>JAPSGF010000028.1:267354-797074 GCA_035772895.1 Perdix hodgsoniae | reverse complement strand
TCCCTCCCTCCCTCCCTCCCTCCTTCCCTCCCTCCTTCCCTCCCTCCTTCCTTCCCTCCTTCCTTCCTTCATCAGGTCACTTAAATAGCTGCTTCAAGTATGGGTTTAAGAAGGTAACTTTGGTTATCTTGGCTTCTCAGATTATTAAAAAATTTAAGAAGGGGTTTCATTATATGGGGAAGTCATAATGTGCCTTCTCTAAAGACTTCATCCATAAGTGAATTCTTGTAAGCGGGACTTGATATCAAATGAATAGAGTCTGCAACTACTGCAGGTGTTTTAAAGGCAGTTTGTGTCACCAAGCAGTTAAAATACTACAGGTAGAATTTGAAGTTCCTTGAAGTCAGTAGAAGAAGAAGTTGTATCTCTTCATTAAGTTCTTTATTTTAGCCAGAGCTATCAGTGGCAGAATGGTTTAAAATTAAAGGTGGGGAGATATATATTAGATGTTAGGTGGAATTTTTTTTCTCAGAGGGCAGTGAGGCCCTGGTGCAGCTGCCCGTAGAGGCTGTGGTGCCCAATCCCTGGAGGCTTATGGCCAGGTTGGAAGGGACCCTGGACAGCTGGTGGGTGGCAGCCTGCCCATGGCACGGGGTTGGGACTGGGTGGGCTATGAGGTTCCTTCCAATTCCAGTCATTTTATGATTCTATGATGTGCAAATTTGTTCTGAATAATTTTGAAGTATCTAAGAACGTAAGTACTTTTTAGTCATTGAAATATGCTTCTGAAGTGTTAGATTTATAAATAAAGCATAGATGAAAAGAAGACTTGACTGAAATGATTACACTGCTTTAGTATGTAGGGTTTGACTGTGGTATCTATGCAGAGTTCGTGCAAATAACAAGGGTGGGGCCTCACTGCCAGAAGACGTGTTTTGTCTTAAACACTCATCAGCAGAAATCCCATGAATGCATGAGCTGCCTGTACAGTGCTCAGGGCTATTGTAACTGCAAAAGTAGTGCACACTGGGGTGCACTGTGGGGATCACATAAAGTGCTGTGCCTCTTTCCCACTCCTTGCAGAGGCAGCCCGCAGAGGAGAGCCCAGTGTTTCTCACTGCCAGGCCCCTCCATTAACCTCCAGATTGTTTCATGGCAGCTGTGCTGAAATGTATTCCATACATCAACTGTCAGCCTAATGTAACTTGAAATGGGCTGCTGTAATAAACCATTATCAAAGCACTTGAGAAGAATACGAGCCTTGACCTTATCTGGGTAATTATCTAATAGAGTGCACAGAGTGATCCTGTTAATTGGTGTTGTCATCATCCTTTGCAGCCAAGCTAGGATGTGCTGGCCTGGGCAGTTACCCACTCCTAGGTTTTCCTTTTATATCAATGTCTCTCTTACACTTTTGTAGCTTTTGCTATGGATATAAATCTCCTATAATTATTACACACATTTTTGGAGAGATAATTCAAGAAAATTCTGATTTATTAGTTTTTAAAATCATTTGATAACATGACTGTGTTCAGTTCTTGGTCATTACTGATCCTCTAGGCTATGTGGTGTCAGAAATCTCTGAACACTACAACCAGCTTAGGTGGTGGTCAGCAGACTGTCAAAATGCAGGTCCACTTGGCCAAGACAAGTTTTTGATCCTTTCATGACCCATTTTCAGCAGTGTGAAGTACAAAGCTCAGCTATTCTGGGACACAAAAGTGCAAATTTTGCTTACTTCACAAAACCAAATATTTTTGGCAAAGCATAGATTACCAAGGTTCAGCAATACATCTGTCAAAACTTGTTATCTCTGGTTTGGTGAACAGGGGCAAAGACACAAACAATTTCTCATTCAGTTAAATGATTTTAAAGCTTTGAGCTAATTTTATTTAATGTAAAGAAGGCATTTCATGAGGATCTATTTGTGCTGATTGAAAGAGTGTCAGTTTTTAAGTCATTCTTCTGTTACGTCTCTGCTGCTTTCCCCTTGCAAATTCACCTAGTGGAAAATATACATGAAGTAGCCAAATGTATTCACAGCCCTACTATAGGAACTCAGATCCTTTGGATCCTGAAAAATCTCTGCCAGTGTTCATGCTTTGATTATATTAATATGCTTTACCGTAATTTAGAATCATAGAATTGCAGAATGGCCTGGATTAAAACGGACCACATTGATCATCTAGTTTCAACCTAGGGTCGCCAACCACCAGACCAGGCTGCCCAGAGCTACATCCAGCCTGGCCTTGAATGCCTGCAGGGATGGCATCCACAACCTGCTTGGGCAACCTGTTCCAGTGCGTCACCATCTTCTGTGTGAAAAACTTCCTCCTAATATCTAACCTAAACCTCCCTTGTCTTAATTCAAAAGCATTTCCCCTTGTCCTATCACTGTCAACTCATGTGAACAGCTTCTTCCCCTCCTGTTTATATCTTCAAGTACTGGAAGAATGTAGGTTGAATGAAATAGAAACTTAATCACAGATAAAGTTTATTGTTTCTGTAAGAAGTATCTTATCATCTATGTTGCTGTCCTGTTTCTTGTCCATACTGGATTCTGCAGTGTCAGTTTCTGGAGAGCAAAATCTGTGTTCTTTACATATGCATTTTTCTGACAATACAGTGGGCAACATTTTACAATTGTGCTGCTCAAATAATGGTATTTCATTTCTTCACCTTACTGAGGAGCCCTGTTCTATCTTGTACTCTTGAACTTTTGTACTCCTATGCCTTTCAAAATCAAGTGCCTGAAGAAAATTTTCCATTAAAGGCATTCATTTTTTTCATCTTCTCAGCAATTTTTTCTTAACCAATGTACTTGTATTATAAAAATACTACAGCTGTACTACAGCTATTCCTTAATACTGGCAAATATATGTCAAATGAAGTTGCTTTCGGTTGGTTATTATTGCTATATTTTCCTAATGAATAATTTACCCAGTGAGATTAATACCCTGAAATATTAGCTGTTTTCCTCATGTACCTAGGGAGAGAGGGGTTTCTTCTGTGAATAGCAACTCATATTTCAGACTGGAAGAATGGAAACTTAATGCCCTGCAAATTTTTAAAAACATTTGTTGATAACAAAGGTCTTTGGTTTTTTTTTCCGCGTGCACGTAAGTGAAAATACAATAAAAAGACTGTCACTCTTTTAGCAAAGTAAAACTTCAAAACAAAGCAAACAAAACCCTTGTGCCAAAGCTGTAAAAATAAACTAACTATGTGTGAGAGCACTGATACAGGTCAATTCTGCTAGTCTCCTATTTGCTGTGACAGTTATTGAAATGGCTGGAGGCAGAGTGGTTACTGATACACTATACTGTATTTAGAGTTTTAGAAGCTGTGGCATTGAAAGCAGACCATTTGGAGCACTTAACATGATATTGTTGGTGCAGAGGTTAAATTTCATCCTGAGAAAAGAGATAATGATTCTCATGGATTTTGGCACTGACTTGCTACGGATAGTGCAGTGCTAGAAGCTTACGTGATTTTCTTCTAGTTACTGTTGTTTTTACACTTAATTTCTGAGTTTGTCAAATCTCCACAAGCCCCGTCTTAATGGAGTAGGCAGTGATATACATAAAAAGTGGTTAGGTACTGGGATACTGCTGTAGCAGAGGTCAGTAAGCTGCATTTAAATGTAACCCTAATTTTACAAGTGATATTTACTAGATAAACAAGGATGAATGCTTCCATGCTGGGGATTGGGCAGAGCCCAGTCTGGGCAAAAACAGAGCCTGTTCTGCAAGTAAAGCATGAGATGGTTGTAGCAGTCTCATGAGCCTTGTTTGGTGGGGAAGGAGCTGGACATAGGCAAAGAGGAGAGAAAGAGATGGCAGTAAAAGGGAAAAAAGCACAGGGTGATATATGTGTGGATACAGAGAAGGAACAGGGAGTCGGGGCACATCTTGTCTGGCACTTAACCATTTGGCTTGTCTTTTTTCCATGCAGTTTTCCCAGGAGAAAAAGAAGGAGGGGAACTGTAGTTATTAGTACTAGATCTGCATTTTTGTCTAATGGAAAATATTCATTTTTCTAACGTAGCCCTTACACAGGAATAGATTCATTTGAGAAATGAGCTCGGTGCTATAGCACTTAATCTTATTTAAGGAATATTAAATAATATAAACCATTACCAATAGAACAGGGATATTCTCAGAACTATTTCTTGGATGGAGATACGCACTGCAGCTTGGAAACAGATAAATAAACCCCTTAAATTAGTCCAATTTTTTTTGTCTTCACCTCACGTCCAATCTCTGTGCAGACAAATGTTGCTCTGCTACAGATTTGTATCTTCTCAGCACGTAGTTCAGTAGGGCTGAAAGGTTGCTTGGGTGTATCATAAATAAAAAGCAAGACCTTTTGGTTCATTCTTGTAGTTAAAGGTGAGAAAAGGGTAGGTTTTGTGATGACTGATTAAGTTCGGAGTTGCGCTGTGATTGCAACTTAGTAGCAGTTGCCAGTAGTCAAGATGGATTATGAAGTGTATGCTCTATTAATATTATTTTAGAAGACCATGTTCTTGACTGTAACTCTTTAGGACTATTTTGTCTGAGAATTGCCTTAAATTTTGCTGAAGTGAGGAAAAATATTTATATGTGCTGTCATGTAACTCAAGCAGACAAACAGATTTGGGTTGCAGCTTTTCTGAGGTCTGTATTTCATTATTAGAGCTCCAACCCTAGCATTACAGCTGTACTGGTGGAGCCTGAAGCTTTTTGTTAGGGTGTGAGGCTGATTCTGTGTTGCACAGAGTGCACTAAAGGTAAAATCAAATGTGGTTTTTCTTTTGTGTCCATTATTAGTTATGCTGCCTCAATCTTGCAGATGTTGCGATCTTCATGAACATACCATTGCAAGATAAAAGTGAGTTAACTTGACATTGACTTGACTTTCAGATAACTAATTTCTAGCAGCAAGTAGCTGCTAGAAATGCACTTGAATGGAGTTGTTATTCTGTACTAATTCTCATTAGAGGATTAAATTATAAGCCTTATGCAGAGTTATATTTTATGAAGTTATTTTTATTGAGCTTCTTTGAATTGACGAAAGAAATAAAATAGAAGAACTCAAACTATGAGAAAGCACCATTATTCAGAATCTTCCAACCAGGAAATTATTTGTCTACTTTAAATGTAAAAACCAAGGACTCTACTCAGAGAGCATGCTGGGCAAAACTTTATTCAATTTATTTTTGGGGGGAGCTCTCTCATGAAAAATTCATATGAAACATACTTTGAACTTTTGGGTCATTGTTTTTCATAATGTGGAAATGTGGAGTTCAAGTTTGAAGAGGTAAATTTTTCCCTCCCCTCCCCTCCCCCTAAAAATCACCAGCATACTGTATCCCGTGTCTAGTCATAGTGGTCAGTGTACTTTCTTGGAAGTCATAAAAGAAAGAAGTTTCCTTTCTGAAAAGGAAGTATGAACTGACTAGCCACGATGGCTAAGGATGAGGGAACAGAGAAGTTCAGGAAAAAAAAACTGCAGTGCCTGAGTGAAGAGAATGCAACTGTGCTCTTACTATGCTTACTGGCAGACAAAGAGGCAAGACAAAGAATGGTACTACGATTGCAAAAGCAAATAGTGTATCAGGGAAAAGTCTGGGGATGAAACTGATTTGCCAGGTAAGGGGAGCAAGTTCAAATTCTTTAATGCAAATTGGAATTACTTTGTGGATATATTCAGAGAAGAAGAATTGGTTTATTCTAATAATTGATGGCAACCCCAGCCAAATGTTTTGTGGAGGGACCAGTGATCACCTCTTATAAAACAACTGGTAAGTACAGGTATGGGGCTGGTCAGTGAGATACCTGTGAGCTTGTTTAAAGTTGATACAAAATGATAATAGCTATTATAAATAATAAATTCCTATTGATTGCCATATAGTTATTTTCCATTTACAGTATATTTCTTCTCCATGAGTGTTTCTTTTTTGCTCGAGCTTTTATACTGTTAACAGGTCATGTAAATGTAGATATTGTGTACAACAATTTGTTTTAATTACAAAATATCACATCTTCCATTCAACTGTGGCTTTAATGAATGGGTATTTAATTACGAGCTTTAAATCAGGTAATCAGTTTGCAGCACCAGGTGACAAGTAATCGGTTTATAACATGCAGTTGAACAACCGAAAGAAGCAATAGGTAAACCTTTTTCTGTTATTGTTTATTGGCTAATTAAATAATCTGGGCTCCAGGGTACATATAAAACAGGGAACAGATTTAAGTAGGAAGGGTGCCAGAGGAGGGAACTCAACAGTGCTGATGAAATCACGATACTGTTGTTGGAGGCTTGTCACACAACTCAATGTGTATGGTGTACCGCCTTTTGGTAATAAAGGAAAGAAAATGTCGTACCATTGCCTATCTTTGGCAAATACATTGCAACTCTAATTATGTGACACTAAAGATATTTAGTATTGGCTATAATATTAAAGATAATGTCAGTTAAGATTTGCTTTTTGAGGTAATATTCAAATATATTTTTCTGATTTACTTTCTTTTTCTAAACCTAGTACATCTTCACTGTTTCCTAGTTGGATGAAACTGATGACACATTTCCATGAGAAAGCTACTGTTCACATGAATGCCTATTGGTATTCCCCTTCAAGAACACATGCAACAATCTCATTTTATGATTAGGGTGAGACACACCTTCTGTTTTAGGAGAAGGTGAAACTGCTTTTCTGTTTGCTTAGTCCTTCTATCCACTTGTATTTATTTATATTTATCTATCTTCATGTGAATTCAGATTTTGATGTAACAGACTTGAAGAACAAGTGCATTTTGTGGGCATAAGATTTCAGGCATGGAGTCATATAAATCATATTATCTGTCTCAAAACCTGTGGCTGCTCTACTGAGTCAGAGAGAAAGTCAATCTAAAAATATGAAGTGATGCAAAATCCATTACCGTTCTGGGAAGTTACTGTTACATTTTATTTCCTTTATGATTAAAAGCTTACTCCTTTTTTCTCTGTTTGTTTTGTTATTCCTTCTGCTAAGCCAAGGTGAACTGTCTGCTAACTGAACTGTCTGCTGTAGATCACAATTTTACAACATAGCTAAAATACTACTTAATGTTTCTTCCAAGAAATAATTACACTGGGATAATTCTTTAAGATCACCACTCAGTAGAAATGTTCGGGAAATGGTAGTGGTTTGTAAAAGGCATCCAAGTTTAGATAAGAGTACAAACCACATATGATCTCAAATTGAATATGGGGAAGTGTTTTGCATTTAGTTACTAGTTTTACCTTTCAGGCTTTTAGATTCCAGAAAACAATGTACATGCATGTGTAACAGGTGTTTTTATTATTATTTATTTTAAGTTATGGCAAGTGTAGATTTTCTATTTAAACTTCTAGAATGGATTTAATTGAATAACAGAATGGTTTGGATTGGAAGGGACCTTACAGGCCATCTAATTTCATCCCCCTTGCCACGGGCAGGGATACTTTCTACTAGACTCAGGGCCCCATCCAACCTGGCCCTGAGCATTTCCAGGGATAAGGCATCCACAGCTTAGCTGGGCAGCCTGTTCCAGGGCCTTACTACCTTCTGAGGGAAGAATTTCCTTCTTACATCTAAACTAAATCTCCTTCAGTTTAAAACAGTTACTCCTTGTTTAATCACTACGGTCCGTGATGAAGAGTCCTTCCTTATCTATCCTGTAGGCACCTTTTAGGTACTGGGAGACTGTAATGAGATCTACCCAGAGCCCTTTCTTCTCCAGGCTGAACAACCCCCGCTCTCTCAGCCTGTTCTTGTAGGGGAGGTGTTCCATCCCTTGGATCATTACTGTAGCTCTCCTTGTGATTTGTTTCATAAGCTCCATGTCCTTCTTATGTTGGGGGCCACAGGGCTGAACACAGTGCTACAGGTGAGGTCTGCGGAGAAAAAACAGAGAGAGAGACGATCACCTCCCTTGAGCTACTAGCTGTGCTTCTTTTGATGCAGTCAAGGATATGGTTGGCTTTCTAAGATGCAAATACAGATTGCTGTCTCATACTGTATTTCTCATTGGTCAGTACCCCCAAGTCCTCCTTGGGGCTGCTTCCTATCCACTTCTTGCCCACCATCTCTTTGTGGTTGGAACTGCCCCAACCCAGATGCGTGTTGCACTTGGCCTTGTTATCTTCATGAGGTTTGAATAGGTCTGACTCTCAAGCCTCTTCAGGTCCTTCTGGATGACATCCCTTCCCTCCAGTGCATTGACTACATCACTCACCTTGGTGTCACTGGCAAACCTGCTGAGGGTTTGCTGAACCCCACTGTCCATGTTGCTGACAAAGATGTTAAATAGCACCAGTCCCAGTATCAAGCTCTGAAAAACACTGTTCATCACTGGTCTTCACTTGGGAATCAAGTTTTTGACTGCAAGTCTTTGAGTGCAACCATCTATCCAATTCCATATCAGCAAGTGGTCGATTCATTGACTCCACAGATTGCCAGTTTAGAGACAATCATGACTTAATCTTCTTTATCATATAATATCAGTTACCATGCTGATGGCACAAGATTTATGTGAGCTTTATTACATTATAAATAAGTGCAGTAATGTTAATAAGTGCAATAATGTTGCACATATTAGACTTCCTTTACCATGCTTCTGTCTCCACTGCTTACTTGTAAAGCATTGCTTTTTCCTTTTCATTCAGCTAGAAGCGAGGAGCAAGGATAAGGTGGGGTTTTTTTTTCAGTGTAGGGAAGATTACGAATCTTGATTTCTTGCTGTTCTTCTAGGTGCAACTTCAAAATATGTATTTCTTCCTATCTGCCTAGCAATGACTACACAAAATTCTGCATCTTTACAGTATGCTGTCTGAAGAAACTGTTTTTCAACTTTCATAGCAGTTTTGGATTTGATCCTGTGTACTTCCTTCCTGCTCAGGTTGCAATTTAAATTTTCACACATTCAATGACTATTTAATGAATTACAAAAATTGGAAGAAATGAAGACGAATTGGAATCCTGAGTTTAGGTGAATCAGAGCTGATGTATTTTCTGAAGGTACAAATCTCCTCTATATAATTTAAAATTTTAATTCTGATTAATATGAACCTAACTACATCTGTAGTAGAAAAATGATATATCTGTCATAGTAGTCAAGCACTTTACATTTAGGTACTAAGAGTAAATACTACAAGAACTGCACAGGAAAAGTCACAGCATTAGAAGCCAGCGAATTTACCATCGTAAGGAAGCAGTACTCACCTACTTTGAATATTTTCGCAGTACTGTGGTATTTTTATTAAACATTATTGGAAGTAATTGCAATCCTTCATCTCACCTTAGCTGACTAGAATCTGGGGACTATATTTAAGAGGAAATTTGCCTAAATAGCAGTTAGCTTAAGCTTTTTCTTTTCTAGCCTAATGGTCTGCTGAAAGTTCTGAAGAACTCAGTAGCAAGTGACGTATGCAGGCTCTCAGCCCCTGTGGCTATAAAAGATGAAGGGCAATATCATTGTCCTGGATGCTCTTCCTTCCCTCCAGCTGCATCCTGGTTCTCCTGCTATGACAACAAAACCTTTGAGAAAGGAGTCCTGAGTTACATGAGGAATGGTCCTGCCTCTGTAATGTTTCTTTATGGCTTTCTTAGTTAGTGCAATGAAATGTTCCAAGACAGCATCAGCCTTTGAGACAGTATGCCCCTTGGTGTCTGTGCAGTAGTGATAAATCATTCCTTTTATGCTGTCATTCTTTTTGTTTAGATTGGCTCAGAAGCCACAGTGATAAAGCATGCATTGCCAACTGAATGCATCAGCATCATTAACAATGTTATGTTACTTTTCCATCTTCAGCAATGAAGTTAATAACCAAACAAAACCTATCATTTTAAACTGCATAGAGCAGTCTGTCTCAGTGTTATTCACATTGAGAAGTCAAAGTAACCTGAAATTATATTTGATGTAAAGAATATTCAGGCTGAGAGTATTCCAAGTTTTCCTGTAGTGCCCCCATGTAATGTGGAGAATAACACTATTAAGACAATAGAATGTGTGAAACAAAAAGAACTAAAATTTATGAAGTAACCAGAAAAAATAATAATTAATATATTAACATATGAACTATTAATATTTATATATTATATTATATTATTAATGTTAATTATTAAATTTTATCTTCAAATGTTATCATGTGAAAGAGTATGACTGTACAAAAAGGAATGAATGAGAAGACTTTGGAAGTCTGACAAATTTTGAAAAACTCTATGTGAAGCCTCCATAAAAAAGATGTGATCTACTTGATCTGAAATTACAAGTGTATTCTGAAAGTAATTTTTTAGCTATCCTTTCTCTAACAAATATGACTGAAGCTGTACCATGGTGAACGTTAGTGTCACTTAATCATGTGTAGCACAGCAAAAAATGAATAATGCAGTGGGTACATAATAGGAAACTTATGTCCCTCCTTTTATTTATATATATTTTTAAGAGATTAGGTTGTATGCAACTGTGAAGATAATTCACAAGAAAATTCCTGAGACCTTAGTCCTTACTTTCATTCATAACTTGAATGAAAAAAAAGTGCAAAACACTTAGGGTGGTGAATGGTCCTTTGCCCTTGCATCTAGAGATGACTTAGTTAGGCAAACAATTCTGTGTCTGTAGACTGCTTATCAGAGGTTCTGAAGAGCCTTTAAAATAAAAAAGAGCAAGGTAGAAATATAAATATTAAACTTACTTTGTGCGTGACAAATTTTGGACATGGCACATATACCATAGTTTTTCCAAGCTCTTCATTTCTTCTGGCAGCACTGATCCAATAAATACAGATAAGCTATACTTTACTTTTCGTATTTGTTCAACAAAAAAAAAAGTTATTATTTAATGTAGAAGTCTGGACTTTATGAACTTATTACTCATTTCTAAAATGTTGGTTTATTTTCCAGAAAAGAATTGGTATATTTCATTTATAACCACATAAGTAAAGGTCATACATTTTATGTAAACCTATTTTTGCATGCACATCATAAAACCATAATAATGTCAAGTTTTAAATAGAGCTCCTTACTCACACTTAGTTGCTAAGCATGGCCAACATCGACCTTGTGAGTTTAATTGTGGTTAGTTGATCAAGTAAAACATCTATCCACATCGAGAAAAATATGAGTTGTCCCACATATGGCACATACAATTTTTGCTTTCTCATTGTTATTTGACTCAAGTAAATCAAAATGTCTCTGCTGTAGAAGAAATTCCCTATCACTCCAGTGATATGGAAGCAGATTACAAGATATGGGGATTGGAAACAAGAAAACTTTGAATCTTCTGTGCCACAGCCACTTTCACTTAATCAGGCATTCAGTAATATAACAGGTTTTTGGTTTATTTTATGCTAAATCCTGAATTGAAAAATTACACGGCGTTTTTAAGTGCAGTAGAACTCAGTGGATTTGTGAATTATTTGTCACATAACATCTGATATGACAGGACATAAAGCCTAGAAAATTCCTTATTCTTTCTGTATGACTTTGATTTAGTCATGAATGTTCTTCTCCATGACACTGCACAATCTTTTGTGTCAGACTCCTGAAATATTTTAAAGCCAGTGATGGACCCCCCAAGAAGGGAATTGTTTGTGAATTGGTGATGAGTTTAAAAAATAATTCTGACATGTGAGACACCATTTTAAGTGAACAGCTTGCCCATGAGGCAAGGCAACAAGCCATCCTCCCAGAGCTTTTGGTTAGCTTTTCCTGCAGTAGCGCTAATAGCCAATATCCCACAGGCTGTGAGAGCTGGTGAAAGAGCCTCTCTGGGCCCTATGCTCTCCTTACCAGCTGCTTTCAATTATGTTCCCACAGGCTAAGTAATTCGCTTTAGGCTTATGAAAAAGTGTGAATTAATCTCCAGACTGACTTTATTCCAGTACTTACTGCTGTACAGCTGGCAAAAGACATTTCTTTTAGCTGAACTGTCATTGTCTTCATTAGCATGAAGGAGCAAGAACATGAACATGATTATCAATTATGGTTATTACTTATTTAAATCTGCTTGCAATTTGAGATTCTTGAGAAAGTTATTTGTTTCATTCTTCATGAGAAAAAAAATATTTTCATAAAAAAAACAGATAAACATATTGATAATTATTTTGCTGTATTAATACAGTCTCTAAGAATATGCTATTTTGTATGTTATACGTTACCTGCTTGGAAGCTGTACTACCTACAGCTACAGGTTGTACAGTACATTGTAAATTCTAAACTGGATTAATTTTTAGTTATGCTTTGCTTGAGAATGTCTTTTTAAGTGTGGAAAAGCTCATTTAAACTGATGTAATTCTTTCTGCTCATACATTTACTCCTGGGATGTCTGTGACAGCTGTGAGTGCTTACCAGTACTATATAAACACTTGTTTTCAGAACTTCCAACAAGTGCAAATATAACTTCAAATCAAGGAATCATCAAGGATGGAAAAGACCACTAAGATCATCCAGTCCAATTGTCAGCCCATCCCCACCACGCCCACTAATCATGTCCCTCAGTGCCATATCTACGTATTTCTTGAACACCTCCAGAGACTATAACTCTTGGTACCACCTCCCTGGCGGTAGAACTGTCACAGTCATTAACTATGCATTTAAAATTTTGTTTGCATCATTTTTTTTCTTTGCTGTTAAAATAAATAAAATACTTAGTTGTGTGCTGTCTAAGCTATGAGGAGCTATTAGACTCAGTGCTTTTGTTCTTAAAATGACATGGGATGTGCCTGTATGTGGAGCAGAACTGCCTTACTTCATCTCTGGAAACACAAGTCAGTCCTTAAGTGGATTAAAAACAACATAGGTTAGAGGCTGGGTTGTTTTTTGTTTGTTTCTCTCTTTCTTCCCTCCCCTTCCCCCCCTAGTTTATAACACTGCAGTAGAGATCTCATTCCCAATCACTATGAACATCTAAAAAAACATTTCTGCTCATGCATGCAGAACCTTTCTCAGTATTCTTTTGGGCAGATGTTGCTTTTCTGCATGAAGGAAGCCTTGTTCTCTGATCTACCTGCAGTTGTACTATCAACATTTTAGTTGAGAGAAATTCTGTTTTACACTAGAAAAGTGTGCAAGGCAGCTTACTTTATAGTATTTAGCCTCTTGAACGTTTTGTGAACATATTCAAAAGCAGACCCCTCTTCTCTGAAGGTGAAGGAACAGACACTGTGCTCTGAGTTGTGGCCGTTTATATTGTCAGGTATTTTAAAGATATTTCAGGAGGATGAATTAGGGAAGATTCCAGCCATTCTTTGTGCAGATTTTTACAGCCTGCAAAAGTTCTTGTTAAGAGGCTTCATTTTCCTTCTCTTGTAAGACATTCTGGAAAATGTGTTGCTGCCCTTCCTTGTCCACTCCCAGCAGATATTTTCAATGTAGATCAGTTTGAGCTCTTACATGGGTTAGCATAATGTAACCTTGCATCTTCTATTTTATAAAGGTAATGTAGTGTCAAATATTAAAGTAAGTCCTTAGACCAAGTAGTCTCATTAGTTAGTAGTTGGTTGCCACCAATATTTTCCACACAGTAGAAAATCAGTTTGAATTACTATAGCTATAAACATCTCACACAGGTGCAGCTATTCTGAAAGCTTGGGAGCAGATTTTGAGTTTTACGCTCACAGGCAGAGGTGTAAAGGCTGACAGACACCTTAGCATGGGTCAGGTCACAAGCAGAAGCTCTTGCTTTTGCTGCCAAAAACAAAAAGGAGGCAATGGATTTATATCCCTGCATGGGAAGAGATGATGTGACTGAAATCTCTTGAGATCTGTGAAGAGGGAGAAGGAAAAATAGTGGGGCAGCATTCTGCACAGAAAAAGTCTTATCAATTAGGTCAAAGTTACTAAGGGCTGGCAGAGGAGGTAGAGGTGGGCTGAAGGATATTTTTATAGAGTGATGCATATTGTCATATTCCTTCCCGGTCTTCCCTGAGGGGGCAGTGACCAGCACTGGGTCCCCAGGCTGAGCCAGGCTTATTGGCAGGGGAACTGAGGTCTGGCACTGATGTCTGCAGGCATTTGTCAGGGAACAGGCTGAGCTTACAGGGAGTCTTGGGGGGGGGGGGGGGGGGGGGGGGGAGTGTGTTGTGTTAATTTCTGAAGCATAAAGAGACAGACAGGAAGCAAGCCAGATTTAAAAAAAAAAAAAAGAAAAGAAAAAAAGAAAAAGAAAAAAAAAGTATAACTCTTAATGCTATTCATGCTTCTATAGTATGAGCAATCAGCAACATGGGCTCCAGACAGTATAAACAGAAAGGGCTGTAGGTATTTTTTCTCAACAAAGTACTTTTGGGTTTGTATGATGGACAGAGAAAGAACGCATCAGCAGAGAGAAGAGTGTGCTGGGATTTCTGTTGTGTTTCTTGAAGTAACTGGGCTTAGACTAAAGTTAGGGAGTTGAGATACACATGGAAGAGAAGGGAAAGGTAATAGAAGAGTGTGGACAGAGTAGAATGACAGATCTGCAGAGCAAGGCTGGGTGGTGTGAGAGGTATGTTATCTAAATATAGCACCTGTAAGTTATTAGAGTGAATGCATGAGTGACTGGAGAATGTTTGCCAAAGTTTAAGTCACTTAATTAGTCTGCTAGTCACTGGCCTAATTGCTTTCTCTTGGGCATGCATAATAATGTTTCTTTTCTTTTTCTGCGAATAATGTTTTTAAAAAGTTCTGAAAGTAGGATTTGAGGCCTTGTGAGCATAGTTCCCTATCTTCCTGTTCCCCAGAGTCATTATATCCTTTATAAAAGTTATGAAACAGGTGTACTCTGTGTTTTTTATCAGGTGAAAAGTCTAAACTAGAATCTCAGTATCCAAGAAGTCATGGTTTTCCCATTTTCCCTCAAAATTCTCAGGAACAGATTTATTTTGTACCTGGTATGACTGTTTATGAAGACTAATGAGTCTATCACCCCCAATGGAATGGTGGGTGAGGTCATTAGTGAGAGCATTTCTCTCCTTCCTATTGGTATCAATGGCTCAAGTACCTTTTGGAACCTCAGATTCACTTCCTGCTTTTTACCTGTTCTCGTTTTCTCCTTTCACCTCTATGACTCGTTACGATCAGCTTAACTTATTTTCATTTCTAGCAATTGTTCATCCATTTATTCTGAGAACTTCCACAACCAATATAGAAATCCATTAAATCTTTATAACAGGTTAATCTCAACTAGTAATTACTCATTAATCTTGATGAAAATACACATTTTCTTGAGCCTATTGCCAAGTCAGAAGCCTGAGATAAAAAAAGGGAAGGATTTAATCTGTTTTGTAAAGTTTGTTAATGACAAATTCTGTCTGACAGATTAGAAAATTAGGTTCACTGTGTTGGGGTGCATTCAGTTTTAAAAAGTGATTAACTGTATGCCAAGCTGTCAAAGAAATTTTGCATGAAAAAAGAAAACTTGTTAACATTATGTCTAAGCCCTATGATTTCATAATGTACATTTTAAATATACATAGAAAAAAAATCAGCAGTATATGACCATTTTCAAAAATTGAAGTATTGAAACTATCAAAACAGAAGACTCAAAGAGCAATTTTTATTCCCTCATTCCCTCCTCTTATTCTTGACCCAATATCTTTGACTTAAAAACACTTTTATTTTCCCTCTAGAATTTTAGTTGTGCTTTCATCTGCTTCGTAATTCAACTGAACATAGAATTCGTCCTTCCTGAAAAGCTCCTCCTTGCTCTAAGCCTCCCATCAAACCACAGCTACATCTTGGGAGACACTCTTTCAGAGTAGCAGTAGTTCCTGATGCAGGTAGGCCAGAGCTTAGGATGATTTAGAATTCCTGTGCTTGCTAAGTAATTACAGTTATTTTATGTCAATTTGCTTAATATATAATTTCTGCAATTGCTTAAGTGTCTGAGTAAAGGTCAGATTGATTCCCTGGCTTCTACCTGCTGAACTTCTGCTGCTTCTATGCACTGCTATCACTACATCTTTACTTCTAATTGATTTGTTGAATTCAAAAATGGATAAAGAATTTTCTAATTAAAAATGTTTGTCAATACTGTCCACTCCCACCGTGGATTTCCACTATATTTTTGAATAGTAGCCCATGACGTGTAATGTATATACTGTAGGTTTACTTGAAAATAAAAATATTTTCCCTCCATACAAAAAAATTCATGTTTCTCCTCGTCTCTTACATTGTGGTGTGCTACGTGGCAAAAAGCTTAAATTCATTTTCATCATCTTTTTGGAAAAAAATAGGCTGATGCTACTGATGCTACCAGGCAAGTCAAATAATTTTATATTCAGAAAGAAGAGGAAAATAACCTGTTGTAAGCAGCAAGTCTTTATTCTTGGGCAGAGATGAATTCCCAGATAAAAGGATATATTTCTTCTTTGCCTTGTGACACGAAGTAAGACTTAAAAAGCCTTCTCGTTGTTCGGAGTGACTGCGAGACTAAAGAAGTGACACTGTGTAGGACTGTTATGACATGCGAAGCTACAGCATGCTTGTTCTGCAGACTCAAAGTGCCCCTTTGGATCTTGAAATCATTTTAGTTTGATAGAAAACCCATCACAATGTTTGACTATTACACAGCTTCAGCATCACGGGTGTTGAACTATACCTGACATTTGTGTACATCATACAAGATTTAGCAAGTGGAATTTGGCTACAGATACTGCTTTGTGCTTTTGTGTTGTACTGATAAATTATTTCTGTCACTGATTACCTCACCCAGCAATGCAGTACACAACTGTAATAATACATCTTCACATTCCATTTGTTTGTTCCGATATTTTTTTTTTCAGTGTACCTTTTTTTCCCCCTAGGATTTACTTTACTATTAAATAAAGTAATTTTGAGATTTCCTTTACTTGAAGAATAAGCTTCAACTAAAAAAATCCTGTATTTAGGGATTAAATATCAAACATCACCCAACCCTCTAAGATCTCTCATTAATTAAGACTTTCTCATTAATTTATTTTTCCGTAGTTCCCTGTTGTCACTGTGACAAGTAGTTTGTCGAAGGGAGATGTCTTTTGAATGCAGTTGTGACAGAAGCAGTGTCCTTCTTTCCACTGCATACTGTTGTGAAAAATGCTGGCCTCCTGGAACAACACTTTGACAATGAGAGCTTCCACTGCGCATGTTTAAGATCATTCCTCATATGTTACTCCTGCACCCCATCTTTGTCACTTCTTCAGCATAGTATTGCTAGTCAGGAGAAAGAAGTCTTTTTTTGCCTATGAAGTGATGTTTCTTTTTCCATTTTCCTAATATTTTGAGCTAGCAGTATGTATCAGCAAGGTGTGAAATCAGACCTTGAAGTCTGAAACAGCGTGGACAATTAGATTTTGGTTGATAAGGAAACCTTTTTTAGCAACTTTTTGATGTGGAAGTGAAGCAAGCTGGTAGTCACCTTATTTCAGTACATTGTGTTCAGTGTTGCTGAGCATCTGGTCATTATTTTTGTTGCAGAGAACAGGTATAATTCTTAGAGACTTAACCAGCAAAGTGCTTGATGCCCACCATTTTTTTTTTCTGAAGGCATTTCAACAGGAAATACTGTTAACAGATTGCAAACTACAAACTAGTTCCATTTGTGCTTATAGGGGTACATCACAGACATCACACACATAAATGTTAATTAATTGTAGAAGTAGAATATTTGGGGATGGTGGTGGTAAGAATGATGATTTCTCCAGTTTCTCTGATTTTTATGCTATACTATCACCCCAAAGATCATACAGATTTGATTGCTGTGAAGGATATGCATGCTTTCAAAACAGTAAGCATGAAATACAAGTGAAACTGCATAAAGTGAAATTTGTGAATATTTAAAATTGAAGACATTTTAAAAAATTTGCAGAAATCATCAATTGAGGGTTTGAGAACAGCACTTCCAGAAGTCTGAGCTCTCCATAGTAACTCTGCTTCTCTTCAGTCTGTTACCACTGGAATCACAGTGACTTTTATTTCTTGTTTCCAGAAAGTCATGGATGTGCCCAACCTTTCACAAATTGTTTTGTTTTCCACTGGCTGACTTCAAAGTGGCTCCTGTTCTGTAAACTGATTGTTTGGTATGGAGGAACTTTGAGAAATCCTTATAAATTGATATAAGAGGATAGAGAATTTCTAGTTAACTCTTTTAACAAAGTTTGTCAGAAGGTATTTGAGTGCCTTGTCGTTTTTTTTCTTTCCTAAAATAACTGAAGTGATTGCTCTTACAGAAAGTGAAACAGATTAACTCTTAAAGTCTGTAGAATCTTCCTAGAATTCTGCTGTTCATTAATGTTGCAGCACATAAGAGAGTGGAAGTTGGTGGACATAAATGCTGTATATTACTGTCTATTCAGACCCTGCAAAATGCTTTCTTCTTTATTATAGAAGAAAAATTTTTCCCACGTATGCTGTTTGAGCTGAGTATGCAAGGCAAGATGTGTTGTAGAGGTCTGCAGAGCCACCATGCACTGTGTGACAGAAAATCCTCACTTGTTTCTGGTAACCCCAAATCAAAACAGAAATGTGAATAAAACACAAGAAGAAGGCGGCCTGAACCTTAGAAAACATCTGAGGTCTTGCAGTAATTGCAGTTTTATCTCATGGTAACTTTAATATCACAAAATAGAAAATGGTAGTAGAGAAAGAGGAAGGATTCTGGACTCGTAGAACCATAGAATCATAGAATCACAAGGTTGGAAAGGATCTACAAGATCATCTAGTCCAACCTTCCTCCCATTTCCATTGCTACCACAAGCACTAAACCAGATCTTGCAGCTCCTCATCCGGACACCTCTTGAACACTGCCAGGGACTCCACCACCTCCCTGGGCAGCCATTCCAGTGCCTGACCACTCTCTGAGAGGAAAAGTTTTTCCTCATGTCTAACCTAAACATCCTCTGGTACAACTTGTGACCATTTCCTTGGGTCCTGTTTGTTGCTTGGGAGGAGAGGCCAAACCCCTCTTCACCACAGCCTCCCTTCAGGAAGTTGTAGAGTGCTATGAGGTCTCCCCTGAGCCTCCTCTTCTCCAGACTAAACAATCCCAGCTCCCTCAGTTGCTCCTCATAAGACTTGTGCTCCAGACCCCTCACCAGTTTTGTTGCCCTTCTCTGGACGTGCTCCAGGGTCTCAATGCCCGACTCAGTGCTGCCTGAGTGTACATATATCATCAGGCAGAAGAACAGATAAATTTGTGCTAGAAAGGATTTAATAGACAAAACAAACAAACAAACAAACAAATCATTATGGAAACCAGTAAAAGACTAACTCAGTAAATATTTATGTGATTAAGTGGTAATCTGTCTGCTTTGTACAGCAATTTATTCCATGTGTGAATCCTCTTGGCTTACTAGACACATTAAGGTGAGCACAAGCTATTGTGGCCTTATTATTGCTCCCTTGAAATATTTTCAGATTTGTATCATCTGAAAAAAAAAAACCAAAGATTTGAACGTTGATGTTTTTCATTCAGATTATGAAGAGTGTGGCTAGGTGCTACACTGTTACTATATGTTACTATATGTTTGGAGATGTTTGAAATGATTCCTGAAGAATCAATGTGAAAAGGACAGGCCATTCGCGTTTACAGGGATTTAAAATGAGGTGAATGTTAGTGTAGCAGCTCAGAGATAACCATTCATATGATGTGTAAGTGCTACAAAAATCCTGCACGTACATCTGAACTCTGCTCTCAATATACAAACTTGAGAGCCGTAAGCATTATTAGAAAGCTTAAAATACATTATAGCATTTCCTGCTAGTTTTCCCTGTCCAAACTTTCAAAGTTTGCACATATTCGGAATACAAATAGTGCATCAACAGAACACTCACGGATATCAATTTTAAGTGTATAGGAAATGCTGTGATACATAAATGCATATATTCTAACAACATGAAGGGTTTGAAATGAAAAGTTTTCTTCCATTTCCAGCAGTTTTATATGAGATAGGATTCTTTATGTAAACATTATTTAACAACTCTCATGATTCAGTGGTAGTCCATTTCGATTATTGACCTCCGCAAGAGTGAAAACTCTTTGTATTTCATAGTTAGGATGAATTCCTCTATTTAAATATACTGCTACACTGCATTATTTGTGCACTGCTGCAGACTATCCAGTGGCTGTTTTATTATTTTTTCAGCAGAGCATTTCTGAGACGGTGATGTGTATTAGCTTCATTGAAATGAAGCTGGACGGCCATCCACAGTGTTTCAATGAAACAGGACGTGCTCAGACTCCTGCATAATTAATCACCCCTCGGAGACATTATTTCATGTGGAGTAGATTTTCTTCTATTAAATTGCCATTTATTTGTGACCTTTAATTTATCATAAACAATCTTCTTTCTACATCCCAGGCAGCAAAGGAGAACAACAGTAAATTCTTCCATTGTTCTCCTTAAGTGACACTTACAGCTTGGCAGCATTACAAGGGAGCGAGTGTGTCTGCGATTCGGGAGCTGAAAAGGCTTTACCAGGCATTTTTCATCCATTGACCCCGGCAACATTTTACATCCTTGAAGTTTTAGAAATACAGTTAATTGTTGGGATTTCTCCTTCCAGGAGTTTTCAGGAGGAAAGCTAACTGCATCCTTTCCTCTCGGTACATCTGCAAGTTTGTTGATGCTTCAACACCTGGAGGCGCTCAAGGCCACGTCGGATGGGACCCTGGGCAGCTGGTGGGTGGCAGCCCTGCCCACAGCACGGGCTTGGGGCTGGCTGGGCTTTGAGGTGTCTTCCAACCCGAACCGTTCTGTGATGCGATGCCTGCCCGCTCTGAGCTTGTGTAGACTCCTGCTGTTCACTCTGGGGAGGAATTGGTACAACCCGGGTCAGTGTGTATTTTTTTCTCCCCCTTCAGAGTGTTTCCTTCCAACATGCATCCCTCGTGTCTACTGACATCGAACAGCAATGAGCCCAGCCTCATTGTGACATTTAGAGAGAAGGCTGCTGAAGTGTGCACAGAAATCTTCTGTCTCTCAACCGCTCACACACGGCTGGCTGGCAGAGGACGGCAGGTGCCTGGCCGCTGTGACTGAGAGAAGAGAATGGATCCCTCCCAGCAAGAAAAAAGGCCTTTATCCTTAGAATCTGAATGAAATGCGTGATAACTGTAAGAAAAGGCTGAAACGCAAGCCTGCAGTCCAGCCCTTCGCTCTTCGAGCTCAACGTTAGCAGCGAGCAGCCACCCGCGCGGCCGCGGCGCGGCCGTGGGGACGAAGGACGGGAAACGCCGCTGGGCGGTGCTTCTGGCAGCGGGCGGGGCGCGTGGGGACGGTGGGCGGGGCGCGGGCTGATGAATTGTCGCCTCCTCGGCGCGGCGGGGGCACGCGCGCCGTTGCCATGGCGACCTTTGTGCCTGGCTGCGCCGGTGGCTGGGCCCGGCACGCGGAGCGGCTGCGGGCGGGGGGAGGCGGAGGCGGGACGCGCTCGGCGCTGGCTTTCGCCTTTCTCAGCCCCCGGCATGGCCGGCTGCGCGCCCCGGCGGGCGTCCGCCTCCTCCTTAAGTTTCACCCCGCCGGCGGCCGCGAGAGGAAGCGGCGTGCCGTAGGGCGGGCTCCGCGCGGGCTGCCCGCAGGTAAAGCTGTGCGCGGCGGGCGGCTCTCGGGGGGGCTGTGGTGGGCGGCTGCTGCGGGACCTCGGGTGCGTGCTGAAGGGGTGCTGGGCTTCGGGATGGGGAGATGCTGCGTGACCTGTGGCTGCTGGCCGCTTGGTCCTCTCGCTGTGTTGGGGTTTGCTGGTTTCTTTGTTGGTTGGTTGGTTGTTTTAAACAGTTCCTAGTTGGAAAAGACAAGCAGTCGCTCCTCCCCCCAGAACCAAACCAGCAATCCCTTCCCACCAAAAAGAAACAAAACAAAATCTCGGGTTGAAGTCCTTCTGAAGCAAGAAAGTGAACGTTCCTTTGCAAGGCTTCATTCGTGCCCCTACGGGGGACGTTGTGCCTAGGAATCTTCCTTGTCTCAGCTCATCTACAGCAAAGGTTGGAGAAGATCTTTAAAAATCAGGGATTCCACTGAGGTAAAATAATCTCTTTCTTGCCCCCAGACGTCCCTGCATTGTAGCAGACTTGGAGCGTGACGACCTGTTGCCGTGCACTCCTACCCTAGAAAATCTTCCCAGTGAATGCCTGTAGTCAGCTGTGGTGATTGATGTCTTCTTTCTCAGATTGTAATACTGAAAAAGGGAGAGCGGGATTTGCATTTCCTATAATTCTGTGTAACCTCCGAGTCTTCAGTAAGCTTTTCAGGTAGATTTAAGTGTAGGTGGGTCAGCTAATTTGAAATTCATTGCAGAAGATTAGTGAAAATAATGCATGGCTTGTGGTCTGCAGCCTGGTGCTGCTGAAGTCTCAGGGAAATGTATCTGACTGCTCCAGGAATTAAGGAGTGGATTTTGTGAGCAACTTTGTTATCTGATAAAGTCCTAACAGCCTTTACATATAGATCTGTATGTAAGAGAACAGCGCATCTTCTGGCTTGATCTTTTGGCAGAATTCAAGTGAAATATCTGAAATTTTTGGGAGACAGAAACAAACAAAAAGCCCATTGTCTTTTACCTACTGCAAACAGAGTGTATAGAGCAAGCTGATTTTTAGTAGTACTACTGACTTGGTGTACTGCAGGAATGTGTTACTGGGGATTAATTCTATTTATTAGGGGAGTGCACTTGTCAGATTACACAAATAAGCAGTTCCATTCGAAAGTCTGTGCTGAATCAAACATATGGCTCTGGGGGATTTCTGTTTTGATTTCACCGTAATGGATAGATGTTATTAAATTTGCAAACTATTATTTTTCTGTATCAGACTACTTTTATTGTTCAGCCTTTTGGTAAGGACTGGTTTGCATTTACTCTTTCCCCATCTTTCCCTCTGTCTTTCTCAGTGTATCCCTGAGAGTTCAGAATGGCTAGTTCTCCTTTAGATGTTCAGACCCTTAATAGAACAGTTTTATTCACTGATCCAAGCTGGTTCCCAGTTAACCCAACTGATCTTACTGACTAGTTTGTGTCATTGGGTTGCTTTTTTTAATACGACTACTGAACTTTTTATGTGATCCTTTTGAGTTGGCTGCAGTGTCTCAAAGTGTTCTTGTTACTGTGGAATATTTCAGTAGCTTTTTAGTTGAATACAATTTATTATTGCTTGCTTTGGAAGTTAATCATGAGAGACTTCTTGTCTTCCTCTGAAGTGGAAGGTGTGAAGATTCTGGTTGACTCGGCACTGTGGGGAGGATGCCGACGTGAGCCAGAACCAGTTACTGAGGGACTTGGCAAAACAGTACCTGGAGTTGTTTCAGGATTTGATTTCAGTCTCCTTTTCTAAAGTTCCCTACGTCAAGTGTAGAAACCCAAATTCAGTGAAGTCCCTCATAGAGTGTTGTGTGCTCTGTAGAGCCTAGTGCAGCTGATAAATATTTCAAGAAGCTGAAAGTTAGTGATACATTTTAAATGCACTGCTAAGCTGAGATACTTCATGGTTCTTTGCATACACATTTACATTATTCATTTGTGCTGTGCAGGTAGATAATGGGCCAAATTTATCTTTGGTATTACTCCACTGATTTCTGAGTAACTGAACTAATTCAACCATACTTGTACATCTTGATTTTATTTTATTTTATTTTTTTTGGAAGTTTGAGGCAAAGTTGGAATTACTTCAGTGATTTTATTATACAGGTAGAAGTTGTTTATGTGGAAACTAATGACGTTTCAAAAGCTTAGGCATTCTTTCATTAAAATAATCACAAGCAGAACGTATCATTTTTTTCTTCTGCCAAAAAAAAAACATGTGTTCAGTGTTCCAGTTGCTGCTCTAGTCATCTAGTTGCTGAACCCTAAGGTAACTAACAGAGGTGAGATAAAAACTGCCATCTGCCAGTAGGAAAAATTCATCCTAATAACCTACTAAATTAGAAGATCTTCACACGTTTTCTTGTACCAGGATACTTACAGCAACAACTTTTTCTCTGTTTTAAGTAGCTTTCCCTACGGAGAGTCTGTAGGTAATACTAACATGCTGTATGTGTGTGTGTGTATAAATGTGTGCAAGCTGTGTGTATAAATCTGACGTATAAAGTTGGTTATTGTTTTGTTGGAGTTTTCTTGCTTTTTGCCATTTTTTAGCAATGATCAATGCTGCAGTCAATAACTGGGGCCAGCATAATAGGAAATCTTAAATATTTATTTCTGGGATCCAAAGTGGTCCTTTCAGAAAGCTGCTAGCAGAGGGTATCATGCTGATGCAAGTAGCTTCTGTCAGAGGTCTTCATCTCTGGTGTGGAGCTCTTAGAATGGTGATTCCATTAATTGGCCTTTGCGGAAAAGTTAATCTGGCGCTTAACGCAGGCACCTTGTCTTCCCAGCCTTGAATGTATGCCCTCTGTAGGGGCACAGCTGTGTATCTATCTTGACTGCAACGAGATTGTGAAGATTTTTGAGGATCTGGAAGGAAGAGCGATTTGAAACCCACCTAGATGTCAGCTGAGATGACTCTCCTTGCATGCCTTATAATTACGGTGTGGGGATGGGCTGCTTCTCATAAGCCCTCGACTTTACAGCAGTGGAATGGGGCAAGTCAAAACTCGGAAGCGTGTAGGGAAAAGACCTATAAATTTAGAATGTTACCTGAGAATTATCAGCATTGTGTATAAATATGTTATCAGCATTGACTATAATTTGTGTTTAGAGAAATGCTGTAAGTTTTATTCTCAGTAGGATGAAATATTTTGAAGCTTGAATAACTTCCACAGCTTTAAAAGTTGTCAGAGGAGTTGGGGGTTGGAACACTTCTCCGTGCTGTGCTATGGCCACAAGTTGTACCAGAAGAGGTTTAGGTTAGACATAAGGAAGAACTTTTTCTCCCAGAGAGTGGTCAGGCACTGGAATGGCTGCCCAGGGAGGTGGTGGAGTCACCGTTCCTGGCAATGTTTGAGATGTGTCTGGATGAGGAGCTGCAAGATCTGGTTTAGTAGCTGTGGCAGTAATGGAGATAGGAAGACGGTTGGACTAGATGATCTTGTAGGTCCTTTCCAACCTTGTGATTCTACGATTCTGTGAAAGGCTATAGAATATCTTTGGGCCTGGAATAATTCACTCATGGACAGTTTCTGCTGAAGCTGTAGGCATTGAAATAGATATTGTTTTAACTGGTGAGTGATAGCACTGAGTCATTTGGAGGTCAACCAACACTTGGGAAGATGTCACTGTTGTTTTTTCTTGTGGTGGCCTTAGTCTTCCTGGTAGTGATGAATATTATATTTTTTTTTCTTTAAAAGGAAACTTACATTGCCTGAACAATATTATTAGTGAGCATGTACGTACAGTGCATTAAGATGTTTTGGTAGAATAATACAGGTTTGTACTGCTTTTAACCATTCCCTTTGGTTTGCACAAAATGTAGTCTAATGATATTTGTGCCTAGAGTGGTAGCAAATGGTTCGTTTGGAAACTGAGGGTAGGTGCCTTTGCTTTCTAGTACATAGGGACTCTCATTCTGGCACATTAATTCAGCTTAAATACATACTTACCAGTTCCTTGTTAGATTTGCACAAACAGTTGCTGAGGGATGCTGCTGGCTACATACATGCTGTGCAGCATGGTGAGAGAGGTAGGCTGCTGCAGCACAGCACAGCGAGCTCCATAGGAAATGACAGCATCCCTATGGCAGCTGTAGTAGGTGCTCATTTTTTATTTGTGAGGCTACTGTGTCTTGTTGTGGTTGTTTCCGTGTGGGAGTTCTCAGGTCGCACACGGTTGAGTTAGCGTCTGCCACTTGATTGGTAACTTTTCAACAGTAATAGGCAGTTCTATTTTGATTTCTTACTTGAGCTGACTGTTCCAGAACCGAGTTTGCTTTTCAGTGTATACAGCTTCTTCAGGCTTTCTTAGGTGCCAGAGCTTATCAACAT
Organism: Perdix hodgsoniae; assembly: GCA_035772895.1. Classification (NCBI taxonomy): domain Eukaryota; kingdom Metazoa; phylum Chordata; class Aves; order Galliformes; family Phasianidae; genus Perdix; species Perdix hodgsoniae. The sequence goes on along the minus strand of JAPSGF010000028.1, from coordinate 771,265 downwards.
GCCAGAGGGACATGCCAAAATGTCTCCTGTCTAGATACTAACATTCATCCATCATCAGTAATACCAGAGTGATGCATTTGACTGAGCTGTAGACAATAACATAAATTAAATAGATGGTTATTATAATTATATACTGTTTTTACTTCTTATTTATTCTTATTTTAATAGCCCATCTTTAGATGGGTCAATATTTTATCTCAGAGCCCAGACTAGATTGAACCTCCTAATGTGTTTCTCTTGGGCTGTTCAAGCTATTTGTTGTCATATGCTGGATGCTAGGCAAGGAACCTGTAACTTAGAAAACCTCAAATTCTTCTCATACAAGAAGTAAATTGTTCAGAAGAGAAATGATTTTTAAAAAGATCTGCTGGAAGAGGAATTTTTTCTCTTTCCTTCAGGGATGCGGTGTTACACATCAGCACTGGTTTAGTTTCAGAACAGATGTCCCTTGTCTGCACAGCTGATTCTTTCAACTGGCTTTGGATGTACTAAAAATTCAATAGCCAAACTTCAGATTGAGAACCAAGCATACAAATGGCCCAGTGTGAGTTTTCTGTGAGCTGCTGCTTGGGCTATGCTACTTTTCTCCAGCTCGCTCTGCCCAGCGATTTAGTTATTTTTCATTATCTGTCTTTCCCTGACATTGAAAGCCATTATTTGTGCACAGCCAAATACTCCTAGGGTATGACTCTTTTTAAATAATTTCCTACCTAACTGATGTTCAGACTTATTCCCTGGGTCCTTCGAAACATCTGCTGTCAGTTTTAGACCCTGCCATTAGCCTGGGAGGGAGCCTTCAGTTCTCATGTGAAATTCAGTGCCATTAGTACAGCCTGTGGCTGCTGAGTCAAAGAATATATTTTTGGTAATTTGTCTCCACTATATATATCTTTTTTCTGTCCTACCAAACCAAGGACATGCAATGAAGGCCAGAACGAGTTCTCAAATCGTTTAAAATGAGGTACTGAGATTCACTGAAATGAGTGAAACTTAACTGACCTAGGGAAGGCAGCTTGGATGTTGGTGTTGGGTGGCTTTATGGTATCTGTCTAATTGTGGAAGAGGCTTAGCTGAGCTTCAGAAGTCATAGATTTTCTTGGGCATTCGCTGAACGGAGGCCACACAACTGCTTTCAGTCACTGCAGACACAGTAAATGGAATTGCATTTTGGCATAGCCTGTGGAGGAGAAAACATCACCAGCTTTATCTGCATAAATTGTTTGAAGTCGTTCACCCAGAATGATGTGATTAGAACAAGGGAAAAAAAATGTGTCTTGTATATAAACTGTGAAAGCCTGGGACTTTCCTAAATAAGCACTAAAACACTTGAGCTGTCTCTACAGCATCCTGTTCAAGCTTGTTCCCTTCTAAGCAGTCATGAGGTTAGGTGTCCCAGTGGAAAGGCACGTGCTCAACATTTATAATGACTGACATATATTTGGTTTAATTTTTACAAAGCCCAGATTCCTAGAAAGTCATTCACAGTAAGTGACACACAGTGCTAGGATTAGAATAATATTTCTTCTTCCATATATTAATTGAGCAAACATAGATAATAGTTTCCTTTTGTTATACTTCTACACAGATGAGCTTTGTACTGCATGGTGTTTTATTAGTGCCCGTTAACCAAATTTCCTTCTTTTGCCTTAGCTCACTTTAAGGCTGAATGCTGTAGTGCAGTAATGCCAGTAATTTTAATCAGCAATAATGGAACTTCTGTAAGAGATACTGTGCGTTCACGATCAAAACATGAAATATAGCAGAACCGTAGCTCCAGAGGTGGGGAATTATCTTCATCAATAGTATAATGGAGTGTATAGATTTTTCACTTATTTTTTGTCACAGAGCTTCAGCTCTAGGTGGTTCTTGTATCCTTTTATAGGGGAGGTCAGAATCCACCTCCAGAATCCCATTACCGCAGGTAGCCGCACGCACTGATGGGCTGACAATCCATGTTGTTTTCTTTAAGACCAATACTCTGATTTTGTTTCCTAGGTGAAATAACTACTGTGTGGGCTTTTCAGCCATAATTTTGCTATTGGCCTGGGTACCCTGTGTGATTTATTTATTTTTTCTAATAAACATTTAAACACCAGAAAGCTTTAAGTGAAACTGTAAGGGGGATTTTCAAGTGCCACTGTCTCTTAGGCAGGCGTCTGCAGTTGTTTGAAAGCATGCACACGTCTACATACAGTGCAGAACTACATAAATATAAACAATATCAAAATTATCTCTTCATGTAAACAGGAATTTTATCTAGAACGTGCATCTAAAACTGTGTTCCTCCCACAAATTGCCTTTGAAGAATGATGTTTTCGCAGTTTCTAATGGTTGATGTTCACAGGACTTTTTACTTTGACAGTATGCTATTTTCAGTGCTCAACGGTAATTTAAAATTGCTTTAATATTGAATTATTGTTATGAAGCCCTGTAGTATATACTAAATGGTTGTTTCAAATACTGCAGGAGAAGTGACATGCATTGTCACAAAGCTCTGGTTCACTTAGGGCTTGCTGTAAGTCAGACGTGCGTTCCTTTGTTCTGAGGAGCCAAATGCTTCCTTCCAGGTGGCTGGCTAGGCTGGGAATGAATTTGCTTTGTAGCTGTAGCTCTGGACTGGAGACCTAAAGATAAGTCGTGACTTCAGGAAGGGAGAGTACGAGAGAAAGAAGGAAAAAACTTTGGCAGACACATGTACTACCAAATGAGGGGTAGTTTCCCAAGATAAAATACTGTTTGAATTAGTAACAAAATTCCACATGCTTTTTACTCTTAAGCTGTTCTTACTGTCCACTGAAAAATAAGCTATTAAACAGCCATCTGTTTTTAGTTGGTGCACCCCACCAAGGTGATCCTTGCAAGCCTGCTCAGTTGTAGAACACAGTAGTGGTGAGCTTTGGTGCAACTCAAGACCACCCCAGGCACTGCCTGGATGCTCAGGAAGTTTTGAGTCAGTAAAAGTACATTAAGGGTAGCAGGAGGGCATACTGAAGAGGGGTACTGTATGTGTGTGCTTATTTACTTTTACCTGTGTTTCTGAGTAGTTGAGTATATTCATAGTTTTTAAAGTCACAGCACTGAGAAGGAAGCACTTTGTTCATATCAGAGGACAGCAGGTGAGATGTGTCCAGTGTTCCATACTGGCACCAATCTATGTTTAGAGCAGCTACCAGAATTGTATTGGGATCGTGTGAAGTGCTGTCCTGTTAGAAGTGTTTTGATGGTTGATGGGACAACTGAGGAAGTTTCAGACTGAGGAAGGGCATCTGTTCTGGCCGACAGCACAGTGACTTTACTTGCAGTGCATCTCCAGACTATGAAAGTCATCTTCTCTGGCTTGTACAACTTTCACAAGCTTAGAGCTTTCTTTGATATCACTGACACTATTTTATTCTCTCCCAACCCCCAAGAATAAAGCATGTTGCACAAAGAGTAACCAACTGTGTCAAGGGTTTGGGCAGTGTCATATGGCTTCCTTTCCTGCGTTAAACTTTTATTCCTGTTCACTCTGACATCTTACCTGGTTACAAATAAAGCTTACTAAGCTCTCAAAGACTTCTCTGACTAAAGGCTGTCCTTTTATTTCAACAGGCATTGCATGAGCTCATCTAAGAGCAGTTTTGTTTTTTGTTTTTAAATAAATTCTGAGTTAAATTTACTTCCTGTTCTTAGACATCAAATGTGTGGCTGCAGTAAATTCACTCATAGACACATAAGTGAGGACTTATTTGCTTCTAAGCAGAACTGCACAGATGAATGGTACCTGCTTTTACCTTGGTGAGAGTAGCTGGTGAGAGTAGCTTTTGTCTGTAAATACGCACGAAGTGTTTCTTTCAGAGGACCTATTTCTGAATTTGCAAAATATTTTTGAGAAATTGTGATTTTTAGGAAAAAAAAATGCTTCAAATATTTAATTCAGCAATTAGTTAGTGGCTTGCTAGAAATAAATCCAGTCTTTCAAATACTCAAAATGTGCTGTAACATTATTTGACTTATGCCTTTACTCCATTTTTTTTTTTCCTGTAGTATGTTCAGAAACTTGGGATGTGGCATCAGCTTAGGAATGTCTAGCAGCAATGATTGTTACTGTTCTCTATTCTTACTTTTAATTCTTTGGTATCAGCATTATACCACCTCCAAATGGAAATGAGCTTGGATAAATGTAGAGGCAAGGTGTCCAGACACCACTTTCTGGAAATAGCCTCCTTTCATTGGTAAGTAGTGCAGCAGGGATGGCTGTGGCATGCATGCAAGATAAGGCGGCCAAACAAATTGCCTGCTTGGATGCAGCCTTTGGATAGACTCTGGGTGTCTGTTTGGGCCAACTCTGAACGGCTTTACTGTTAAACCTTTTGTCCTGCCTGGGCCTCTTCTCCCTATTTTTAAGTTTGTATGACAGGAAACAAATTGAATCTAATTTTTAATTAATACTGTCTGTTGGGGGAGGGGAGCAGAAATGCTGTTTATAAAATCAGTGATGCTTTTATTTGGACAAAGGCACTTTTCTCAAGCTCTCACACAACCTGCTTGTGCAGGTTTGTCTTTTAAAAGTTTATTTTTACTATTCATTGAACACTTAAAGAATTTTTTAAAAAATAGCCATTTAGTGAGGAGAAGTGAATTGCAGATTTGAGACAATAGACTTTGCATTTCTCATTGCTTTTGTGAATGTCAGAGTAGAACTAAAATGGAATAGCATTTTTTTTTTTTTTTTTTAATAAAATGAATGCATTTTGGATGGCAGTTCTGAGAAAAGGCATCTGCATATTGTGAAGGGAGTGAAACTGCTTTTGCATCTGTTGTGACCTTTTGGGTACTAATCTGGCCTCCTTCCAGTGGGAGCTCGGCCATTGATGATTGTCAGCTCTGCCCTTACCATTTCCAGATACCTTTCCATCACTTTATTATTATTATTATTATTATTATTATGGAATTATTATTCATTAGATATTCTTGCTATCACCTCATGCTGGTCCCAGCTGAGGTTTTGAAGCATGTGCGTACAGGGAACAATATAACAGGCAACTGTGAAAAGGACTGATTTTTTTCTTTTTCATTCAGTTGAACATAGATTTTTACAAAAAGATCAGTTTGACCCAGTTTACCAAAACATCTGCTGAGTTCATGAACAGCTTGTTGGCCAGTTCTGCCCTCTTCAGCAGGTGTAATTTCAGTTGATGGAAATTGCAATACATGGTTTCAGGGGATGTGTGGATAATGTGTCCAGATGACAGCAGTATCAACAAAGTAGGGGGAAAAAAATGGGCAGATGTTTGGTTTATTCTGTCTACATGGATACGTGTACTTAAATTCACTCTATTGGAGTTTATCTATTATCATGTTGTGTTTCACTCTGTTACACAGAAGGATTTTATAGTGGGCTGCTAATCTTTCAAAGCAGTCCTGTTACAGCAGCCATGTCTTACCTGCTGATTTGTTTTTATTTATTTGGCTTCCTTGTTTTGATCTTTCTTTCCAAAAACTTGTGTTTGGCCTGCCTGCAGTGGGATGCCTTCCTTTGTGGTTTTGGCATCTGGTAGGTTATTCTTGCAGTGAAAAAAACAGGGCAGGATACTGTGCATTTTCACAGACAGAGTGTAAATGATACACTTTTCAGACCTCACCCTTTAAAAACAAAACAATGGCAGCAAAAAGCCTGTAGGTTTTTAAACTGAATAATTCTTTCTTTTGTGTGTAGTTTAGTATTGTGTATACCAGGAATCCAGTCAATTCTGAAATGGAAAAGGGGAAGAAAAAAAAAAAGGACCTAATCTGATCAGTAGAATATTAGAATATGTCAAGAATTTAAAGAATAGTAATAATAATCATGAAACTGTTAGTCGTTGTTCTTTGGGTCCATCTATGCATTAATCATATTGGTGGGAATCTAGCTGTCGTCTGATCAAAAGGCCCTGTTGTTGGTGTGCAGCACAAACAGATTATTCCATGCCTTCTGCCTGCTCCAGGCCTTTCTCTCTCCATTCCCACTACCAGAGCTGTTAACATTCTGAGTTGTTGTGGCTTGCAAATTTAAATTCATTTCTTCATAGGATTAATTCAAAAATGTATCAAACTTTGATTTCTGAAACTGATGTGAATGCTTAAGTAAAATAGATTCTATCTGTTGTTCATGTAATGCAGCATGAAATTAACATCTGAATCAAACAAGAAAAAATTTAGTAAACAAGATGCAGTATCTTTTGGGAGACCTCATTATTCTGTATACACAGTAATATTTCCAAGATGTATCTTTTTCTTCTTTTTAAGCTATTCAAAACACCTTCCCTGTTTCTCAACAAAGCATGTTGTGTTCATGTTTGTAATGAGATCGTTTGCATGTGGTAGTTGTCTTTAAAAAGTTAGCATCTCTAGTTAGAGATGAGACTGGAAGCAAATGTACCCGGAGTGGCAGCGTGCATAGAACTGCCTATAAACTCATTGCACACGGAACACTTCCCTGGGTTAAGAGAGATGCTCTGTGAATTCAGTGGCTAAAATCCTATTAAAAACAAAGAAGCAAAAACCATGAGGTATCCAGTTCAACAGCCTCCAAGAGGTTAGGCTCTCCCTCTCTGCCTCTGACAGTAGTGAGGTTGCAAAACCCTGCAATGGGATTTGGGTTAGTCTTATTTAGTTCCTCCTGGTTGCAGAGATTGCCTTATGCTTCTGGTAGTAGTTACTCTGAAAGAGCTTTGTGCTGCTTTGCTGTGCTAAGCACGAACTGGAAGAAGAGGTAGAAACTGTTCTGCCTGTTCATGGGGTTATGAAGCTGCTTAAAGGAAAGGGAGCTGATTTCTAAGAGATCAATCTTCAAAATCCTTCCCACTAAGTAGTGTTACAACTGGGGGAGGGGGTGTTTGCTTTTTGGGGTGGGATGGGGAGGAAAAAAAAAAGACACTTTATATTCCAGTGTTGCTGTCAAAGACATCACAAAACATTGTTGCAAAGCTCTCTTGCCATTTCTTATGAATACATTCAAAGGAGGCAATGCTGATGCTGTGTAGCTTTCTCTGTTTCTGACTTCGTTCTGCAATGGACATGAGCCAGAGAAATGTCTCTCTCAGTCAATGCAGCCTCTTGTTTGAGGAAATGAAGTAGAGTGGAGTGAGTACAGTCAGTGCATCCCATTAAATTCTTTCTTTCATTCTTATGCCAGTGACTTTGCTTTAGGAAATTATATAGACTTCACCAAGCATGTAACTCTAAAAAAAGCAGTCTTTGCCACAGTCTTTACCAAATAGAAATCAAGCTCTAGAAATGAGAAAGTAGCACAATAAATAAAAAACAACAAAACTTCCATAGAAATTAAATTTGGCTTAATTCCTGACTTCAGTGCACTAAATATTTAGCCTTCCTTTTTAAGCTGAAGACTGAATTGCTTTATAAATTCCTAGCATTTGCTAAGTAATCAGCCTGATTTCACATTTTCCTTCTTAAGTGGTTATATAATCTGAAATATGCAAGTAAACGACAACAGAATAAGCTCAGCAAATTAAGTAGCCTTTCTTTTGTTCTTACAGTTTAGCATGGCAAATGTTGCTTGTATTTATTTATTCTAGCTGCAGAGGCTCCTCTCAGAAGGTCTGAACTCAAGAAAAACTTGATTCAACAGAGACATTGCAGTGATTTGTTCAGTGCAGCTTCTCAAGTTGAGTAGGGAAATCTAGTGTTTTTTGTAGGGCAAGGTAGTACTGAAATCAAGGCAGTGTCCATGAACAAAGAAGAATGAACCCTGCAAGATGAGATATTCTGAATTGATCCTGGGTAGACTATAAAAAAAAAAAAATCCTGAAAATTAATGCCTGAAGGGAAGGTGCCAGGAAGATGGTGGTCAGCTCCTGTCACTGCCTGTAGCCTGGGCAAGAGGTGATGTGTACAAATTGGAACACAGAAGATTCCCTTTGAATATCAAGGAAACACTTCTTTGCCGTGTGGGTGACTACTACAGATTTGCAGACAGGCAGTTGACTCTCTCTGCCTTGGAGACCTTCAAATGCTGTTTTGATGTGCTTCTGGGCACCCTGCCATGGGTGCTGCTGCCAGGGCAGGGGGTTGAACCAGATGGCCTTCAGAGATCTCTGCTAACCTTGGTTGTTCTGAGATCCTGTGAAGATGCCTGTCCTGCATAATTAGGACCTGGTGTGGTGCTTGGATACTGTGTTGTGGTTTGTGGGCAGGTGGCTTGATTGGCATTTGGAGACGGCCAGAGTAATCTTGTGTCTTTGATAGGTTGTGCAAGCATAGATTGCAATTCCAGGTTCACATTATTTTAGGTTAGCCAAGATCATTCAGAAATGTCAAACTTCATCTGTCTTAGAGATGTTCAGCTGTGCAAATCATACAGCTTTGACAAAGTAATCCCAATGCGTGCACAATCTTGAGATGCTGAAAAGCCCTGTTAAGACTGACGTACCGTGTTTGTGAAGTAAAAGTGAGTTCCTCTCATGTAGCCTCAGATCATGGCAGGGGCACATCTCTGCTTCCTCATAGCCAGGGAGTGATCAGCACTGCCAGGCAGCGTGCCCATGCAGGGCTTGGGAGGGGAGGAGAGCTGAAAGCTTGCTGACTGTGCCAGATCAGACATTGCATGGTGTGTGTGAAAGCACAGCAGTTCTCCAGGGACCTGCTGGGGCAGGGTGCTTTGCCTGGTCATCATTCCTGACCAGTTTGGTGCAGTTTTCCTTGTGCCGCCATGGAAACAGTGCCTGTGGTCACAGAAGAGGGATGTGTGTGGCATTTGGGCACTGCTGTGTGTGGGTAGGAGAGAGCAGGCTTTTTGCTGAGTCCCTGGTTCCCACCGTGGTCAGAGGGCAACTTTAAGGTGGGGGATGGAGAGTAAGAGATGCGGTGACTCAGAAACCATTGCTGGAAGTTATTCTAACATTTCCCTCCCTTCCTTTCTGCCATTAAATTAGCTTGAAATGCCAATTTTGAAATAAAGTATGTTTTGGCTCATTTTCATTGCCTTCCTTCAGCAACTATGTTATCAAAATCTGCTTCCTTTTGAAAGGGGAACATAAGTTCCTACCTGCTAGCTTTGCACTCAGGACCTGTGGGCTGTAATGGTGCACCATGTATTTACCAGGTCTTACACAGAATTGCTGGGGTTAATGACTTTGCTAGAATAAGGTTCCTGTGTTTATCACCCAGGAGTAGATACAGTTGTGATTGTTTTAGTGTGCTATAGTAATGTCTTAGATTTCAGATCACTAGTGTCAATTAAATGTCCTGTTTATGGTTGTAGAATAAGTTGATTAATTGTTTTTACTTTTTTTCCCATTTCAGTGAAAAATACCAATGATTCTTATGGCTCTCTTATTTTATAATTGTACTGTGCATTAACTCTGATATTGTTGCTCTAAGGAACATTCTTGCAGAGATTCTTAGAACACTCATCTACTGACATTTTGGTGGCAGCTGACTAGTACTTGAACCAACTCCTGGTGGTGTGAGTGGCATCATTATTTTAGTGATACTTGATTTTTGCTTAGGTGCAGCAAATGTGGGTGGATGTTTCATTACCGTATCTGCAAATCCAATCCAGTATGTCTAATTCTTCTGTTACATTCTATGTTTTCCATAGGATAAATACTGCAAGTTGTGTATTTATCTGCTTATTTAAAAACTCCAGAGCAAAATTGTTTTGTTCTATTGTACAACAATCCAGATTCCAAATCTGCATGTTTTATGGATAAAGACCTGTTCTTGTATTAAAATGATTGTGTTTTCTGGTTTCTGTTTTGTGATAATAAATGTGTGATACAATAATGAGAATAGCCTTTATTGGTCAGACAAGTTGTCTATGCCATTGAACGTATGCATGCAGTGGAGGAAGAGTAAGAGCAGGGCAAGAATATATGATACTGCCATGTAATGCTTAAAACTTGCCTCTTTTCAGACTTCAGTAATCTTATAAAGTCATTATATGCTTATTAAACATCAAAACCATTTATATAAGGTAAAGCACTGCCTTCTTTCACCTGTTTTTAAGTCTGCCTTTTATTTGCTATATGTCCTACTTCCTGGTTTGGAACAGCTAGTGCATATGTCATACAGAGTTGTTTTGTGTTGTTTTTTTTTTAACTGCCTTCAGACTAAAGAATCCAAACCTTATTGTTCCTCGTAGATTATCTATTTTGTACTGTTGATCATCTTTGTAGCTCTTTTCTCTATCTTTTCAGTTCTGCCACATCTTTCTGACATGAGAATTGCTTGGCACAGTTTTCAAGATTCTAGCACACTTGTTCAGTAGCCTAACAATGCTGTAGGAGGGCTGATGATCTGAGGAGCTGGTGGTGGCATGATGCTATTGCAGCTGCCTGTGGGACTCCTCCTCAGATGATCATTTCAACTTAGCCAGAGCTCCTGAGAGGAGATGCAGCCATTTGGTAAGTGGCAGCAGTGATGGCCTGGTGCTCCTCACTGGGCTGGTCAGGACTGGGACCTCACACCTGGGACTTTTGCCCTAATGGACCATTGAGCCAGCAGGCATAGGAGATGCAGGCAGAGCTCAGCAAATTGGGCACCAGTGAATGAACAGAGGACTGGTATAACTTCAGTGAGGGGCCATGGCTGAAGCCTCCGTGTGCAGACAGCAGAAGAGCAGAAGCAAGCTTAGACAGGGAAAATATAACAATGTGCAGAACAAGGTCCCTTCAAAGTTTGAGACTTGTGGCAGCAAGACAGCAACTCTCCCTTCATCAGCAGAAATTCAGCTGAAGAACAGATGCAGAATCTTGGCACTTGGCTGGAAAGGTGAGTATATTCCCCTGGAAGAGACAACCAGGCCAACAGGTCTGAACAGTCAGGAAGAAGAAATGCTAAGTATCAGGAGTCTCCCTTCAGTGGTGAGTTGACACACAGTCATGGGAAGTTGGTTGCTTCCAGCTAACATCCTGCATCAATAGACCACCAAGATCATCCTGAGCTCAAGATTTTACTGCTCTTCGATATGACACCAGTGATACTGCAAAGTGTGGCCTGGAAAATGAAGCAATGAAAATGAAGCAAGACTACCTTCTTCTACCTTCTGATCTCCTTAGATTTAAGGAGGAGGGCTCTCAGTTTGCCTTCTCACTGTTTTTTCCAGGGAAGAGGACAGGCAGAATTAGGCTTGTTGTTCAGGTCAACGCTTAGCTGTGTGGCTGTTTTCCAGGATCAAGAGATACCACGAAGACTAGGAGCTACCAATCAGAGAAGAGATTCACTTATCAAAAAGGTGCATGGACATCTTTTCTAATAGTCTGGCTAACAACAAGTTGTACTTAGAGTTAAAGAAGAGGAGACAAGCAAGGCTAGATTGGACAAGGTGAAAGCGTGTGGGGAGCAGTGACAAGGCAGACCACCACAATTCCCTCAGAGACAAGCAGAAAACAGGACATTATCTCAAGTGCTTGTGCACCTACCCTCACACTCTGGAGGACAATGCAGCCGTGTGCAGTCACGGTGTTACAGTGTCATTGAAATTACAGAAACTCAGGGGGAAAGTTTCACCTGGAGTCCTGGTTTCTCACTGCAGTTGTGTTTTGAAACACAAGAGCAGTCTAGCTAACCCCTTCAGAAGGATAAGAAACAGGCATAGAAAGAAATTGGCTGGAAAAACAGCAAGCTACTGAAAGAGCTCAAATGGAAAAAGAAGCACAGGAGTGGCGCAAAAGGGAGCAGAGTCCCAAAAATGGGAATATGGAAACACTGCTTTGTTGTGTGGAGATGTAGTGAGGAAGGCAGAAGCTTGGCTGGAGCTCAAACTGATGAGATAACAAGAGTAGCACACGAATTTCTGCAGGTAAGTTAGAAGGAAGCAGAAGCACAGGAAAGTTTGCGGGTCCGTTGTTGAATAGGGCCAGGAATTCAGTTAAAATAATACAGAAAAAAGCTTAGTTACTTGGCCTTCTTTACCTGGAATGTTGGGCACTAAAATGCAGTCGAGAGGGAATGCCAAAGCAAATGACAGACCGCAGATAGTAGAGAAGGGTCAAGTGAGGAACCCTCTGTACAGACTGGACAACTACAACTCTGTGGGATGTGAGAAGGCATATCTGAGAGTGCTAAGACAGTTGGATGATATCATCACAAAATCAACTCCTAACATCTTTCAAAGTTCATGAAAGTCAGGTGAACTCGTTGTGTCATGAAAATTACAGTTATTTTACCTATCTATGGGAAGAGTGGAAAGGAAGATCCAATAAACTGTAAATCATTCAGCGTTGTTTCTGGGGAAAATAATGCATGCAGCTCATGGAAGCTACTTTCAGGTAGTTAAAGGGCCTGTGAAGTGCATGTGAGGTTAGGATTCTTTTTGCTCCATCAGGATCACCTTCTATTCATGCTGTATACATGTAACATCTCTCATTTTATATCCTGCTTTTTCATGCCATGAGAAGATTCTCCTAAAATGATCTATAATCAGCCTTACTGTCACGCTTAGTTCTGTATCACTGGCAAATATGATAACCCTGTTGATCACTCTGTTTCAGGTAATTTATAAGTGTTATTGAACAGTGTTGAACCAGGACTTCACTGGTGGACGCCTTCAGCTGTGGGAATTTACCATTTATTCCTACTCTTTATCCCCTTAAGAAAGAATTTCACTGTACAGAAACCATCTGGATAGCCTGCTCATGTTTATAACAGTGTCTGCTAATTGTGTTCCATGCAATAGACTTTACTAATTTGGCTAATACAAATCAGATCTCCCTGGAAACTGGTGTTGTAATCAAAGTCTTCTGTTCTCAGGTACTGCCTCAGTTTTATGATATGCTCTTGTTCAGTTCCTTTCACAACTTGTAAGTGAATACCATCTGATTTTCCAGTTTGTTACAGTATGTCAACTTATTTCACAAATATTTTGAAGCCACTTGAATTTCAGACAGATACTCTCATAAGAGCTTCTCGGTGAGTTCTTATCATGGGAATTTCCCATGAAATAGCAGAAGCCATTCTGAAGGAATCACTTAGTTTCTGTTCAATGAACTCTTTTGTATCCTGATCATCCAGTGACCCTACAGAGTCTCCAGGCAGCTATTTGCTCCCGATGTGTCTGATGAAAGAACTGCTGTTAGTTCTGATGCCTTTGAATACAAGTCACTTAATACAAAACTGTAGTGCCTTGTTTATTTTATTTTTAACTTAATCTGTCAATATTTTTGGTCACTTATGATTTCAGCTTTTGGAAGAAGTCTTTTGGTTTCTAAAGATTTTCTTTGCCTTCCTCTTGCTTTGTGCTTCTTTTTGTTATGTCTTAAGCGTTTCTTAACACGTGCATTGGCCCTCCATGTGCTTCCAGTATGATGTCATTAAGAAGTTTTCGTGCTGTCTGTGAGTAACTCTTAGGTAATGTTTGACTTTTGTTGTGTTGGTTTTCTTGTTGTTTTTATTCTGTTGTTTTGTTTGTTTGTTATATATTTTCTCTCAGTGTAACTTATAACTGGTAGAGTTTCTGGCTCTGGTTGGGGTGTTAGGTCTGAGCACAGAACAATTGCTGTTAAAGAGTAACTTACGAGCCACAGAAAGTCAGACCATCTTTTGTTCACTATTTGAAACTAAGTCTAGAATTCTGCCTTTTCTTGTGGGTGTTCTAAGGCAGCTCTCTATGCTAGTATCCAAAATTCAGTCTTTCTGCCATGTCTTGCCGTCTTGGCTTTCTGGATTTATTTATTTATTTATTTATTTATTTACTTATTTATTTATTTATTTTGGGGGGGCGGACTATAAAAACAACAGAAGTAGTTGAAGACACCCAGAAGTATTGATTTTTGTACTCTCCTCACCTTTCTAACCTTCCAAAGCATCTCTTATCATACATGTTATTTTTATTCAGTGAGATTGTTCATTCAATTTGATTCTAAGCTCTTTCCCTATCTCTGTACTACGAATGTTATCCTGAATGCTGTGTTCCTTACCTGTTTGTTTTCAAACAGGTAATTTTTAGACTGTAATTTCGTTATGAAAACCTTTTTTACTTTATTCAAAAGATGAACTGATTCATACGGCAGTAAGATCATAATGATACTTCTTAAAACTAACATTTTCATTATTAATTGCTCCCCTCTTTCATTAAGAACAATGTAAATCTGTTGGGAAATACCTTAATGCATAGTATTCTACAGGGTAACTAGAAGAGGAATGAATTGCCTAATTATTTTACTAGTTTTCATGTTTTTATCTCTAATAGTAGAAATAATGAAAGAGGAAAAATTCAAAAGCGTATTTTGTATTATCAAATTTAACTTCTACTGCTACAGAATCTTCTGTGGGAGAAAATGCAATAATTTTGTGTAGTCCTTGAGTTCACTTATTAGCCAACACTGTTTGAAAGACTGGTTTTTGTTTTTTAAATACTTTTGGAAAAATATGTAAATTGTTTGACTAATCAATATATTGTCTGCTAGAATACTAGAGGGTTTTTTGTTTGTTTGTTTTAAAAGCGTCCTTGCCTTCATGCTGAATTTCCTTATGTTTTAACAGTAACCCCGTATTTATTTGGAAGCCCAGCCAAGTAGCAAACTGAATTCTGCAGGTATGCAGCAAATCAAACTTCTGTGTTACTGGCTGTGGGGGAAGGAAAGCAAAACCCGGTAGCCATTAGATTGGTGCAGTAGTTTGCTCTAAAAAATAAACAGCCCATCTGACTTTATCTCTGACTAACAGTAATGAGTAGCTTTTTAATGGCCACATTCAGATCTACTATCCTAAATAATTAAGATTCAGTGATAATTGCAAGTTATGAAGTATGTTCTTGGATGTACTACACTGCCAATTTATGTACTGGTTGAGAAATCAGGCCAGAGACAGCAAGAGACTGTTCACCTGAATAATTTCTGCATTACAAGCACAAGAAGAGGAAAGGACAAGATGCCTCTAATTTCTTCAAGCATTCTGGACAGGAGTAAAGCCAGTGATATATAATGCTGACTCTCCATCTGCATGCAATACCTAGGATATAACTTGTGGCTTCACAGCTCTGGGATAACTAATAAAAGGTGTATAAATTGAGAACTAGAAAGCCCCATGTTAAGATGCTGGAGTAGTCTTTGAATGCCTAAACGTGAGCAGAAAGACTGTATGCACAGTGTTATGTGGTTTTGTTAGCCATGTATGTTAGTGTGTGTACTGACACCTCTGTAGCTCTTGCTAGCATACCAGATCACAGATTGGAGAAGAAAGAAAAAGCTGGAAACTGGATGTGTTGTTGGGAGTCAAAAAGTATTCTCACAGTGCTTCAATATCTGCAACACCTCTGGAATTTTCACTTTATTAACCCATCCTGTTCTTATTTTTTCACATCTATGAACTATACATAGAATCATAGAAGGGCCTGGATTGAAAAGATCATCTAGTTTCAGCCCCCCCGCTATGTGCAGGGTTGCCAACCACCAGACCAGGCTGCCTACAGCCACATATGCAAATAATCTTTACATCATAATAAAGAATCTTCCAGCTATGTCTGGAAGTGTTGCTCTTCTCAGAACAGAAATACTCAACAGCTATGTATCAGAAGATCAAGGCAAAGGGCGTCATTCCACAGCTCATTATGATAACAGTCGTGTATTTTAAATGCCATAATCAAATCTTGACTCCTCTAACAACCCATATGAGTAATAGCCCTTAGTTGAGAATTGCCATGTTAATATCTTCACAGAATCACAGAATCACAGAATCATCAAGGTTGGAAAAGACCTAAAAGATCATCCAGTCCAACCATCACCAATACTCCCCAGCTAAATCCTATCCCTCAACACAACATCCAAACGTCTCTTGAACACATCCATGTTCGGTGACTCCACCACCTCCTTGGGCAGTGCATTCCAATGCCTGACCACCCTTTCCGAGAAGTAATATTTCCTAATGTCCAGCCTGAATCTCCCCTGGCGCAGTTTGAAACCATTGCCTCTAGTTCTATCACTGTGTACACGAGAGAAAAGGCTGACCCCTAGCTCACCACAACCTCCCTTCAGGAAGTTATAGAGTGCTATAAGGTCTCCCCTGAGCCTCCTCTTCTCCAGGCTGAACAATCCCAGCTCCTTCAGCCGCTCCTCATAAGGAGGAAATTCTTCATTCTTGTGAAGAAACTTGTGATAGCTGATGTCATCCATTATCTGGGAAGAAAATTGTCAATTCCCTAACTCCATTGTGGTGTTAGAAAGCAGTATTCCTTTATTTTTTTGATATATACCAGGTGACTTGACAAATCAAGTGCACACTCTTGCAGTTCACATTCTGCCTTTAAAGAGTTAAGAGACAGGTATGCAGTACATTCTTTTCCGAGAACTCATTAATATATGCTCATGTCTCTCTGTGCATGCGCAGTTGTGTCTAAGGTGGCCATATGTCACTGATTTTTATCCCCATTTTTCCATCATCAGCTTCATCACAGACTTTTGGCTGACCTCTAGCTGTTTTTCTCAGATTTGGCAAACTTCCATTGCTTGTTAGCCATAATGAGTGACTTCCAAAACAATGTATGTGACATCTGAGGAAAATGTCTTTGGACCTGGTGGGTGCAAAAGATAAAAGTAGTCTGTTATGACTCTAGTGCTGCTTGTGAAGCAGAATTGTTAGGGAAAACAAGGCTGTTGACACACGAATCAGCATTGAAATGGGAAGTTTGGGAACTAGCACTCACTGATTTCATCTGCTAAACTAATATATTTGTCCTTAAACTAATATCCTGATCTCTATGGCTAAACAAGCCAGCATACATCACTAAAGCCTCAACATCAAGTGAATACCTGAACTAGAGAAATGCAGGTTCTAGTTAACAAAATACTAGCGCTTGTGTCAGCTTAAATGTTTCTTCATGGAAGTAGGGTGATGATCCGAGTTTGATAGTAGCTAATCTGTGCTGGGCACTTCTGTTAATCCATAATGCACATTGGCACAATTCTTTGAAAAATATTTTCCAGAACTCATTGATGCTGGAATCCTGGAAAACTTAAGGAGTCTGTGGGTGGTCTGTGCCAGGCAGGACTGACTTCACTGTTAGATCACATTTGCCATTCAAAACCTCCAAATACTGAGATTTGAAGATTCCACAACCTGTCTGAGCAGCTTGATGGGCTTAACCACTCTTGCTGTGTTGTATTTGTTTTTGTTTTGTTTTGTTTCTTTATTTTGCATTATATCCAGTAAAAATTGATAGGGCTGCAATTTGTGACTTCTGCCTTTTGCTGTGTACCTCTGAGTCTGGTGCTATCTTCACTATAGTCCTCTATGAATCACAGAATGGCCAGGGTTGGAAGGGATTTCAAGGATCATGAATCTTCACCCCTCTGCCACATGCAGGGCCACCAACCTCCCCATTTGATACTAGACCAGGCTGCCCAGAGCCCCATCCAATCTGGCCCTGAACACCTTCACAGACGGGGCATCCACAACCTCTCTGGGCAGCCTGTTCCAGCACCTCACCTCTCTCTGTAAAGAATTTCCCCCTGACATCCAACCTGAATCTTCCCTTCCTCAACTTAAAACCTTTTCCCCTTGTCCTCCTGTTATCTACCTTTCAAACAGTTGAATCAATCATTAAGTAATAAATAAGCAGTAATAATTGGCAGCTAACTCTTCTCCAGTCGTTTTCTTTACCATGCCAAAAAAAACAAATTTGTTCATCATCTCCTTGCTTCAATCCCATACCTGTCTTACTGGCCTTCTGAACCTTTGCTTCAAGTTCTTGTCTCTCTTGTTCTTGTGACCCAAAATCAGGGAGTGTACTTAAGATACAGCTTTAGGAGTAGCAAATGGAGAGAAATAATTACTTCTGTGTCCTGCTGAAAGTTCTTTTGGCATTGCAACCAAGTATATTGTTGTCCATCATCACAAAAAGAATGCCCTGCTGATTCACAACCTTTTGTCTGTCACAGTCATGGGTCCTTTTTGTGGAGGTGCTTCATTTTCTTCTGTGAAACTTCATGACATTCAGGACTTTCAATTTTTCTTTCTGGAACTGCATGACATTCCTGCCGACCTGTTCCTACACCTTGTCAAGGCTTGTCTGAATGGCATTCCTGCCCTCCAGCATATGAATTGTTTCCTCCAAATCGATGACACCTGGAAACTAGAAGTTTCAAACAACTACAGACAACTGTTAGCAACTTTTTTTTTTTTATCTTAATTTTTTTTTTTTTGCCTACATTAAGATCCTGCAACAACATACCCACCACTGAGTTGCTAGAATTAGCTACCGCTATGTTCACGTATTTATTGCCTTGTTCTGAGCAGTTTCCTACAACTTCATTTTATTAAATGAAAGAGAAGAATGAAATGTTTCAGTGAAGAAGAGTAGAAACAGTACAAGAAAGATCAGAGAAGCTAGGATGATTGAATGGTACATTCTAAAGCCCAATTTGGAAGCTTCTGAACAACATTCAGTGTCAGATAGGGGGCATTTCTGGTGATGTTTTTATCATGCTTGAAAGCATCAAGACATTCTGTTTTCCTTCTAGATGCAGGGTAGGCTGTCAGGTCTGGTTTGTGTCTGATGTGGTTTCAGGATTTCTGCCAATTTAAACTTCTCAAGATTTTGTTGTTTTCACAGGAAATTGGTGCCTCACGTATAGCTGCTCATGTGTTTTCAGAGTACAGTAGGTTAAAAAGAGTTTGTTTAAAACACCTTGCTAAGTAATGACTTACTTAGGAGTTTATAGATATGCAGCATATGGAATTACGCATGATACCATGGGAATTGCATAACAGTATATAGAGACTGCTTGTGACATCGAGGTAGAGTTTTTCTTGTTTAATAGGCTAAAACAAGGTAGAGCCAGTGTTTTGCATTTCTATAGACTATGTGCTTTAGGAAATTCTGAGATTTCTAAGATATTTCTATAAAAGACATCAGTTCACAAGACCACTTCTTTGTTGAGCTGTAATCAAGCTTTCTGTCTTCATCTCACCAGAGATTCCCAGCCCCTCCCTAATGCTGTTATTTATATATGAAGATTCAAATGATCATCAGTGCACCAATTTGGTTTGTATAGCATGTTTATATTCAAAAAATTAACACTTTTTTTCTTTTAACATTACAACTTTAAGATGGATAAGAATTCAATGAATTCATAAGGATATTCAGCCTAAATTTAGGTCTAATCAAAATGATTTTTCATCTCCTTTTAGCCATCTTTACTCATTTTGCCGTGTCTCTTGCGCAGCATCAATACATCTCTCTGTAAAAAGACTGAAAAATTACTTTGAGATTGTAAGGGGTAGAGTAAAATGAGATCAGCTCTGAATATCAGCCAGATTTCTTTTGGCCTGTTTTCCTCCTCTCAGCATTCAAATGAATTGACACAGATCACTGAGCAAATACAAAACAGAAGGTAACCAAAACCCCTCCACTCGGTGTGCTCTGAGCTCAGAGTTCACAACCTCTGGAGGTTGTGAAGGTTTCTGTCAGGCCTACTCAGTGTTCTGGACCACTGTGAGATACAAGACTTGCCTCAAGCACTTAGTGCTTCTGTGGCTGCAGAGGGTGGATGGAACGTAAGTCCCATACTGAAAAGGCTGTCCAGTTACCCTCTATGGTGTAGTGAGTATTTTTTCCTCCAAAATATGTTGATAGATAAGTAAGACTTGTAAACAAAAATTGCTTCAGACTCTATCAGATACTGTTTTGATCACTTCAGAACAATTTGATAAAGTTGTATTGAAGTTCCTCCCTTTCCAAGCTGCTCTCTTGACTGATTTCTCTGGATTACTCTTGTCGTGATGTCTAATCTTCCTGCTGGCATCACACTCCCACACTCTTTTGTTGCTGTGTGCTGAGGACTGTCAGAGTAGTCACTTTGGCTTTGCATTACCTTTGCCTGTACTTACTTTGGCATCGTCACCCTTTTTAACACAAGCCATGAAGCTGCATTTGGCATAGTATTGCTTAAATTAATTATGAAGGTGCAGTGTAGTTTCTGCAGTTCTTTTGGAGATGAAGATTTGTGTAAATAGTGGCTAGAAGTATGCTTTTCATTTTGATGTTCAGATTAGCTTGATTCAGATGAATAATAGAGGATTGTGATGATAACACAAGATGGCATGATCTTGTGAAAGTGATTGTAAACAGAACAAATATTACAAATAATGGAGTAAGGTTCAGTGGATATTTGTATAGAATGTAAGCAAATACTGTTTCTAGTTTCTGTCTTCTTCCACTGTGACAGCTGCTTGAAATGTAAGCATATGGAATTATTTAACTGTTAGTCACTCTAAGTGCCTCCCAAACAGAAAGGAGGAAGCTTATTGATTTTATTTTACTTTTTTTTTTTTTTTCTTTCTTTTCCTTTCCTGGCAGGCATTCTTAGTATAGTAGTATAGCAAACTTGTCCTAATCTTACTTGAATCTTTTTCTTTTTTCATTCCAAGGCAACCCTGTGGACCTTCACCTTGGACATTACATGAGGGAATATCTAACCGTTTTATGTTAAACTGAATGTTGAGGATTATTATGGGAAGATAGTTGTGTGAATCTGCCCCTTCATGCACCCTTAGTTCACTACCTTCTGTCTCATTCCTTCCCTTGGTAACTTCTGTCACCTGACAGGAGACAATGAATAAAGTGAGAAATAGCAGCTAAGAAATTGCAAGCTAGTGATGAAGTTAGCAAGCCACTTGGTAGTGGCTTGAATGTACATAGGAACCCAAGATTCCTTTTTTCCTTTAGTGATCCAGAACATCTTTGCTTCCTGCTTGAGAAGGGAAGGAACACAACTGTCCTTTTTCATTTATCTCTGTAGGACAGGGCTGAAATAATGTGGACGTGGACACTGACCAGAAAGCATGAATTTCTGCATCTCAATTAGAGAAACGTTTCCACAACAATGGAAATTGTCTATAGAGAAAGGCTGCTTAAACCTGTAATTTTAGGAAATTTGCCAACAGTTCATATGGTAGGATTGAAAAGAGATTAGTGGAAGATGAGTCATGATGTATGCTATGAAATTAGCATAACAAAAGTTCATAACAAAAAGAGGGAATGCAGAAAAGAAAGAAGAAAGTAAGAAAGACATATAGATGATCAATAATAGAAAAGTATATTTTGAAGACCAAAATGATGATTAATGGACAAAAACATGCATGTCCTACCTCACCTGGGACAGGAGACAAAGCTGAATTGCTGAAATCATATGCCAAGCTTCAAAGTCTGTATTGATGTCACTTTTATGATTGAGTAAAGTAACTTTAAAAGGTAGTGGTATAGCTGTTAAAGCTTTTACTGTTGTTTTGAAAGAAAACTTAATGTTGGTTATGTCTGTTTTGTATTTTATATTACCAGAATTTCTCAGTGCAGATGCACTTTAATAAAAAGCATGTCTCTGTAGCAGATTTTTTAGCACCTTGATTATGTATTCTTCAAAACTTCAGTAATATTTCTATTGCAGTCCTTTCTGCAGTATTCAAATCCTGGTCTCATTTGTACAAAATGATAACTCTTGGGGAGTTGATGAACGCTCTTTTCAGACGAGTGATTTTACTAGTTCAGCAGGCAAATGTGTGTGAAGTAGACATATCTCTACCAGATCGTTATTATTAGGTGATTTTTAATGATGCTATTTATGAATAGCAAGGAAAAAGACATTTTGGAGTACAACAAAAGCACGTGCAGAGCATATTAACAGCTATGATTCCTGATGCATTATTGGCATACATCAAGCACTGGTTATATCTTGGTTTGCTCTGTGCATCAGTCTGTCTCATTTGAGGGTGAGGAGCCTTGGTTAGTCTTGCTTGGAGTAATGTGTACAAAGTAGGCTCTGTCATAGAGTCAGTGTCCATTCAAGTGCACTCCAGCTCTTTCTTGATGTTCGTTATCTGTGTGGAGGTTCTGCATTACTTGTAGTGTAGGGCAGAAGTTTTTCTGTGCCAGTAAAAACAGAAGTAAAGGGCCTAGTGAATCAAGTGGAACAACCATCAGCTGTTTCCTTCTTCTGTTTCAGTTATAGATTCACTAGTGACAGAGGTTTAAATGTTTTATGCTTCCATGTATATGTATGTATATGTGGAGGCTTTTTGGTCAGAGGTTTTAGGTAACAGACAGGATGAAGGCATTTGAGTCCTTGCCTCTGCCATTTCTTTCATTCTGAAATGCAGTGTTTCCTAGTGGCACCTAGTGCATGTAACAGTTGGCCCCAAATATCTCTGGTGATGTTGTTTGGGTAGGCAAAACATGGCATGCTCTGCCATGCCTCTGCAGCACGGGGAGATTGCTTTGGGAAGGAAAGAAGGAAAAAGGGATTATAGGCACATTAACAAGTGGATTTTCAAAATATACAGGTTGCTGTGAAAGTAATACCTCCTATTTATTTCCTTGGAAACTACAACAGGTACAAAGAGCACTGTAACACTTTTTGGTAGAGAAAATTCTCAGCTGCAAAACAATATTGTTCAACATAGTCCACTGTTAGCTATGTATTTTCAGCAGTGATAAACAAGAGCCTGCATGCTGCATCTGTGCCTGTTGAGGTGACCTGCTGTTTCACAACTGCTATGATGGCATTGTTGCTAGTAAGATGCTGCCCATGCAATGCATCTTTCATCAGCCCAAACAGATGAAATCCAGAAAGGACTAAATGGTGGATGTGCTAGTACTGTCCAGACAAGATTGGGAGTGTGCTTCATGGTCTTTAAGCTGGTACAAGGCTTGGTGTCATTGCAATGCAAGATAAAGATTGTCTTCTTCCTTGAGCTGACTATTGAATAGTCATCAGAGATATCAGAGCTGATGAAGTGTCAGGGTTACAGGAAAAACAGAAGGATCACCCCTTTCCTGTCCCAAAGAGAGCGCACATCACTTTACCTGCTCGGGTCTTAAACTTTTTCTTCGTTGGGGAATTCACATTGCAACTCCATGGACTGCCATTCTTACTATGGCTTATATTGGTGACAGCATTTCTTGTCACCAGTAATGATGTAGTCCAGGCAGTAGTCACCTTCAGCCACATATTGATTCAGTAGATCATGACAAATTTGCATACGGTGTTCATTATGTTCCTATGTGATTATACCTGGGATCCACCGGGCGCAAACTTTGTGATATTCCAACATTACCACATTTCCAAGCTCTACTGGAGCTGATATTCAGCTCTGTACAAAGTTCCCTTGTGGTAATCCGCCAGTTTGTGCAGATATGCTGATTGAGACATTTTGTGGTGTGACAGGTATGTCTAACCATCCAGCATATGGCTCATTTTTCATGTCGCTGTTGCCACTGCTAAAACACACCACCTACCCTGCATGCTGCTCACATCCACTGTTTGATTTTCATAAACATTCAGCGAGCATTGATAAGTGTCATTGGTGCCTTTTTTTCTGAATTGAGAAGTTCAATAACATGTCTTTGCTGCCTCGGCACTTCCATTCTGTCAGACTGCTCCTCTGCTGCCATCTGTTGCATGGCAGCAAAATGTTACGGGATACTGGTGAGAAAGTACAACCTCTACTGCCATACCAACATTCACCTCTGACATTGCGGCCAACGTAATAAAATAGGAGGCATTACTTTTAGAGCAGCTGTGGTATATATCCTTTAGCCTTCAGTGTAAAGGAGAGAGGCAAGAGAACAGTTTCCACATACCTATGAATGTGATTTTATGTAATGATGACCAAAATGAAAAGGCAGCATGTTTAGCAAACTAAAAAGAAATAAGAATGTAAAATATCTTTTTTTTAAAAAAAAGCATAATTCCCTATAAATATTTATATCTTTTGTTTGATGAAAATACTAATAAAAGATGTAGAAAACACACTTTTTTAGGGAACTGTGAGGATTAAACTTGGCTTGTTTTTTTGTGTGTGGGGTTTTTGTTTTTTAATGTTTGCTTTTAAAATTTCATTTCAGGAAATAGCCTCTTGTGTATAGAAATGAAAATTCATTTTTGAGCTCTTTAGATAAATCTTGCCTGGTGGGGCTGGTTTGACTTCCTTGACAGAATGAAAGAAATTGTATTCAATTTGTGGCTTTTATCCAGAACTGCTTGAGTTTCCCTTCTGCACGTCATTAAGTGCTGAAATTTAATCATGCTCAGTCCATAACAATATACCTTCAATTTAATTTATTTCAATAGTCTGTACTATGATGGCTGATATTTTTATCCTCAGTAGAAAAGCTTTCCTCACCACATGACCATCTGCAGAACTTTACATCTTTTTTTAGTAACCAAATTGTTGCTTATGACACAGCATAATTAGATCACCTTGTTATAAGCATATTTTTATGCCAAGGGCTCTATATGAACTGTGGATGATTTTGACGCGGGCCTGAATTTTTTAATGAGTTTGGAAATTCCATTCTCAGTAAGCTGGCTCATTCTACAACTCGCATCAATGGAGCGAATGAAAGAATGAGTAGGTGGTACCGCAAAAATTTGGATTGTGAACACAATAAAGAAAGGTTATCCCACAGGATAGTGTTGTAAAATTTGTTGCAAAATTGTTTTATGTACTGAAATTCTCAAGAGAAGTCAAAATGAATGGTTTCATGTGTTTTTTCAGGAACTACAGTTTGAGAGACTGACTCGAGAGCTTGAGGCTGAGCGTCAGATCGTAGCGAGCCAACTGGAGCGATGTAAACTTGGATCAGAAACTGGAAGCATGAGCAGCATTAGGTAATGCATGAACTGCTAATTTCTTTGTTGGGTATTGAAAATAGTATTGATTGTGGTGTGAAACAATTATACAGCAAGGATGATGAGCTTTTAGCAGAGTTTGAGACTTCAATTTTTATTTTTTTATTTTGAAGAAAAGTTCAAGAGCAGAAGGAATTTTGTGTAATTGTTACCTACTTTGTCCAGTAACAAGGTGGTAGTGATGTTTGGCATTTGTTGACTGGCAGCTTGCTATAGTCTGAGTGGATTAGGAGAAAAACACCTGTTTCCATTACAAATACGGCTACCATTTCCACCAAAGCTTCTCAGCTTTAAATCTGCAGAAATGCAGTGATAGGTGATAGGTGTATGAACTTATTTTATCAAAACTTCATCAAGATATTAGGGATTCTTTCAGCTGTCCGTAAAGCTGCTGACCTGACATTAAAATGTAGTGATAAGAAATGAATCTTCATCTTTTTTAAACATTGGCGCTCTTAAAATCAATTATTCTGTACACTGTTTAGATGATGAAAGTATTATTTAAGAAACTGTAACAAAAGGAGGCTGATCCCTTGGTCAGTTTGGTGCAACTAAAGATTTCGTAGTCTTGAGCTACTTCCCAGCCATTCTTTTTTCTCAGGTGAACTTAGTACATACAAGATGGTAGTGTTTGGGTTTCAAAGAGAAGTGCTGTGTGGACATGTCTTCTGTTTGTGTCAGTGGAAATACTAAGTGTGATGTGTTGGAATATGTAAGATGAAGAACGATAGACCAAGCTTAGTATGAAGTTTTATGTGATATAAATAGAAAAGCCTGTAAAAACCCTGTCACTATTGGAATAAACTCTTCTTCAGTTGAAGTAACTCAGACTGTACTTCAATTAAAGAAATGCTTGTTTTCCACAGTTAGTAGGAAACAGTCATTCTGCAGAATGCTGCAAATACAACAGAAACTCAAAATGTATCATTAAAGTAACAAAACTCAGATGAATCTTTCACTAGTTCAACCATTGTGCATGAAGTTCACTTAAAGATAAAAAAGCCTTAACATTAAATCGTGAATTAACGTCCTAAAAGAATCCCCTGTTCTATTTTATGTATCCTTTTCTACTAGCTGCACTTCTGTAAGCATTAGGAACAACTGCGTTACTTTGAATTATTTGAACACAGTATAGTACTATGTTTGCACTTGAGGTACATTCTCACTGTACTTTCAGTTTTGTGTATGGTATGCTTGTATTTCAAAAAAGCTACCTGAATCATGCCTGAATAGTTCTGCTACCTTATGATCCCTAGGAATATTCCACGTAGTATTATGGAGACTGTGAGATTTTTTGTTTGGAAGAAAATGTGTTCTTTTGCTTTTTGGTTAGTTTGTTTTTGTGAATACCTTTCAGCAAATATAGACTTTTTAATCATCAGTGGCGTGGAGACTGTTCTCCATCTCCAAGTGTTTGAGAAGTTTAGTGTTTTGACTAATAAACTCTCCATAGGACAAGCTACCACTGTGGAAATTTTATGTAGAACAATTTGCCATAGAAATGTTATACTTGGAAGAGTTTAATATTTCTAGCATTTCAACTAGAAATATTTAACCAAATACTTGAAACAACATTGAAAGCTTATAACTGAAATGTATTCTCAGACTTGGAAGGTGATTTTCAAAGGAAATCCATAATCATCTAGTATGATCTGATATTATTCCTGTATATACTAAATGATTTTAATTTTTTGTTACTTTGAAACATATTTTAAAATAATGGGTGGGATTAGAACTATCAAAAATACTAAGTCAGGTCAAATATCATTCTGGCTGTTGTGCTGACTTTCCGTGTGACTGGATTCTGTAGAGGCACAGAGACTTGCTTAAAGAACCTTTTTGTTAGATATAACCACCTGTGAAGGTGGTTCCTGTGAAGGTGGAACCACCTCTGCTTTTTAGACACACTTGCTTTGAAACAAGGTTGTTGATTTTGTTGCAAATATTTACTATTTTTTAAGTGAATTCTTTTATTGATACAGTATATTTTGAAGGATTTCACAGTTTTATTGTTCAACCACTCAAAGTAAACCCAAGAAGTCTGAGACAGATAACCTTCTCCAGAATAACCATATAAAGAAATGTCATTCATTCAAATGTTACATCATTTTAATGTTGATTTTTTGCTATTGAGTTGGAAGTGACAATATTATAGTTTCTGAATTATTCATTAGAAGGCTACTACTAGATTTCCAGTTAATCCTGTGATTTCTGCAGTCATAATGGTAATCTGTGCAGTTAACAGGTTTTTTTGTGTTTGTTTTTTTACAGTAACACAATCAGAATTAATTTTTAAAAACTGCTTTTGTTTAATACTGAAATAAATTGATCCAAGTTCTTGGGATTAGCAAAATAAATAAATAAAAAAGTAAAAATTCCTTTGAGATTACAGATTTAGATCCAGCAGGGATTAATTCTGTTCTGTGACTTTTTGTAATAAATATGTAAGCTCACGTTAACATTTAAAGTTTATTTGCTTTCCTACTTCAGTCAATGCATTTCAGGATAAAAAATGCAAGTGATGATGAACAGTTTGAAAAATGTAGATTATGTTCTAAAGAAAGAGATTAAGAGTTTTCAGAATGTGAAATTGTACAGGGGAAACCAGAGATATTTAAGGCCGTAACAATTATATTTTCTTGACAGTAATGAGATAAGTGTTTAAAAATTTAAAATGCTCAAAAAAAAAAAAAATTCTTACCAGAATTACCCCATCTCTGTATCTGAACGTGGTGGCACACACCCATTGAGATCTTTCAGTATAGGGAAAGAAAGGAAGACAACTGAGTGATCAGAAGAATAAATTTGTGGCTAACAAATGAATAAAAGAACTTGGATTCCCTTAATCTTCCTTGAGTCCAGTACTTGAGAAGTCTGTTTCCCTCTGAAGGAATACTATAGATTTTAGTATCTCTGTCTTTTTACATCGAGATTTTAATATATGTAAGTGGATTGTATTTATAATTTCCACTGCACCCAGTACTGTATAGCATTTATTGTAGTGTGTCTTTCTATCTATCTGTTAAGCTTTTGTTTTCCCAAATACAGAGTTGTTTTACTGATGGGGGAGTGTTCTAGAGAGCGGGAGAAAGTTCTCTTCTTCCTTCCTGAGATTTTATCGTAGGAAGTCCTACTTTTGAAGCTTCATCCTCCACTGTTATGTTTGCCCTCCCTGAGTGTAACTTGTGTCATTCTCCCTGCTTGCACCGTTACGCTCGTAAACTTCTAAGGAAAGAAAAAGTCAGCGGTTTTCTTGTAGCTGGGGTCTGAGTGATATGTTGTAGAAGCCCCCAGAAACTTTCACCATCATTCAAATAAATAAATAAATAAATGCTTAAAGAATATAAATCAGATATCAGATCTGCTTGGGGTGTTAGTTCTTTTTTTTTTAAAAAAAACTCTTTTCTTCTTCTGGCATGTACATAACAGTTCAGTAATCAATTGTATTACAGCTCTTCGTACCTGTGTGGAAAGCCTATATAACCTTTGCTAGCTAGTATCAGTGGAGGACTAAAGCTATTATAAGACTGCATGAACAGCCATAAAATTCTATTTTATGATCTTATGATCATAAAATCATAGAATTGCTCAGGTTGGAAAAGACCTTAAAGATCATCGAATCCAACCGTAACCTAACCATACTAGCCTAACTCTGACAACCCTCTGCTAAATCATGTTCCTGAGCACCACATCCACACAGATTTTAAACACATTTAGGGATGGTGACTCAACCACCTCCCCGGGGAGCCTATTCCAGTGCTTAACAACCCTCTCTGTAAAGAGGTTTTACTTGATATCCAACCTGAACTTACCATTGCACAACTTAAGGCCGTTTCCCCTCGTCCTGTCACCAGTGAGAAGAGACCAGCCCTGCTCTCGCTGGAAGCACCTTTCAGATACTGGAAGAGAGCAATAAGGTCAGCCTCCTTTTCCCCAAACTAAACAGCCCCAGTTCCTTCAGTCTCTCCTCATAAGTCATATTCTCCAAGCCCTTCACAAGCCTTGTTGCCCTTCTTTGGACAAGATCTAAAAGGAACTTTTCACATTAACATTTGTTCCGAGTGTTTGTTACTACCCAAGGAATTAAAACTCATACATATGGAGCAGCTTTCCGTATTTGCTAGCAGGCTAAACCAGCTTACAGTGGTGTTTACCACCATATCTTGATGGAACATCTTGAAACAACTGCACACGTGCATAATGAAGAAGCGCAGTGTATTTCATAGGGGAGATATCAGGAAAACTGTTCTCAGCTTTACTTCCTTGGGTTATTAAATTTATGAAGATGTAATGGTTGTCTTAAGATTGCGCCTTTGAAACCACATTTTTAAGAACATGCTGGAAGACTGTTAGTTCTATCTACATTTTTTTTTTTTCCCTCCACTTTTCTGGCACATTTTGCACTTGGCCCATAAGGAGCTGTGTGTCCAAATGTCCTGTGAAGCTTGAGGTAGCTTGATTTTCAGTTATAAAGAACTTCGTATATAGCCTTTTCTTGTCACAGGATTCAGAGATTAATTATAGGCTAATTTGTAAACCTCAGTGCAACTGCTAACAAATATACAGCCTAGATCCACTGTCAAACTGATCATGTCTGATTGGAAGTGAATCTTCTTAGCCAGGATGAAATGTAATATAGTCAGTAGTTTCTAGGATATGAAGTGATTTAGTGAAATAAATCTTAATACTAGACTTTTTCTGGAGATGGTCTCAGCAAATACTAGGTTCTCAAAGTGCTAAATTTCATGGAATGACTAGTATCTCTTTATGGAGACCTTGCCAGAAATATAAACAAGTATAATATAAATATAAGTAATAGAAAAGGTTACAAACTAAAGTATTCCTTTTAGAGATATGCTTTCTCAAATACCAAGGTGAAAACATTCCCACTTTTTTCTTTTGGCTACCTTTATTCTTACTGATGTCTTCAAAATTTGGCACAGTAAAGTTGAAGCAATGGCAGTGAAAGAAAACACTAGTTGTATGGAGCACATTACCAAAGATGTAAGGAACAGGTGTTTATAAAATCTTCGGAGAATGGGATCCAGTAATATTTAGGCTTCTTATGACAAAACTGTCCAAGAAAAGTAAAATACCACAATAGCAGAGGTCTTTGTCTGCTTCTGTCTCTGAAGCTCTATTTACCAAACAGTGTTTCAGTTTGTCCTGTTAGACTCCAGCAATCTACTTACATGTCACGGAAATCCTTGGTGACTTTATAGGTAGTGGGTTGCTAGCTGGCAGATGATGGATGTATGTCTTCCAGGTAAAGTCTGGAACCCGGCATTTCTGCAAGTCAGGCTACTGATTTACATTTCTGCTGAGGCCCAGTATTTAGGGAACCAGTTTAAAAAATAATAATAAATAAAAAATAAAAAAATACCGAGAGAAAAGTTGGTATAAGGTAGTCAGAAGTTGTACAGATTCTTGGTGCTTCCATTAATCTGAGATTTGCAGGGATTCTGTGCTGGTTCTCAATGATAAGGCATGTTGAGAAAACAGATTAGTCCTGTTGATACCCTACAGGGAACTAACTGGTTTCAAAGTTTTATAGTAAACAAGCTTCTGTTGCTGAAAGGCAAATAACCAGCAAATGTCCAAGCAATCAAGTCTGTTGTGATTTCTTTTTCTTACAGTTCATCCCTGTCTTTTACAATATAATCATTTCTTTTCCTGCTAGAGATACCACCTCTATGAGAGCAGCAGTACAGTAATGTTCAATATTGCTCAAGTTTTAATGCTAGTATGTTCATATGAAATTGAAGTATCAGATTTTTTAGAAATGTCATCCACCTTACTGCAAAGAAACAATTTTTCTCTCTGTTGCCCTAGAAAAAAGGTTTTTTTTTTCAGCTAAAAGCCTTATTGGGGCTGCCACTTGTCACTTTGATTCTCTCACAGCTCAAGTATTTCATTATTTCTTCTGTTTCGCTAATACCACAAATAGAAAAGCAAAAATAAATAAATACAGAAAAACAAGAAACAGAATTATGACAACATAGTAAAAACTTTAGATACTTTGTATATCAACATTTACTGATATGTGAGCTAGTGCAAACTCTATTCATGTGAATGTTCTCTAAATCAGTGCATAGTTGGTGTGATTCTAAGATGTCTGAAAGTTCTTTCCAGTTGTCACATTCACACTTAGGTGTCTGGTCAAGTGCAAGTCTGCACTTAAATACTGTGCTAATTTGAAATTAATTGGGAAATACTCATCTTAGGGAGTATATCTTTGTTAGTGTAAAATTCAGCTATGTCTTACAGAGTTAAGTTCTGTGTACTTTTGGCAAACCATTTGTTTGAAAAATTTGAGCAATACCACTTGCCATTAAGGACAGATAAGCACTGCAGCAGATTGCCTACGACTGTAAAAAATATCATTTGAAGCTTAAATGCTTGTAAGGTATTTGTCAAAAAAAAAAAAAAAAAAAAGGTACGAGTGATAAGACTTTCTCTACAACTCTTTGAGCTCAGCTTTATGATTCCTTCCTGTACTCTGCTTTAATAATTCGAGAGCGTTCTTTTTGTCCCCATCCTTACTTATCAGATGTGGAAATGTTTTTGGACAGGCTTGAAGGAAGACAAAATTGAGGATAATGCTGTAGGAAAAGTGCCTTGATACTGTGAGGTTCTTTGAATTAGCGCATTTTCAGAAAAGTTGATTTTTAGTGCTTAACTGCTTGTGGATCAGAAGTAATAGCATTTTTTTTAATATATCTTTGATATCTTTTGATACTTTAGAAATAAGTGGTTTATGACTGAGAACAAATTCTGTAATACTGGTGAAATTATTTAATAGCTATGAACAATAGAAGTCAAATGCTGTTATAGAAATAGGGGAGCAAAGATATTTCGAAGAGTTAGTTTTGAGAAATGATGGACAGAGTCTATCACAGTGTCTATCATTAATATTATATGCTGGTTTATATTAAACCAAGATTGCAGTTTTTCCTTATTTTGCCAAGGTTAGCTCCCTCTCAAGATGTACATTGAGAGGTATATTTATGTTATGAAGGGAATTTCAAGCAATCATCATCATCATTGCTGTTGTTATAGAAATTATAGAAATAGTTATAGAAATTATAGAAATACACCACCAGCCCTGTGGTTCTCCCCTGCTACCCGGGTCCCCATGCTAGCCTATGACATCCAGCTCCAAATCCAACAAGCACAGCCAGGTCCCAGCTCCCTACAGCCTGCCCAGCCTGGCCATGCTGGATCTCTAAGGATAGTCTCTGAGTTGTTATTCCTTCTGTCTTTTGGTGTGTTTAGGGTAAGGAGAGGTCCTTCCAAACCCAATGAAAAGAGGTCAAGAAGCAGATCTGTAGGTGCATGCAGGATCCCAGTTACTACTAGTGTATTTTGGAGGAAGAGTTAAGGAGAAAGAACGTTTGTTCCAAAAGTAGATGAGGCATCTGGAAGAACCCAGACATTGTCTGAAAATGGAAGAATTGGATTTAATTGGTCCACAAATGAATCAAAAGTAATAAGGAATAAAGAGTGAGATGGAGCAGGATGAGGAATATAGAACTCTCAGTGACTAGAGAAGAGTAGGACACAACGATAAGGCAGAGGCATCAAGGCATCAAGGAACCTTATTGTGCTTTGTAAGCATTGCAGAAATAAAGATTAACATTGGAAATATCCATTGAAACTGGATACTGGAGTTGAGAAATATAGGTCTTATTGTAGAAAATACAGCTCTCACTGGCTTCATTTGCTATTCCAGTTGGTCATCATATCTGTATGTTCCTGAGATACTATCAGATCATTAAGATTCCTGATTATCTGGAAGGCTGTGGAAAAAGATGAGAAACAGCAAATACCTGGCAATGATAAAAATTAATCTTTACAATAGAATAAAGCAGCAGAAGTTGATACAATTCCATCGGATTTCCTTCAGCTAGTTTTATAAGCAGTTAGATATTTCTTTTGATTATGCACATCTTGCAGGTTATGAAACTCCATTGATACTGTACACAACAGCATCCCTCCACACAACATAACTTATCCTCAGAGCAATTTAGAAATGAAATGGTCATGAAACAAAAGTTATTTAATAATGCATTTTTTCAAGGTGAGCCAAAATGCAGTCTGATGAAGGCTTCCCAGGACTTCAGACAAAGCAGTTTTTCTGTTCCACAAATGAAAACAAAGTGACAAAATGTTGTCCATATGCTTGAGGAAACAAATTCAATTTTGTGCTATCTCAGAGACTTATTTCTCAGAGACTGTTTTCTCTCCTTTTGTCACTCATGCCTTTGTCTCTCACTATCTGAACTTGAGTAGGTGATCTTGAACACACTCCTCACTTTTGATAATTTTTTTCTTTTCCATTACCTTATTCCACCTAGCCTTTATACCTAAACACTACAATTTTTAGGACCTCCTGTTCTAGAGCCTCCTGTTCTCGGCACTTCCTTGCTTTGGTAGGTTCTGATTGCCTTTCACCAGCACAGATATAGGAACAGTTAATATTACTTCCTGACCAAACTCTTCCAGGCTAGTTTACTTGTTTACAGCAAATGACTTGAGTTCTTTTGCATGAAACTGGATTGCCTGGGTTCTTGGTTTTAAAAATTGATTTTTCAATGTAATCTTAGAATAAATTGAAGATTTTCAATGATAATGCATTGACAAAAGTTACGATTTCTCGTCAGACATAGCTTTCAGAAATGCACTCATCTCTACAGTAGTAATTTATGCTTTCATATCAAATGTGGATCCTGTGTCTTGCTGTGATCTGTTTTGAATTAAAAATAAGGAAAAAAAAGAAAGAAAAAAAAAAAACCCTTGTATTTAGCTGTAGTGTTTGATGCTGGAAATTTAAGATTTATCAATTAATTCTGGAAAGCTTTGGGTTTGGGTTTTTTTGGCAGTGAGTCTTTTCTCTTACTTCAGAAATTAGTAATGTTGTTATTAATAATAATTAGGTGATATTTCCTTGCCAGTATGATAATGTGTGCAGGAATGAGTCCTCATTCTATTTTTTCTTATCTGTCTGCTTCTTCTGAGGGGCTGTCATAAAGATAAACATCTCAGTGGAACTGCTAAAACTGTGACTGTTCTGGAGCAGAAACTGAGCTTTGCATTCCTTGATGCTCAAGTATATTGAATATCAGAAGTTCAGAGGGAGTATTAATATATTTAGTTGAATTCCAGGAGTGGCATGAATGGATGCACTTCTGTTTCTGCAGGCTTCTCACAATTTGATAGCAACATACTTTGAATGGTTGATGTTATAAGCTCTTGAGGCGTGTTGCTGTTTCAGCAGTTAAGTGAAGATTTTATAGATTTTTAATGTGTTAAAGAGACTTTTTAATCTCTTGGGTTTTCAATCCGTTGTACGTGTCTCAGTTACTACTAATTGAGAATAAATATTGTGCCTCCTTCTGGCTTTCCTCTACCCCTTATATTTCTACCTCAAGCCTCCACACTGCTCATTTGCACAAAGAAAGGCTTAATTAAAAAAAAGAAGAAAAAAAAAAAAGAAAGAAAAAATAACCTCTTGCACTTCAGCTTTCTACTTTCTCACTCTCTATAGAGCAATATCCCCCTACTCTCCAGATGCAGAGAAAGAAGATAAAGCACGCCCTTTATTTTCTTTCTATTACCTTGAAAGAAGTAGTTCATGATTAGATTGTTGTATTTCGTTTTCACCTCTGCTGTCTGGGAGCAAGACAGCTGCAGGGACAAGGAGGGTAATGCCATTAGATGGGCAGTCCCTTCATCCCTGCCAGATGAAGTTATATAAATTTGTTGTTATCACTGCATTTTGTTTCCTTTTTCCTCTTTTCCTTCCCTACGATGGAAGTAAGCAAAGGGCTGTATGTTGCAACCTGATGGGTTAGACCACAACCATGTTGGCACCCAACATGAGGCTCAAAGGGTTCAGATAATGACAGATCTGACTGTAGCATGTTGGAAGAAAATTGTTGTGTTATAATAATTTAGTAGTTGCTGTTCACATTGTTACCTTTCCTGTTTTTAGAAATCTCTCAGGATTTTTTCATGGAACCGTATTACTTGCTATATATGATCTCTATTGCATTGTTTATCATTTCCAGAGGCTGTTATACTGTGCTTTGTTGGGAAGCTAATCTTGTATTCAGCATTGCAGTCATCTCTGTACTTTGGAAACTGCATCTTGGAAACTATTCATAATTTCTCTCTTTACTTTGTCTCCTCAGGGAGCCAGGCTATGGGTGGGGGGGAGAAGAGAAAATGGCATGTTACTTCTGCTATGTCCACTGAACGTCTTTAAAATTTTGTTTAAGGTTTAACAAGTATGTATAAATATACTCCAGAGGTCTTCTCTTCAGCTGGACAGTTGAGTGGCAGGCAGTGTTGGGTGATACAGGCATGTACCAAAAACAGTACCCTGAACTTCTGCAGAATCCTGAGAAACTGTTGAAATATGTAGAGAATGTGTACTGTCACCTTGGCAGATCTGGAGAGGCACAAATTGCTGCAATGTGCTGATGTCTGACCCATGCCTACTCAGCTCTGTTCAGCACCGTGACCAGTTAAACCGCAACAGATCACCTCAATTCCACGATTTCCTAATGTAAAGGGGATGTATTCATCCTTAACTTTTGACCAGGTTTACAGATTCAGTGAGTGGCAACTGCACAGTTATCTTTACAGTATGTGTAGTGTTGCACTTGGGTCATATCAAATTTGGTTTTCCACTCCAAAGCAAAGTGGTTGCCTGTGCTGGAACATGGTGTATGTGGTTGGAGTAGTATAATGTAGTTAATCATTCCTTTTAATTTTTATTTGATCAGTATGAAATTTGTTCATTCTAAAAACCAGTTTTCAAATAGTGTTTTAATCTAAACCCACTTCAACCTGAAACAACAACAGAATTTAACCAGTGTTTATGTGGAACTATTAGTCTGTATTGAGTTGCCTTTCATCAAAGTGCTAGGCTAGTATATGTTGAAAATGACAAGGAATTTCTTGATTAACTTATAGAACTGGTCCAATTATAATCAGCTTTGCTTTGCTTTGGAGCTCAGTTATCCTGTTTTCCTCTTCCAATTATAGAATCATAGAATCACCAAGGTTAGAAAAGACCTCCAAGATAATTTAGTCCAACTGCCCACCTATCACCAATATTCCCACTAAACCATGTCCCTCAGTGCAGCATCAAAACGTTACTTGAACACCTCCAGGGATGGTGACTCCACCACCTCCCTGGGCAGTCCATTCCAGCACCTGACCACTCTTTCAGAGGAGAATTTTTTCCTAAAATCCAACCTGAACCTCCTCTGGCACAACTTGAGGCCATTCCCTCTGGTCCTATTACTAGTTACGTGGAAGAAGAGGCCAACTCCCACCTGGACACAACCTCTCTTCATGTAGTTGTAGAAAGCAATAGGAGTAGGAGTAGGAGTGCCTGAGTCTCAACTTCTCCAGACTGAACACTTGTGACCAGTCACCAGCTGGATGTGAGTCCATTCACCACCAATCTCTGGGCCCTGCCATTCAGCCAGTTCTTTACTCAGCAAAGATTGTGTCTGTCCAAGATGTGGGCTGCCAGCTTCCCTAGGGGACTACTGTGGGAGACAGTATTGAAGGCTTTGCTAAAGCCTGGGTGGACTATGTCAACAGCACCATCTATCAGGTTGGTCACTTGATCATAGAAGGAGATCAGACTGGTCAAGAAGGATCTACCTTTCTGTAACCCATGCTGGCTAGAAGTGATCCCTCAAGTTGTCCTGCATGTGCTGTGTGATCTCGCTCAAGATGATCCTTTGGTGACATCAAGGTCAGGCTAACAGCCCTGTAGTTCCCCAGATCCTCTGCATCACCCTTCTTGTAGATGGGAGTCACATTGGCAAGCCTCCAGTACTTTGGGATCTCTCTGGTTGACCAGGAGCATTCTGCCTGCTCCCTCGGCACCCTTGAGTGGATCCCATCTGGCTCCATGGACTTATGGAAGTCCAGGATTTACAGAAAGCTCTGGCAGCTCTTTGGAAATTCATGGGCAAATGATTTGTCAATGAGATGTAGTATGTGTAAATTGATAAATGTAGTTGTTGGGGATAGCTAAGCACCACAAGTTGCTGATTAGAATAGAAGAACTTATTAATAAATTGAAGTAATTACCACCTCTACTTTCTATGCTTTTCTGCTAAATATATTATCAGAATATGGTTTCCTAGAAATATGTAAATGTCGGGATATGTGACTTCAGATATGGAAGGGTTTTACAGAAAGCTTTCTGATTTCCTTTCCAGACAGTATTAATCCTGTAGATGAACTGAGCAAAAGAGGTATAGCTTATCCATATATAAAAACATTTATAAATCTGCTCTCCAAAAGGGTAGCATATGGAGTAAATTAAGGAAGTCACTTTGAAAGAGCTTTTCTAGCAGCTCTCCCAGAATTTTTTTTTCTTGCTTAAAAAGTACATTCAAGTTGGATGTTAAAAGAGTGGTACTCTTGTTAATGGATATTATTCTTTCATCCATCTTTTTCTCTATTCCTTTCCTCTAGACTTCTTTCCCTAAAGTATTTTCAATTAGTGCTGTAATTAAGAAGATAACAGCATTTTCATTTGTTGTTAAAAACTTGCAAGGCATTCACCTTGAGTCCTTAATTTTGGCTCTACTCCAAAGTTCAAGAAATAGCAAAGAGTTGTGTATTGCCATTATTGCCACTCTAAGAAACTACTATAATGCAGCTCAATTTTGTTCTTATGCTTCAGCTGCCTTTTACTAATGATGACTTAATCTTATCACCTGCAAAATGAAGAATGAGACAAAAATATTATTTATGTCCTCTGCTTGAGTTTTCACATAGGTTTTGCCTTTACTTTGTCTTTACTGATCCACTTTCAGAGAAAGCAGCAAAGTACTATAATTATATGTACACACTACATATAATAAAAATAATATATATGTATACAGTAATACCTATAAATATATTTACTTTAGTTGTCCTGGAATGCACAAGTGTTTCATGATTCATTTATGCTTCTGCAGATAGGCATTAATAATACGTTACTTTCATTACTTTACTTCTTTGCAGTGTATTTAGATGACAGTTTATATTGTTTGCCCTTCTCCCCCTCCCCCCCAACCCCCCAATAAAAAGGGATATTGATGCAGTTTCAATAAATGACATTATTAAGGAAATCTGTGACATGAACCTCCTAATGTCAGTAATGATTGAATAAGCATGGTTTTTATTCTTTGATGAGTAAAAATTAAAGAAAGCCCTGTTAACATGCATAATAAACTCTTTGTCACATTTTGATTATTTAAAGCACTTGTTGAAAATCTAGACTATGGTGTGACTTTTGTATAAAATAATGCAGGATGTACATAATGAAGGGACATAGATGACCAGTAATATTAGATAAATATTGTCTAATTTACCTAATTATCTATGTTAAAGATAATAAATATTTAGAAATATTTTGTGGTTGATATACAGCTTTCTACATTAGTGCTGACTTCTAATGAGAAACAAAACTGTAGTTACTTTAGTGTTTTAGCAGTAGGATGTCATTAATTATGAGTGGGACCAGCCTGGGGTAAAGGTTTTTTTGGATATGCTGTTCTTTCACTTATCCTGTTAGAATTTAAAGTTATTTTAAGTGCTGCTAAAATGTAATATTATTAAATAGTCTTAATCTAATCCAGCGGTTAAGATAGGACTTTTAAAAAGCTATTTTGCTTTTTTATTTACATTTTATGTAAGTTGTTTATGATGATTCTGCTTTGTTGTCCCAAGTAGCTTAATTTTAGAAGTGCAGTGGTTGGTATCATTCATCAAAGAAACTATGAGAAACATTTCCTGGGTATTGCCTGATGTAGAATGATGTAGAATGAACAGAGCACATTGGTAGTGGGATTGGCACTGGTGATGCTGATAGTAACTGAAATGGCCTTGGGCAGAGCAGGACCTCCCTGCCCCAGTGTGGCACAAGTTGATCTGTTGACCCTGGCAAAACCAATCTCCAGCAGGCATCCATGTGCTTTACTTCTGAGCTGCCAGTTTGTTCACACCATCGATTATGTTTTGTAAGAAACAAGAAGTTATTGCAATTAAACTGGCTTACACTTCTAAGGTATAAAACATGGCTTGTTATTTTAAATGTTATTTTCTGACTTTCTTGCAATCTAATATTTGCTACGCTTCCGTGTGTTTCTTAAAATTTTGGTTCTGATTTAGCTTACTGTATTTATAGCTATTCTGCTGTTCCTACTTTTTTATTGCTATTGGAAAAGCATTGATCTTTTGATGATAGCAATGAGCTATTCCTTGTGATTCAAGGTAAACTATTTTACCAGAGTGATGTCATATCCATGAGTTTCAAGACCTAAGGTCTTGAACACTTAATAATTTTAATTCCTTACCAATTAGCCCTCTCTGAAAGATGTATCTAAAAGGGCAGAGATTTTTTTTCTCTGTTGAGCATCTCTGTTTCTCTGGTGATCCAGGAATAGGTATGGGACCTTCCAGTCTACTGTCTTCAGTTAAAATAGAATCCTTTCCTCATTTTCTCTCAGGCTTTTGAAAGTCTCTTTCTCTTTGCTTTTGTAGCAGTAATCGTTTTGTGTCCTGCAGCTTTGTCATCATTTTGTGATGTATTCTGCTAATATCTTCTGTTCAGCAGTGATTCCCAG
Source organism: Perdix hodgsoniae (assembly GCA_035772895.1). Classification (NCBI taxonomy): domain Eukaryota; kingdom Metazoa; phylum Chordata; class Aves; order Galliformes; family Phasianidae; genus Perdix; species Perdix hodgsoniae. The sequence continues at coordinate 732,012 of JAPSGF010000028.1, read as the reverse complement.
CTTAGAATCTGGGGCTCCAAGGCTAGAGGTAGTAAGGAGTGGGAAGGATTGTAAAACTTTCATAGATGCTTGTACTGTGAGTGAATGAAGTACTTCCATGCAAGTCTGTCAGAAATATTACATGCTGTATTTATTGATAATAGCTACAAATAGAAGATTATATGCAAATGCATACACTTATTTTACCTGGTATTTCAACTGTTTCAGTGAAATATGCTGACCTTCCTCCCTTAGGCTTCTTGAAATAGCTCAGTATGAAAGCAATGCACCAAAGTTGCTAAAGTTTATGAAGTAATCTGTTCAAAAAATTAAATCATTAAATCCATTTCAATTGATGTTTAATTTTACTGCAGCCAAATCTCAAGGAGGAATACTGTGCAATATGACTTGTGAGCAGGCAGGAAAACTTTTAATGGAAGATACAAATCCTGCTGCTGTTCTCTAATTCAATGACCTCATTAATTTCAAAGGTATTGCTTGGGTAAAGAACTTAGAAACTGACCTTTGGTTTTGCCTATTTAAATTGCTAGTGGAGCTGTCACATCATTCTTATGGAAAAGAACTATGGATGTAAAAATAAAGATATTAAATGCACGGTTGAAAGTACATTTTATGTATTTGCTTCTATATTGATTTTCACAAGCTTGGCGATATCTGCTTTAACTTACTGTGCAATTGTTAGAGGTTAATCTGAAAAAAAAACCCACAGCAAAAACTTTCAGCATTGATTTGACATTGGACTTTCTCATAAGATGGAATTGCAAAGAAATGCAGAAGCTTTGGAAAGGCCACTATAATCACAGCTAAATTTAAAGTATCTGTCAGTATTAGATTACATATTTGCTTTTGTGGAACCTCAGACTCTTGAAAATCTGCAGAAAGAATATTTTTGAGTGTTTCAAGGCAAAAATTCAAGCTGAGTTTTTAGCAGTATCCAGACCACTTGTGTGAGACCGAGGTGAAATTTTAATAGCTTTTCAATATTCATTTTGTACAGGGGTAAATACTAACGTTATACTTCTTCATTGAATTCTTCTTTTTCCTTTCTAAAAGGCTGGAGACAAGTTGATTTCTTTCTTTCATTTCTTTTGTTGCATGATTCCACATGGAGAGGAAGGGAAAAAAAATAACACATTTTTATTTGCATGGAGGAAGGGAAGATTTCAGTGTCTGAATGAAGCATTCAGTTCTTCCAAAGCATCCATTCTCTCCTGTGGCATCAGCACTCTGCCAAGATTGTCACACTGTGATACATTCTTTATTTTTAAGCTGGAGACTTTCTGAGGCTAGGATCTTTTCAGTCTGTGGGTCTGCAGTATGGTAACATGAAGCCTGATGGGCAAGCTTCACCAGCAACTACTGCTTGGAAAAGCTTTGGCTTATAATTTTCAAGCATAAAACTTGCAGTGAAAGAGAAGGGAGGGGTGGAGCAAATGTGCATGGAGAAGTTTCTTATTTGAAAGAACACTATGTACAGTCAGTGTGACATTGCTTGTCTCTTCCTCTGTCATTTTGATGGTCTTTTGGTAGCACTGAGGAACAAAGTTATTCAAATATGTGAGGGCAAAGAGGCTTTTATGGGAAATGTACCATCTAAAATGGTGTTTCTTACTTCTTAAACTCAGGTCAAAATGCCTTCAAATGCCAATTTTGACTGCATTGGATTTTCTAAAATAAAGATGATGTTTAATAAGGAAATAAATGGAAAATCAAGATTGAAATCTATTCATTGCATTATTAGAAGTTCTAGCAATGTCTGTTCATAAGTGTTAAAATGGTGCTTATAATGCTGACAATAGTAAAATTTCTCTGAACTAAAATATTATGCTACATTTGATGAATATTTCCTAGTTTTAATTTGTTTTGCACTAAAAACTCTTAAGATACACTTATTTGTTTGGAATGATTTGTTTCATAATGATTAGAAACAAACAAGCAAAACAACAGTGACAGTTACAGTCTTGTAACAAGATATGCCAGTCATTGGTCCCTTACGGATAGGATACCTGTGTACAGAGGTGTATGGCTGTACGGAAACATTCATTTTCAGTGGTGGCTGCTGACAGTAAAAACGTGGGTTTGAAAGAAATTTTTTAGATAGCACATGCAAAGAAGTGTAATTTCATCAACTGAAATGACTACAAATTTTTTAATATGCGCTATTCAAATGGTCTCTGAAGTACAGGAGAATGCTCTGCAGAGAAGGACCTGAGCGTCTTGATAGATGAAAAGCTTAACACAAGCCAGCAGTGTGCTCTTGCAGCTCGAAAAGCAAATGGTATCCTGGGCTCCATCAAGAGGTGAGGCCAACAGGGACAGGAAGGTGATTGTCCCCCTCTACTCTGCTTTTGTGGGGCCTCATCTGGAGTACTGCATCCAGATCTGGAGCCCCCAGTACAAGAAAGACAGGGAGCTGTTGGAGAGGGTCCAGAGGAGGGCCACAAAGATGATCAGGGGACTGGAGCACCTCTCCTATGAAGACAGGCTGAGGGAGCTGGGCTTGTTCAGTCTGGGGAAGAGAAGGCTGTGAGGTGACCTCATTGCAGCCTTTCAATACCTAAAGGGAACCAATAAACAGGAGGTGAGCCAACTCTTTGAAAGGGTAGATAACAGCAGGACAAGGGGAAATGGTTTTAAGTTGAGGAAGGGAAGGTTTAGGTTGGACATCAGGGAGAAGTTCTTTACAGAGAGGGTGGTGAGGTGCTGGAACAGGCTGCCCAGAGATGTTGTGGATGCCCTGTCCCTGGAGGTGTTCAAAGCCGGATTGGATGGGGCCCTGGGCAGCCTGGTCTAGTATTAAATGGGGAGGTTGGTGGCCCTGCCTGTGGCAGGGAGGTTGGAGCTTCATGATCCTTGAAATCCCTTCCAACCCTGGCCATTCTGTAATTCTGTGAAAATGTATTTTAGTGCTTTAAGCACAGAAAACATAGACTTCCTCCTTGTTAGGGAGCATTGTCAGTTTTTACGAAGTGTTGCAAGCCAATGACAATGTATTTGTCTCTGAGATTTGTGTGAGATGGCACTTGCAGATTGACTGTGAGTGTGACAGGAAAACAGAACTTGTTTTTGAGTTTTTTTGTGTTACTCTGTAAATGTAGAAGCAGGTTATCTTTTAAATAAATGTGGTAATATACACTGCTACACACTGATGTCTTTAATGTCATCTCCATTTCATTTTGCTATCCAGAGCAACGTAATGGTATGATGGCATTCTTTGCTCTCAACATAGTCTTGGGAAAGTGTTTGGTGATTAGGGATAATAAAGGAAGAGCATGAGTATCCTTGCTACTACCTGCAAGCTAAGTTTGCAGTCTGACTCAGTAGTAATGCTCAGATTTCCAAAAAGCTTTCTGCATCTGTCTTGCTAACTTGCATGTGTCCAGAAACACATAATGCATTGTGAATGCTCGGTGAGTATTTAATGTACCTCTGGAACAAGGAAAGTTTCCTCCTAAAAGGCTCCGGTTTGTACGCACCACAGCTGTTCTGCCAATTGAACCAGCATTCAATGTGGCTGTTAATTGGTAATTCACTTCAAAATCCTGCAAGTGCTTCAGACTGAAGTGGTAACGTAGAGTAGATGCAGCCCTAAGATGGGATTTCGTGTTATTCTTTGCCACAGAAAGGAGTAATAACTTTCACTCTTACATCACTTTCTGAGTACTCCCTCTATATCCTTTTCTGAGTTTGACTTGTCGCTGTAAATCTCTCTGGCTTGGAGGGAAAGCTAAGTTATGAAAAACTGTGAGTTTTCCCTCAGATCAGCAAGCTAATCAGAGTCACCACAGAATTGCACAGTTGCTGAATTTAATGCAAGGGAAGAAACAGAAACACAAGGGGAAAGCAGGTCCATTCCCTCCTGCCTCCTCCTGCTGTTAGATTGGATTAAGTATAATGTGAAACTACCCCCTGAAGGAGAAGCACGTAGGTTTATTCAGAGGTTGTTGCTGCTGGTTGAGAATTTTTACAGCTGAGGTTTTGCTGTTCAAAATGTTGTGGAATTCCTCAAATGATTTCATTTATGGTAGTTTTTTTTAGAGAGGAGAGTATTTCTGTAGCAGTTTTCAGGTGTCTTGTGTAGATTTTTCCTGACAAATGCAGGAATGCTGAATGCATATTTGGCTGTCTTTGTTGTCTTCATTGGCCTTCTCAGAAGAGTGGCAAGATTTTAGAATGTAATAGCAAGCAGTTATATATCACCATGACATTCATAGTCAGATACAGTAGAAAATGCACCACAAAACTTATGTTTCTAGTAATGTTTTCTTTACCAAAATATTTAGGATCAGTTTTAATATAAGGCCAGTTCCCTTACTATTTTTAATTTTTGTCTATCTCTACTTATAAAATGATAAAAATAGGAATAGTGCATTGTAATTTTCATGGAATCATAGAATCACCAAGTATGGAAAACACCTCCAGGATAATTTAGGCCAGCCATCCACCTATCACCATTATTTCCCCACTAAACCATGTCTCTAGTACAAGATCCAAATATTTCTTGAATACCTCCAGGGACGGTGACTCCACCACCTCCTTGGCCACCTGGGCACACCACTGGCTCATACTTAACCAAGTGTCAACCAATACCCCCAGGTCTATTTCTTCCATACAGTGTTCCAGCCACTCTGCCCCAAGCCTGTAGCATTGCCTGCTGTTGTTGTGGCCAAAGAGTAGACCTAGGAATTGGTCTTGTTGAACTTCATCCCATTGGCTTCAGCCTAAGTATTCAAATTATCCAGAGCCTTCTGCAGGGCCTTCCTACCCCCAGGTAGATCAATACTTCCAGCCAACTTGGTGTCACCTGCAAACTCACTGAGGGTGCACTTAGTGCACCAGGTCATCAATAAAGATATTGAAAAGGACAGACCCCAGCACCGACCCTGGGGAACACCACTCATGATCAATTGCCAGCTGGATTTAGCTCCCACTCCATCACCCTTCTCCAAGTGTGGCCCAGCAGATAGTTCTTTACTCAGCAAAAAGTCTATCTGTCTGAGCCATGGGCTGCCAGCTTCTTCAGGTGAATACTGCTGAAGTAGACTATATCAGCAAGCTTCTTCCTATGCCTTAAACTTCCATTCTGTTTTCTTTCCATTCCATTTGTCTTTTTCTAAAGGAAAAAAAAATGTTTAATAATATGGTATTTTAGACTGCTCAGTTTATGACTAAATCTGAGTCATATCGTGGAACTTGTGGAACTACTGTCATGTCACTGTAAAATAAACTGAAAAACAGGGAACTATTCTACTCCCTTGTATAGTCAATGAATATAAAGATGTTATAATTATGAAATAAACAAGAGAGTTAGGCAATGCAGATTATGATAACACAAAGCGAATAGATAGAAAGCTTATCCATGTCCTGGGACCACTGCAAAACTCCAGAGGGGGGATCTCCAGAAAAGATCCTTCCCCCTGGCAGTCAGCTCTTAAATGGGGTCTAGGAGAGGTGGAACCAGGCTCCACACCCTCCAGCAGCATGGGTGAATTGCCTTCACCTGTGCTCCCATGGCTGACTCATTGCTTGCCTCAGGTGATCAATCAGAGGTTCAGGCCATGATTCAGCAGTTCCCGTATATCCCTAAATATAGATTTTGCTAGAAATAAGGGTATCCAATGAGAACGTAGCTTTGGAAATTCTCTATGCTGGTATATGAGCAGAATAATGTAAAAGTTCTAAAATCAAGTGCTGCCTTTGTATTAGTGTACGGCAAGTTGCTTCTTTCTGCTTGTACATGAGCAGCTTTCAGAGATTTTTATCTGGTTTGAATAAACTCTGTACAGCCTCTTTAGGCTCTCTAAGGTTGTTTCTCCCCTCCACCCCTTCTGCTTTCTGCTCTGTACAGTTCTCCCTGGCTGCCTCTCCTTACTCTTCTCTCTATATGTAGTGCAGAAGCCAGAAAGAAAAGATAGCTAAATGCATACATTTCTAGTGAAAACAGCAGATAACATTTAGGCATTATTTTCGACAGCACAAAGCATTCAGAAATGAAGCAGATACCAAGTGAGATCCTTTGACCTTATTTAAGTCCTGCAATCACTGATAGCTTGTAGCTAGGACGATCCAGGTTTAGCACTAGGTTTTTGTCAAATGAGTTTAAATGTGTCTACAGTTAGCTTGTACTTGTAATAAACTTAGTGTTTGTTATATCCATGACATTAAGCGTGCTTTGAGAAAGTGAAATTACTGATAAATGTATCCAGGTCCTGAAACCTTGGCTGATCTGATATTTCCATGGTTACTGTTCATGAAACTGAAATGATTTTTCCCTGAGGGAAAATACCCGTGCGAATATGCCCAGCAAGGTTGTGACAGGTTATATCAAAGTATATTAGTTTGTGTGATGGAGCTTTACACAGGAATTACCAAGGCAGTACTTCTGAAGCGTGCTTGAGGCTTGTACTGGAATGGGCTTTAGAGTCATCGTATCTTTGGATTTTGAAAGAAAGAAAGAAAAATCCCTTCTATGATTATCATTTACATAGCATTTGCATATATAGCACTTTATCACCAGCTAAATTTTGCTGACTTGAAGAAGAACCCATATAAGTTTTCAGGGCTTTTTCTGGTTGGACTTCTGATTTTCATCCAGCTGAAGAAGCAGCGTAACTACGACAAGAAAAAACAAGAACAATTGAAGAAGAAATCGACCCAAGATACATCCCCATTTTTTTTTCCTATTATGAGAAGTGGGCAGTAGAATCCACCTGCTATCACTGAATGAGCAAAGGGATCTTCACCACTTCTTTCCTTGCTTCTGGTGTCAGGATAATGAAAAACATCTTTGGGTCTCTGAACCTTTGGAGATGTCTTCTCTTTTTACCTGCCTCTCTCTCTCTGTATGTATATATCATTGACACAGAATGTTTTTTGTCCCAAGAGTGCTCTCTGGTTCAGTCAAGCCTACTATATACATTTGTGAAGCTTGCTTCAGAGTATCTTTCCCACTCATTAACATTACTCCCAGAATCTGAACAATTAATACTGAACCAAATAACGTTTTTTTCTTATTTTAGTCAGCACAGAATTATATGTGTTCCTTCAGCATATTATGAAACATTATCACCATTAACACTGTCCTTAGGTAGTCAATTTCCAGTGCTTGAAACCTACTTCCCTCAAGTTGTTTTCTTCTGAGCTTTGGCTGCCCCTTGGTAGAAAGCTGTAGTTATGAGACTGTAGGGTTTCTTACTTTCATTGTGGAGAACATCACGACTGAATGTATATATATAATGTTAAGGAAATTCAAATAACTGTTGCAGATACCAAATTATTTTTATTGAAGTCATGAATGAAGCAATTACTTTGTCAGTAATTCTAGGTATATTCCAGAATGTACATTGATGGCACTACCAAACAAAATGTCTAATTAGATTATGCTGAGGCTGTTGCTTTAGTTACAAAAAAAAAAAAAAAAAAAGGACATTCAAACCCCGATTCTCATCTATTCTCTATTTCTATTTCTCATCATCTTGTAGCTCAGAACCGCAGCAAAATAGCATGATGTGTCAGAGGTTTGACAGCAGTACTTAGATACCATATGCATCACTGAAGACGTGAGTGTTATGTAAAAGGAGGGAGCCTGGTGGGAAGTGACGATATTTCTGTGATGTATTGAGTTCTGTTCATATACTTGTTACAGAGAGGACAACAGGGTCATGGCCATTCCTGCTGTCGCAGGAACCAACTCAGACAAGAAGCTTCTTAGATAATTCTTGACTGCACATTATCATGGAAATCCTTTCATGAAGAATTAAATATAAGGACCCTAAAGCCCAGCAGTCATCTGGCATTTATGAAGGTTTCTCATCCAGGTGTCTCACATTTGTGATTGTCACAAATTCTACATTTTCAAATACCTCCACACTTTATCCTGTCTCTCATCAGAAGTCTCTTTCAAAGAGTTTCCAAGTGCAGAACAACTTTATCTGAAATTGTGATCACAATTATGTTAGCTGTTCAGTCATTCTATTTTGTGTGTGTGTGTGTGTGTGTGTATTTTTTGTACTTTTTCTGAGGACAGATGCACTAAAACCTGATAAGCATTATCGAGGAATGAAGTCTCAGACTACTTGGAGAGTCCTGAAGGGGAAGGAAAGTAAAGAACAGTTATGCAGAGATGTTATGGCTCTGTATGTCTTTTCCAAAGAGAAGGAAGAGGAAGGCTGGATATAGATCTGCAAGACTGCATTTTGATCTTTTATTATAATGGACAGTATAAATCAGTTTCAGTGTAGTACTTAAAGTAATGACAGCCTTCTTTGTTCTTGAAGGCAGATAAAAATTGCTTTGAGGGTTCCAAATCCTCTATTGTATGTCTTTTGTTGCTGCACAAATTTTGTTCCTGATACATATCCATTTTCTTTCTCTGCCATTACTTTTTCTTTTCACTTTAAAGTTGAAAAAAGCAAAATGAACATTTTCAGCTAGGGACTGCAACACAGTTTAAGTTTAAATCCTTAGACAGGAGGGGGTATGGATTACTTATACTTCCATTAACAAGAGCAGCTACTGTTAGAAAACCTGTTTTGAATATGAATAAATACCATCCTTTACAAACTTATGGGAATTGATAAATTCCATGTTTCGAAGTTCTTTCTATCTCACCTGAGCAGACAAGTGTTTCCTAGGTTCTTGAACCTCTGTAATCGAGCTATGGCATCTCCAAAAGGGCAGGAGAACTGTTTCTTTTTTCCTCACTAAATATGGAGACAGGTGATGCAGCTGCTTTTACCCCTTTCTCTGCCTCTCAGAAAGTTTTGCTCGATGTGGAAATCACAAACTTCCAGACTTCTACTGACTTTGTCTGATTCTCCTTGCATTTTATGACTCATTTTTTTTGAGAAGAAGTAAACTAGGAACTGAACAGAGCCAAATTAGAAACAAAGAGGTGGCAGAGAAATGAAAAATGATGCTTAATTGTGAGAAGCTCCAGAAGTACATTAGCAAGGTGAGAAGGATAAGTTAAGAGCAGGTAAGGATACAGTGGAACTGGCTGGGCAAACAGAGGAAGCCAATGGTGTACTGAAACGAAGGGACTTTACTGGGTGGAGTGGCCGTGGTGGTGGTTTCTTCCTCTTAAACCTTGGGCTGCTCATGGGTCTATTTCCCTATGTTTTGATACCCCAGCCCAGCTCCTTCTTCCCACATGTCAGGCCCAGCCTGGGAGCTGTAGGTAGGTATTTCACATGTGCTTTTGTTACAATTTGAATATACCTGAAGTAAGTCAGTTGAATTTGGTATTCAGTCTGTGATAATAGCTCCCTGTTGCTTCCTGAGTGCTTTGCAGTAGTTGAAGAATTTATCATCAAAAATAACAGATGAGGATGAGGCTAGAACAAGTATTCATAGGGAGATAAGATAGTCCTGTGTCGAGACCAGAGTGCAGGGATTTCAATTTCACTGTACTATATGATAGCTAAAACTAATATAATTTTGTTTCATATCGATACAGTAAATCAAGTACTTAACTTAGATATACCTTGATTATCTTTCATAAAAGATTAATTCCTCAATCCAGCTGTCAACTTAACTTGCTAGTAAGCTAGGCTTAGTTTCTGGGTAAGCATACAAGGAATCTAAGTGTCAGTGACTGAGACTTATTTTCTTTTAAAGAGAAAGGTCACTGCTTTGCTTTTTGGGAAGAAGTGTATGCAGAGTTTTCTTTTGATGACTTGATTAACTGATTGATTTTGGGGATGCTTACTGTGGCAAAATTAGTGATTCGGGGTTGTCTGTTTGAACTCAGTACTTAACACTCCAGAGGGGACTAGATGATCTCCAGATGTCACCTCCAGCTCCTATGTTTATGTGTACCTGACACACCCTGGCTCTTCCCCCATCCAGGCCATTTTGCTCTGGGCATGGAAAGCAGAGCCAGGCTAATTCAGCTCTGAACCTGCAAACAGAATGTTCCTGTTGAGCTGTAATTGAAATGCCTACATCAGGGGGAAGGGGCCAAAGAAGGTAAAGGGGAGGGAGAAAGTTTAAATTATAACCTAGAATCTATTGTTGCTATGTTTGGAAACATTCCCTTTTACTGACCTGCTGCCCAAGCATTTGAATTGTTTGCATTTTGGTGCCAAGGGGCCACCTTCCCTGGGAAACTGCTGTGCCTTTGTTTTCAGCCAGCTGAGCTGCTTCTTCCCTGACCATGGAAACACCATTCTCAGTAAGGACTGGCTTCTCGGTGCTGTATTCTCACCATATCTGCTTTTTTTAAATACAGTGGCAGTGTAGGAGCTGCAAACCATTCCATGAAGGCACTGCTAGAAGCAGTCCCTCAGATCAGCTTAGCAGCTGTCTCCAGAGCTCCACACCTGCTTCTCATTTGTTTTACATAAGCAGAAGAGGATAAAAAGATGTATCTAATGGGCTCAAATAATGTTCTGGAGGAAAAGTATGAAGGATAATTATTTGCTGCATGTTTTTGCAGACTTCACCCTCCTTCCTTTGTCAAGCCATGATCCTAAGCACTTTTGCTTTCCTACTATCACTGTGGGAATGCAAGTTTTGATGCCTGTGCCAAGATTTGATGAATGTTGTATGTTAAGCTGTGAACTAACGGAAGAATATATTCTTCTATCTTGTAGAGGACAACTTTGAAGTCAGCAACTCACAAAGACTTCAAAAAACTCAGAATTGTCAAATTGTTCACTTGTCAAATGCCAGTGTCAGGATATGGGTTATATAATCTAAAGTAAATGTTAGATCATGCAAGGCACTGAGTGTTCTCAGTTAATGCTGAAGACCTGGCTGCTTCTAGAAGATTCTTTATCTAACAAAACTGTTTCTGTACTAAAAAAAAATTAAATACTGAGTATTTCAAGTGAATGGAACAGGATTTTGAAGGCTCTCTTCATTTCTGTGTAATGTATTACAGCACATCATTTGTTGCCTTGTCAAAAAATTGTGTGTTTTCTCATTAATGTTAACCTACTCTGGGGCTAGACGAAGCCCTGTTTAGTTTTCTTGTGTATGTGACTTTGATGTCATTCAGATAGCGATACTGTAACCCATTGTTTGTACTTAATTGCTGTTAAACTGACCCAATAATAAAATGTCATCCCCTAAAGGCTTTACTTGCACTGGGGGTAATCAGTGCATCGGCAGTCTGTTCCTGTCGTTTAAGATCATCCCACACCACTAACAGTTGTGGGGAGCTAAGGTTCTTTTTTGCTCAGTGTCAAGCTGAAGGAGTATAAATTCTGCTTTTGAAATGACTGTTCAAGAGGTTTTACTTTGCTGCTCTGCCAGCATCTTTTACAAAGGCTACAGTGTTTGAGTACAGAATAGTATTTCTTACCACTTAACAGGATGCTCTTGGATTCCCTTTCCAACTCAGCAGGGCTCTCGCTTGGTGCCAGTGCTTTATTCCTCTTGTATCCGGCCTGTACTCCCAGTTCCAGGATTACTGTCAGGGCCCCATGGGGAATGACTGCTCCCCAAGGGAGGGGGAGCTTGGGACCAAGGGTTCTAACAGGCTGGCAGAGCAGTGGACTTGCTGGCTGGGACCCAAACCTGCAATGCCCAGGTGGGCTGGTATGGAGGTGGTGGCAAATTTTGGTGAAGAGTTCAGACCATGCAAGGTTCACTAAAGAGGTTGGACAGGTTGGTGGTGATGAGGCAGGTCTGAGTTGAAACTAGGAATACAAGTCACTATGTTATGGTCAAGATAAGTACAGAGACTTGTAGCCAGTGATCTCTGGGCAAGATGATGGCATTGAGACTGATCCCAGGTCAAACTGGAAAGTCAGTCGGAGTCTCGATATGTGACAGTGGTGCACTTGGGCAGGCATAGGCATTGCTGCAGTGCAGCTGCAGAGTAGCTCAGATGAGTGCCCAGCACTCTGCTTAACATCCTTTTGTGCATAAAGGGCAGGGGAGCCACTGAGTCTTTTTCCAACTTTCCTTAGAAAATCTCTTCCAGGCTGACTGAGCCATCTCAGAGCTGGCCTTCAGAGCAGAAAGTGAGATTGTAGTGCATTCTAGGTCCTGGCAATTACTGGATAATCTAATCTCTGTGTCCTACAAAATGATGACCAGCAAGTATGTTTTTTGTACTGACTGTTAGACATTCAGGATGCAACTCCAAAGGCTATCCTACTGGGTTATCTACTGTAACTCATTAAAAGGGTGAAAGCTATTAAAAATTCTTTAAAAAAGCAGCATTGGACAAGCATATTCATGCATGCTCATGTTGTTTTTTCACGGATCTATGATATTTTATCTCTGCTTTGTACAATCTTGGAAGCAGACCATGCTTGTCAACTAGTGACAATGCAGACATGAAACTGTTTCAGAAGCTGCTATTTTCTTTAAGTACTCTTTCAAGTGCTGCTAGGCAAAGCAGCTTGTGCCTGATACCCAGCAAATCTAAAGGAAATACTTTTAAGATCTTCGACCCTCTGGGTGTGCTTTTATGAACAAAGGGATTTATGTTTTTCTTTGAGGAAAACACTGTCTGTAGACCACCCACCTCTCTTGCCACATGGAAGGCAATATGGTAGGGAGTGGTGGAAAGCAAGCAAAGTGATCTCTGTGGTTTACCTCTGTTAATCAGTTCCCTGACTCAAGTGGAGGTCATGTCAACCCATAAAAGCTTGGGCTAGGGCAGAGATCTCTCCCTCTCCTTATTTACATTCTACATACCTCCAAAAAGTTTCTGTAAACCATTAACAGTAACTCAAATATTCAGTTTACCTGAACCATCACAGGTGCTGGTCCTAAGATCAATGACATCATCCATTTTTGTGGTCTAAAACAAAATATTAAAGGGAAAATAAGGGTGCCCTACAGCTGTTCACTTTAACAATGGCTGCTTAGTGCTGCTGAGATCTGGATCATCTTTTTGACACCCCTTTTAGGTAGCAGTTTATAAAACCACAAACAAAGGCCAGGCTCAAAAAACTCGCTTTTATTTGAGCCTTGGGAAACTTGTTCCAAGGTGGCCACCCCAAACTCTCAGAAGACCAGTAGAGATATTGACATTTAATAGATCTTTTTTCTCTATTTTCATTTAATAGAATGACTTCAATTTCCGAAGCAATGCTTAGATGGTTAATCCATCTCATTCCCTACCTAAAAAGTGCACATCAGAAAATGAAGGAAGATGAGAACCTTTCTTCTCTCTTCCCTCTCTATGCTCCGTGCCTTCAACTGCTGAAGTGTTTAGTTCTCGAGATTTGTCCAAGAACTGAAAATCAGAGAATCACCAAATCACCAAGGTTGGAAAAGACCCACATGATCATCCAGTCCAACCATCCACCAATAGTTCTCACTAAACCATATCCCTCAACGCAAAATCCAAATGTTCCTTGAACACCTCCAGGGTCGGTGACTCCACCACCTCCCTGGGCAGCCCATTCCAGTGCCTGACCACTCTTTCAGAGAAGTAGTATTTCCTGCTGTCCAGCCTAAATCTCCCCTGGTGCAGCTTGAAGCCATTCCCTCTAGTCCTATCACCAGTTACGTGAGAGCAGTCCTGTCACCAGTTACGTAAGAGCAGAGGCCAACCTTGAGCTCCCTACAACCTCCCTTCAGGTAGTTATAGAGTGCAGTATGGTCTCCTCTGAGCCTCCTCTACTCCAGACTGAACAATCCCAGCTCCTTCAGCCACTCCTTATAAGCCTGTGCTCCAGACCCCTCACCAGCTCTGTCGCCCTTCTTTGAACCCGTTCCAGGGCCAAAACGTCTTGCAGCGAGGGCCCAAAATTGGATGCAATATTTGAGTTGTGGCCTCACCAGAGCTGAGTACAGGGAGACAATCACTTCCCTGTTCCTGCTGGCAACACCATTTCTGATGCAATTCAGATGCCATTGGCCTTCTTGGCCACCTGGGCACACTGCTGCCTCATGTTCAACTGAGCATCAGTCAATACCCCCAGGTCCATTTCCTCTACACAGTCTGTTCCAGCCACTCCACCCCAAGCCTGTAGTGTTGCCTGCTGTTGTTGTAGCCAAAGTGCAGGACCTGGCATTTGGCCTTGTTGAACCTCATCCCCCTGGCTTCAGCCCAGCTCTCCAGCCTGTCCAGATCCCTCTGCAGGGCCTTCCTACCCCCAGGCAGATCAACATTTCCAGCCAACTTGGTGTCACCTGCAAACTTACTGAGGGTGCGCTCAATGCACCAGGTCATCAATAAAGATATTGAAGAGGACAGGCCCCAGCACCGACCCCTGGGGAACACCATCAAAATCCATCCATCAAAGTCCATTAATTCTAGTCTGTAAATTCAGTGCAAATAATCATCAGTATTTTGTTCCTATGATCTTCCTTTGTTAAAGAAGGCTAAGGCTGTGACAAAATGTGTGTGCACTTTCCTGTACAAACTGTTTCATTTTGTAAAACAGCCTTCCATGTCCAACACCAGAGTAGTGAATATTGCACAGCAGCAAACTTTTGCACAAAATTTTTTTTTGCACAAAATTGCCTTGTGAGCCTTCAGAGTAACAGGAGGTGGCTCTGGTGGCACTGCTGTACACAAACTGCACCTCCGTGGCAGTCATTTGCATTGGGCAGCACTGGGAAGGTTTTCGGTTTCTGTGACTAGGAATCGGTGGGATGTTCTTCTCTGCTGCAGTGGGCAGAGCTGACCTAGTGGGCTTAGGCTTACACTAACCTAACTGAAGATGTTGGGGATTCTGGGCATCCTTCAACTTGCAGACTTTCTGAGATGGAACTGTGTTTATTTCTGGCCAAGTGTGACTTGCCTGCAGTACTGAACAGAATAGATATTTGAGTCATGTTTGTCTGGACTTCATTACTCAAATCGAAGCAGTGTCTTATGCAGGGTCTGTGTAAAGCTTGCAGAGTATAATGGGGAGATAATCTGGGGAGTCTGCAGGGAACTGCTAGAGTGTTTTCTGCTTGAAAGTTTCTTTGGTGTTCGCCTCAACTAAAAGCACCAGTTGCTTTTAAATCTTGGTTTTTATTTATTTATTTATTTATTTTATCCACAATTAATTACATTAGTGACAGATTTCCAGTTATTCTGACAATGTCTTTGGACAAGATTGAACTTCTTTGATCAGCAGGAATCCTGAGAGCTGTTAGGATCCATTTACTGTGGCAGCAGCACTTAGGGAAATTCCAGTACACAAAAAGATAGCAAGAAGTTGCAAGAAGTGCTGTTTAGCAGTGACACAGCACAAAGTAGCTCAGTAAAAAGACTTTTAAATCAAAACTGTTTATATGTATGCAGAACTAAAGTGAGTGTTTCAGTAATTTGTGTTTATTTCTTTATTCTTACTAGATTAATGATGCACTGGAAAGGAGCAAGTAGGAAACATTTCATGGTGATAAAAATAATTTCAAGATATTTATGTAGTACAGCTTACTTTGATACCTAGGTTAATACATACTTGTCAGAAATAAAAGGTAAATTTCTTTTTTTTCCAAAGGCAAAACAGGACATGGCGAAAGTCTTTGACTATAGCTGTAAAATTGTTTCCTAGGTGTTTCGTCTGAGTGGTACATGAATTGCATGTCAACATTTTTGCTGCCTGTTTCTTCTTTTTTTTTTTTTTTAAACTGTTCCACTTCAGTACGTTTGGGAAGTTTTATTTTGAAATAGTGAGTGCATTCAAGCAATGCTGCCAAATTCCAGGAATGTTACAGTTAATACAGGACATTTAGTTGACTTCAATTTGTTCAGCTTTGTGAAAGCAGTGTTTTAGCAGTTAAAGAGTTGTTAAGAGATATGTGGCCTGAATTCTTCTGTGAAAAATTCTGCAAAATCAGAAAAGCTGTTAGGATACCCAAATGACTCATAGAAGTAGTAGTTTACTGTCAAGAATGATGAATATGCATGGTACAGTCTTTTTGACAGGTCCTTTTTCAGAACCGACACCACCCCAGCACTCCATCTTCTATTTTATCACAGCCTACCACCCCATCTTTGCTTTTGTAGGTTCCTGAAGGAGAAGGAACTAAGCCAAAAATGTGGCAGTTGGTTTGAAAACCACGCATCAGGATTGAATCTCGGTGTTCCTGAAGTTATCTTGCCATTAGGAGATGCATGTTGTAGGAGGCTGTGACAAGATCTTGAGTGAGATGAGTAGACCTAGTCTTCTTGTAGCTCCCCAGAAGAAGACAAGAAAGTCATCTAGATACAGAATAAGGAGAAAAAATAACTTTGAAATGCAGAAAACTCCAAGTGGCTAGGAAAAAGAAAACAGAATAGAAGAGAAAGTGTTTTCCGCTGTGTCCTGGTACTGTGAGTGAGCTTGTTGGGGTTTGCTTTATGCCAGCTCTGTGGCTCTGGCTTGTCAGCAGTTTTGTGCATGTGTCCTCTGAGCATGCTGCCTTTCCCCTCCATCCACCCCGGTAGCCTGGCTGCACAGCCATCCCTCTGGCTCCTCCTCTTCCTCCCTTGACTTTTGTCCTGCCATGACCACCTGCCCCAACAGCTGATCCTTCAGAACTAGCTTCTGGCATCAGGCCTGAGCATTCTACTGGGGTGGCACAGCTTCAGGTCTTCAGCTCACTGAGGGAGTTCGGCATGCCCCTATGGGCTTCGGCCTTACAAAGGTGTCTGGTGGCAGCTTCCCCCAGTGGCCTCTGAATTACTTGGCATAGAGCTGCCGGGTGCTTTCCAGCAAACTGCTAAATCACAGTTCAGTCTGAGGCAAGACAAAGCCGCCCTTGACTTCAGGAATAACAAGTGACAGCCTTAATTATTCTTGGATTTAAAGGCCTACTGTTAGCTCTAGACAATCAAAAAGGAGAGCACTTTAATACTACTACTTGGTATGGGTTTGCTGGTTACTGGCACTTTATAAAGATTCTGTTCGTTTGAGCAAGCTACTCTCATTTTGGGGTAGTTTCACTTTGCTTCTCTGAAGACGGTAAACAGGGAGGGAATTTGTTCATTCCGAGCAGAGCAGAGGATTTAGGGAGGTTTTCCTCAGCAACACAAAGCAACTCAGGCAGCTTTTCCAAGCACATACCTCTTCATGGTGTTGCATGGCATCTGCAAGTAAGCAACGGCACAAGAACTTTCTTGTCCAGGCAAACAGGAAAAGGTGCCTTGTGATATATGCCTGCTCGAGTGACTTTTCTGAGTATATCACTGGGCAGAAGTTTGGATGGCTGTAAGGGCTGTGACATTTTTCACTAAGAAGTTGTCACTGAGATTACATTTCAAATCTTTTGTGCTTTTCTGCAAGTTGCATTTGTCAAATACCTAATCCAGTAAACGTTTGATAGAAATACGTAAAACTACATATGTATCCAGTGCAGCTAAGGTTGCTTTTTCCTGATAATTTACAGTTTGCCTCTGAGCAGTGATGGTTGTATCCCCATTTTGTTTAAATATTTTCAAATCGTTAACTTTACTTGAGGAGTCCTTGAATAAATATAGAACATTGTTATCTCTTGCTAGAAAAAATGATATTCTAATCGATTCTTAAAAAATTAAAAATAAGCCCTTTAGTTTTAGAGTTTTTTCTGTATCTAGCTTCTTGCCAATACTCTCCCTCCCCAAATGTTCGGAAAGCAGAACTTAATAGAAGCTGCTTAAAAGATGCTTTTGAATTCTGTTGCAGAATACCCTTTATTTGTAACCGAATCTTAAAAGAAATTAGTAAATTGTTGAAGGAGAAATTTACCACAGATTAATTTTAAGTATCTGTTTTTAAAACAGGATTCTTTCATGTTTTCTTTCTTTCTGCTTTCACTCACAATCCGTAGGTCTAGATTCTACATAGGTCACTCCAAACACAAAAGTAATGCCTCCCATTTATTTCCATTGAAATTACAACAGATACAAAGACCACAATAACGCTGTTTAATTCTCAACTACAAAACACAATTTTAAACGTAGTTGCCACCATTAGCTATGCATTTTCACCAGTAGTGAACAAAACCCTGCATGCCACGTTTGTTAAAATCTGCACCAATGAAGGTGACCCACTGTTTCATAGCTGCTGTGATGACATTGTTGCCGAGATGTACCACACACTGTCTCACTGTGCTCATATCAACTATTTGGTTTCCATAAACATCAGCAGGCATTGGTGAATGTCAGTGGGTGCCATATTTTTCCACATGGAGGAATTCAGTCATGCACCTTTGATTCATGTGTACTGTCATGTCAGACTGCCCCTCTGCTGCCATCTCTCCCATGACAACAAAATGTAATGGAATATTGGTGGGAAAATTCAACCTCTACCATATCACCAACATCTTATGTAGTGGACCAACGTCACATAACAGAAGGCATTAATTTTAGAACAAGCCTTGATAGTATGAACAAGAAATCTATTTAGCTACTAACAGTGACTTTCTTTTGGTTTGAGATTTAAAGCACAATTTTTTATTTCTCCTGACTCTTAATAAGATATATTATGATTTCTGTCAGTGGTGTTTAAAATTTCCAGAGCTGCATGTGTTGCCATCACCCCAATAAATAAATAGATAAATAAATGAATAAGAAGAGTGGCATGGGCTTCATTTTTCAGAAAGAGATAGATCAAATGAACTCTGTAAGAGCAGAACAATACACAAAGAAATGGCAACTAAAACAAATAGAACATTGTAGAGAAGTCTGCCTAAAAAATTATCTTTGAAACCGTGAGTGTTTTCCTTTGCTGAAATCAGATATACTGTGTGTAAAATCTCAAAAGAGTAGATTACAGGAAAAGAGTAAAAATCAATGACTGCTTTTCACATTCACTTTACATTGTCTTGCTAAAGATAAGATAATGTCAGTAGGTTTAAAAAAACAAACAAACAAAAAAAAAAACACCAAACAACATGAAAGAGAAAGGATTTCATTATTCTTACTGAGTTGAGGAGAATTCCATACCATTTCGTAGTTGAAACCAGTCTAGAAGTGATGCACTGAACAAAGGTTTTGCATTTGCTTTTGTTTTGTTGTTGCTGCTCCTTCATTTGTTTTGTTTTTGTTTTTTTTTTAATCAGTTATTTCATATAGTGTAAGAAATGGTTTTCCAGTGCAAACAATTCACTATAAACTCTGTGTTCTATCTCGATCTCTTAAGGAACATCTAGATAGAAAGTTAAGATGTCAGTCTATTGCCTGCAGACATCGATTGTATTTTAAAAAAATGGAGCTCAAATTTTGTGATTTCAAAACTAGACCAAGAGAAAATGGGATGCAGATATTCCAAAGAAGTTAGTCTTTCCCCATTGTACTTATTGGTTATGAAGCCTTTGATGTTTGAACTTCCTATCTTTCACCCAATTTTTTCTCGTTATTCTGCTTTATTAACAAAACAGGTCTTTTTCAATTAAAGGCCAACTTGGCTTCTAATGGTTACAGCGTCCTGTGGAAGAGATTAAAGTCCATTGGTAAATATTTATTGATTTACCTTATTCATGAAATTTGGAAAGGCGCAACAAACTTGTTTTATACTGTTTTTCATTGAACAAATTATTATCCTGGACAATAAGTTGATTGTTTACACTGTGTTAGGTTGGAGACTACCTTAAGGTTCAGAGATACAGTGCAGAATGGAAATAAAAGCAAATGAAAATTCATAGCGTAATACAAAGGAGGAAAATGTTTCATCGAGAATTTAAATTATAGAGTTAAGGCATTTGTATTTGTTGTTTTTCTTGCAATAATTTTTACCTTTGCCTTCTTTACATACCCTTTTTAACTGGATTGAGAAGAATGTTGTGTTTATTTGGGAAACTGTGGACATTTGATAATTCCTTTACAAAATACGCACATTAGACGCTTTACACTTAAATGAGAAAGTCTGCAGCTAGCAATATTGTCAATGAGTGGCCATATGATACCCATGGTGAATGAGGTTCAGTCTATATTGCATGTGTCGAAGCAGGGTCAAAGCTATTCATAAACATTCTCCATGTAGGTGGAGGTACAAAGCTCATGGGAAACATTAGATTCTTTTGAGTAACCACCTACTCTAAATATGCTTTAATAAAATCAATGAGAATCATCAGCTTACCCCGGAACTCTGAACTGTCTTACAGAGGCAAAAGCTTACAGACATCAGGAAAAAAAAGAAGGAGCTGCCTATTAAAAGTAACCAGTGTACAAGAATTCTGGCACCCCGCAAGAATAGGTCAGAGCGTGTGACTTACTGATTTAATTCTAGTGCTGTACTACTCTTCCATGTCAGCAAAAGTTAAGGGAGGTTGTTGTGCATAATATTTGCAACATTTCATTCTCCTGAAGAATGAAGATTTTTTAAAAATCAGATTTGCTTGTGCAGGTGGCCATCAGATATGTTGATACATCTTTGTCTCCACAGCAGGATCAGACATACCTATGCAGAAAAAGTGAAAATTTTTGATAAAGAGAGATGAGCATGCAAAATTACAAGGAAAGACTGATAGGAATTTTTCAGCTGTTGAAGAATCTTAAGCAAAAATTACTTCTTATTTATTTATTTAATTTGCTGTCCCTTTAAGCCTATGCAAGTATATATTATTTTGCCAGTAATAATTGCTGTCAGTTTGGACATTAAGAATGTACATTTGACTGAAAGACAAATTGACTGATGACAAGGGATGCAATTATGCATCTTGTAGATTATACATATTACTTGTACTAATTTAATGGCCTCCGAGAATGAGAGGTGCTTATTAAAATGCTTAGTTTAAAGGAGCAAATGTTGGAAGAGTAACTTATTTCAGGTTTAAACAAATCACAGAATCACTGAACTGTAGGGGATGAAAGGGACCTCTGGAAATCATTGAGTGCAACCCCCCTGCTAGAGTAGGTTTCCTACAGCAGCTCACACAGATATGCATCCAGACAGGTCTTGAATCCTCTCCAGAGAAGGAGGTCCCACAACCTCTCTGGGCAGCCTGCTCCAGTGCTCCACCACTCTGACAGTAACACTCTTCCTTGCTTTAATATGGAACTTCCTCTGTTCCGGTGTCATTGCTCCTTGTTCTATTGCTGAACATAATTATAATACTAATTGATGAGTCCTCCAATTATTTGCTAGATAGTGGCAAAGGAAAGATGAGAATGGCCACATTGTTAAGAGGATAAAAATAGAAAATGGTGCTTCTTGTGACTATTCATTTATTTCATCATGATACTGATGTGGTACAATGAGCATGATCAACTTCCAAAGTCCCACCACGTGAGATGTGGTGCTTCCTCAAAGGAAAAAGGAGGAAAAAAAAAGTAGGAAAGAATATGTATGGAGAAGCTTTTGGTTTTGACAAACTTTTCTTCCTGTAAAGAATAACTGTGTTCATTTTACTTATGCAGCCAATGATTTGCACGAACTAAAACGCAACAAAAGGATGTGAATTTGAGCCTTTCTTCAGTAGCTCAGGAAAAGAATAGCAAGGCCCCAATTCAGGCTGCTAATAGCACTTGTTTTAAGCTAAGCATATCTTCAAATGCCATTTCTGCATCGGAATTTTCCTGGTTTAACCCAGCAATTACAATCAAACAAAATAAACTTTGAAATTCTTTCAATCATCACTCCTCAGGCTACTGCTGATAAGCCAAAATCACGGTCCTCAGCCCACATGCCTCGAGGGGAAAAGCCAATTTATTTCCCAGTACTGACTTCCAGAACTGTCACAAGCTTAAGGACGAGGATTTCTTAATCAATTTTTTGAGATAATAAACCTCTTTCTGACTGTGGGCTCTCAAGAGAGGGGCAATGTAAAGTGTGAGTGTGAACTGAAATAGGAGCAATGGGTTTATGTTGACGAGAAAATGAAAACCATACAATCTGAGAAAATTAGCTGTAATAACCTTCAGGAAGGAGTGTTTGACTTCAGTTTCTCATTATTCTCTGTACACAGATGTTCCACTGCAATGAGCAATATTTAGTTTTTGTGATGATATTTACTGTACAATCCCATTTTGTGTTTTTGCTGCCTCGTAAATGTCATTAATGGTTGACATTACAAAACCCAGTCATGTTTCAGCAGGCACTCTGCTTGTCAAGGTGACAAATCAGTCACTGAAAATTACATGGAAATCTGTGGATTTCACTGAAGTTATGGTTGTGTTCACTGACAGCAGTGAATTTGGGACACTGTACAAAACACTGAAATATCGACATTAAATGCATCGATGGCAACTGGGTCTATAGTCTTCAAGTAAATCCATCTGACAGGGACTTATCTTGAAGTCCTTAGAAACCCTGTTCTGGATGAGTTAATCAAAACTTCATCACTGATGTGAGTGTGCTCAGCATAAAACCTCAGTCAGGCAGGAATTTATTTGAAAAGCCTTGCACCTTGCAGCGTAGCACAGGTGTTCTTCCTTTTGAGGATCTGAAGGACATCCTGCCAGTGACATACAAAATCTGTTGTCCAGTGTGGACTCCCATCCTATCTCAAAATTTTAAGGACTGTGAAAAGCACATAAGGAAGGTGGTTGAAGCTGTTTATTGCCATGTTGCTTCATTACTTTTCTCCCTCCTTTGTTTTGCCAGTGCTTCAGTACAAGTTCTGCTCTTCTTCTAGAAGACCCAAATGACTGAAATGAATGAACAGTAGATGTCTATTTTATATCTCAGTTGAGGATCTGAAATATTGAAGTTATTTTCTCAGGGAATGGAGGAATGTAGAGTGACAGGAAAAGTGACATAAAATTCTAGCAATTTTGAATTCTTAGAAACTTAAATTGATGTTTGTCTGAGAGTCTTCTTCCACATATCTACTATCGGATGTGCTGAATGGAAGCAAGCTGAAACTCTCTTAATCAAGACTACTGTTAAGAACTACTTGGGAAACTTCATTTACTAGCTTTTTGATGATTCCAAAATGTGTGCAATTCCTTTCTACATATGTGATTTCATATTTCAAACTGTATATATTTCCTGAAATTTGTTCCTTGTTTCCTAATAAAATTCTAGTTTGTGCACAGCTGCTGTGCTGCAGGGCACACAAAAAAACAGAATGCACACTAGCTGATTTATTCTACCTATTAAAGTCACAATTTTAGACCACTCTAAAAATGTGATTTAATAGCAGTTGTTCCTTTCCCAAATGTCAAATTTTATCTTGTTCTATCAATGTACTTAGTTAGCACCCATGTACAATACTTGCATTTGTATGCAAAAGTGTGTTCTACTTCAGTCTTAAGATTGACTATCTGAAGTTGGTTTAAAAAATATAAATGATCCAGCGCAGATTGTTTCACCCCCTTCAAACTCAGTAATACTTCTTCATCGAGGTCAAAGTGAGGAACCTGAATTAGTTCAGAAAGACCAGTACTGCTGAAACCTGCTAGTTACCAAAACGATGGAAGCAGAGGCTTTCCTGTCCAGAGCTTTGTATAACATTTGTTGCATCCCAAACCAGATCATCACACATGAATAATTATGCCTATATTGCACTACAGACACAAGACACCGACAGCAAACACTGAGACTTATCTGCTTGCATTTTTGAAACATTTCAAATGTTGCACAGAAATGCTTTTCCCAAGACAAGAAGATATTATTATAGCAGTCACTCAGATTTAGTTTACATAATCTTTCATATGTTGTGAATAGTGTACCTTGCAGATAAAAACTTCTGATATTTACAGTAATGTGCACTGTGCTGTGGACATGGCCTGCCAGTTCTGTTTAACATCAGTCTGGAGGGATGCAAAAGCTAGCAACAGAAAAAAATAGGTGATGTTAATAAATTAAACAAAAATGAAGTGCAACAGTGATAGAGAGCAATGAACAATAGATCAGCAAGCAGGACAAATGTCTGTGGGATGGGGAGCTCAAAAATGCTTGAAGAATCTGAGTTGCTTTACTGATTTCAAAAATTGGAATGAAGACTGCAATTTATCTTTGGTTTTGCAATTCTAAGTCAATACATCAGCATGAACCCAGTTGAATACCTGTTTTTTATTCTTTTTTTGAGACATGGGATGGTCTGGATAAAACATTTTGCATTACAACAGTAAGATATCTGTCTAATCATTGCTGGCAAATTGTAGAAGTACATAGAGACTTAAGTTGGCATTTTGTTAGCGGCCTTACTAAGAGAGCACAGAACCAGGTAAGTTTTTCTGTGTTGTCCTAAAGGGCAGGAGTGTAGTCTGTACCTCACTAAAACACGTTTGCATACAAATTGTGTACACACCTGTGTTGGGAACTGTTGAGTCACAGCCTGAAGCACTGATTGATCATCTGAGGCAAGCAATGAGTCAGCGTGGGAGCACAGGTGAAGGTAATTCAGCTGTGTGATTGGAAGGGCTGCAACCTGGCTGCACCTCTCCTCATTTCAGGGCTGAATGCCCCTAGGGAAGGATCTCTTTCTGGGGATTGTGTCCTTTGGAGTTTTTCTGTGAGCCCAGGGCATGGGTGAGCATTTTCAGTTGTTTTTGATTATCCCTTTCTGTTGTGCTAATCTTTCTAGCTATATGATCTGTAGGTACCAGCGTAGCCACCACTCTGTATGTTTGTTGATTATACATGCCTGCTACTGTGTTTTGTGCCTGAATGAAAAGAAAACATAAAGAAAGCATAAAAAATATGGGGAGTAAGAAAAGCTGGTGTCCAGTAGAAAATAGAGGTGTGAAAAAATTGCAGCTTATGTGAATAAGGGCTAATTTTTGGAGATACAAAATGCATTAAGTGAAGAAAACTTAGAAGAATGAAGAACTGAACTTTGAATTTCAGTTTTCTTAAGAAATCAATGTTGTTAGCAAATACTAAAACGTGTTTTTATCCTATCTTGGAGGACATGCCTTAAGTTATTTCAAAGTTACTTGCCCTAAGTGGATACTAGTAAGCTTTTTTTACCCATAGGTTTGTGTTATGATGCTTTCTTAACGAGTTAGGTGTTATGTTGGTTAATAGGGCTAAGTAATACTGAGCCAAGTTTTATTCTGTAATAATGCATTCTGATTGATGCCTGTATTTTCAAAGACATCTTGCGAAGTTTCTGCAGTTTCACAGGTTGCAACCAGCTGTTAGTTTTCATTACGGTCTAGTATATTCTTTCAACAGTGAATTTCTTCCACTCTTTATCTCTGGTATAAAAAGAAAGCATGAGTGCAAGTGACAATTACATATGACTTGTCATTTTAACTGACGCTCAGTGTGACTGTATAATGGCATTATAAATAAGCTGAGTGGAAGACTTCTCTGCTCTTGACGATTTCCATGCAATCTTCTCCAGGATTCTTGTGTTGAACTTTTGAAATTGCTGCTGTAAAATGCACGTGTTATGAGGTGCTGGAGCTCATTTAAATACAAATCTTTCAGTGAAGATGTGTGTTGTTTATGTCAGCATGAAATATAGATAAATGCTTTTCTCCACTGTGCCTTAACAAATCTGTCAGGATGCATGCTGCCTTGTTAATCAAATTGAGATATACTTTAGCAGGGATGGATAACGTTCTGTAGTCACACAGCATAAGAAGTTGTCATCTTCGAAGTGAGTGATTATTGTTTAACTCAGGATGTACACAACTATGAACACAGACTTGAGAAATTATATAAACCTCAGTGTACATTTTTGAAAAATCTCAGAATGAAATGTTTAATTACCATACAACACTGTGAAAATCCCTTATGATTGCTAAATCTATATATCTATCATTTTAGCTTCTCAGAAGATTTGTGCCACTCTATTAAAGCAAATTTGTAGCGAGAAAGTAGTATTCTAATGTTTATTTATATATGAGAAATTGAAGACAAACAAGCAGTGCATAATTCACTTGTAGTATTTTTGTCTTTTTGTGCATATTTTTCTATCAGGATGTCATATGTTAATTGTATTTTATTTTGAAAAAGGATTTTCGGACAAAGGATCTGTGATATGTAACAACTGAACAAAGATAGATAGCCACATCACCTGACCAATCTAACCAATTGCTATCATTAATAACCAGGTATTTTAGCAAATGTATGCTTATTTCCGCAGCTTTCCATGCACCTTATCCAGCTGAGGGCAGAAGGAGGGGAGAAAAAAGGTTGGAGGAAACTAATTTCCATGTTGTGAATGTCTATTGACAAAACTCTTTAGTGATCTCTGATACTGACAGCATGGCAAATGGAAAGCAAAAAAATCTTATAGTCCTATCACCCAGGAGGTTATAGCATATACTAAAACACTCTATCAAAGGATTAATATAACTTTTAATACTGTGTAATTACTCATCTGTATCAATTGGTGCCATACAACTACTTGATCTTTACTGAAGAACTACATCCCCAAATTATCTGCAGTAAGCCTAGAGAAAGCTAATGTTGGCAGCTATAATTTGTATTTGTCAATGTAGCTTCTGCAAAGAAGTCAAGACATTGAACCCTTGTTACAAATGCAAATGCATTCTTATCTTTTCCAAACACTTGATAGTGGATGAGCTGTGATAAGACTGGCTCTGTGCTACATAGTGCATAAATCTGCAAGCTGTGTCAATGTGAGATGGTTGTTGTAGGATCATTTAGGCTGATGCGAGCGGTAATGCAATTCCCCAAACCTGGACCTCTATTAAGCTGTGTGTGCTCTCTCATCAGAACTGTCTACGTCTTTCGTGTATTGATAAACACAATTTCATTCACTGAAATTGTTTCTGAGCTGGGTGCTATCCCAAGGTCAACTGGTGTTGAATAAACAACAGAAGCACCCCACATAATCAAGAATGATTAAATAGTAAAGGGTGTAGTTACTGCTCATGAATTCTGTAAGATAAATGGTTTATTAGGAAGGTGAAAGTGGTTTTTACGGAAAACTGGTTCTTTATAGTTCTACTATAGACAACTATTTATATGACCCTTTAGATTTTAACAAACTGCTGAGTAGTTATGTGATTATAATACTTCCTAAATACTTACAAGATGTCATACCTCCTGGCACAGTGTAGGATGATTTAAATGAGGGTCTATTATGAGATCTTTTCTCTCCACAAGTCAGTGCCTAATAGTGCTACAAATACAGCTTTAGCTGCTCCTCGGAAAGCACATTGGTCTGGAGATTCTGTGGAGCCCTTCTGGTTAATGATTATTTCTAGTTTTTATTTCTCCCTGGGTTTCATGGCCAGGCTGTTGATAGATCTCACTTGCTGAACAGACATAATTCAACTACTTCTAGACTAAATATGTAAATCTGTTATTTGCTGTATTTTATTACCTAATTACGTAATGTTTTAGATCTTCTCTTTTACCTAGCATTGCCTTTGCAGAACCATCTCATTTAAATAAATGATAGCTTTAGATTCTGCAGATAAATCCTCAACTGCTGCTTGAACTGAGCTTGAGTTTCTTGAATCGAGTACATTTTTCATTACATTTGTGCTGTGTTGCTGTATACCTGAAACAAGGGGCCACCTCATTTTCTTTAGTTCCAGCTGTGAACAACTGTTCTGGTGTTAGCTTGACTAACAATTCACATTTAAGGGTCTACATTGAACTTACAGAAAACTCAGTTCATAGGTGATCACAGATTTTAAGCAGCAGGCTGTGATTGTGTCAAAATCCTTAAAACAAGACTTCAGCCTATGTGATTGTGATTTGTCTTTTAATTTTCCTCTTTACTTCAGATAAATTAAAATATCACCTCCATGTGATGCTTTGAGATCTTCCTGCAGAGTCAGAGGGTTCTGTCAGCAGTATCTAAGGCAGCTTTTTCACTGAGAAATAGTTAATTTCCCAGGGCATAGTAATGAATTGAGACTATTTAAAACTACTAACATGTATCTTTTAATTAATGTGTCTTTCTGCTCTTTGAGAATGTTTGACAGGGAGGGAAAATCAGGCCTTCAGCCATTCTCTGATGGAGGGATGCTCCATCATGATTCCAGAGGATCTATTCAGCTGGATGTAGTTGTTGCATAGATAACCATAGACAGGATTTTTTAAAATCTTTAAAGAAGAACCAGCTCAGAGAAAGGTTGGCCTGATGGCTCAAATCAGTGTAGGGTCTCAGTTGTGTTTGCACATGCCTGTCAGTTCTTGGTTCACCTAGAACTTAAGTCTTGGGTATGCATACAGGCAGAGACCTAGTATCCAGCCATCCCACAATTACAGTTTCTCATTGTTCTTTCATTCCTTCTTTCATTGCTATACTGTGATCTCCATTAATCTGGCCATACATCTTCCTGAAAATACACATCCTACATTAGCACTGTAGAGAATGAGAATAAGACAGCTGTAGAACAAGACATTGAAAACACGTATATGCACTAAAATCGTTGCTTCATCTGTGAGTAGAGCTTATTTTTTCATTTCTAGAGGATGAAGGCACTAGCTGCAGTGAAATGAACCTCATTCCCTAAAATGTTTTCAGTTCCCTTCTTTGAGGTTTTCCTCTTTGGGTTCCAGTTAACAATCTTGCTTTGCTCAGATCTTTTTTCAGATGGGGCCCCAGGAGAAAATCTGTCATGGGGCCAGTCTCAAAGAGGACTGATACCTAGCCGTTAGGAAGGCTGCTTTTATCCTTATCACAGCTGTGGATAACATAAGCTCTTAAGCTTAAAGCTCATCTTTAAAGGTGGCTAGCCTGGGGAAACTTGTCTGCAAAAGGATCCTAACTGTGGAACATACCTCCCAAGGATTCTAGGAAATTGAATTGACCTCAAAAAGTAAATAGATTACAATGGATTAACAATGGAAATTAAAGAAAACTTCTATTTCTAACAGACTCTTTCATCTTGGAATTTCTAGGAGCGCATCTTAATTTTCATCTTCATTATAGTTGAATGCCTCACTTGTAAGAAATGCCACAAAAGGGGTAGGGATGAATAATACTAAATATATAATTGCCTTTGTTAGGTGACAAGAAAGTGACTGAACTTTTGTGGATTTTCTTTTCAGTATATGTCTCCACAGCAACTGATTTCTTTTTAAGGAAACTCATGTGGTTAAGAGTCTAGAAAAATGGATACTGCCTGGCATTTCATTCATGACACTGGAGGCTTCATAGGCTCCAAACTTTGCATGTGGACATAGGGCTTACAGAACAGGCAGATGTGTAGAATTCTGGAAGGCATGCTGTGTTTCTGAAGTAGGAAGTTATGTGAATTTAAGGTGAGAAATGCACTGCACTCTGTCTTCACTAGCTGAACTGTTAATTTTGGTCATTTCGTGGCTGATAAAAGTAGTGCTGTCTTTAAATATGCACTTAAACCTGTATCTTTTTACATCTTCTCCTCACCCTCACTCTCCACTCCCCTGCCTCCCCCCAACAACAACAGCAAAAAAGGTGTTAGAAAAGAATAATGTTCCCTCTAGAGTTTTATACAGGACAAAACCATCATGAATTGATTTTTATTCATAGTATAAAGTATTCTTAGTTTAACTAAAAGATGGGAGAACCATGAGTGTAAATCAGTAAAGAAAAGTCAAGTAGCACCAATTGTGACTAATATCTTGGTTTTAAAAAAAAAATCCATTGTTTTTTCTTCCAATCATCAGTTACATACTCAACTGGTATTTTGTTGTTCCTCATATATTAATAAAGTAATTATATAGTTTCTGAAAATATCAATTGAATCATGGTCTGTTTTCCTCTTTCTGAAGAAAAATATGAAGTGATATAAGGTATGATTCCAAAGAAAATCCTCAAGAAAACATCATAGCAAAAAAAGGAGTCAGTGCCAGATGTAGAGTTTGGTAGCCATGCCTGTGGCAGAGGGGTTGGGACTTGATGATCCTTGTGGTCCCTTCCTACCCAAGGCATTCTGTGATTTTTATGATGTATTCCCAGATTGTAGCCTGGATCAACCTAAGATGGTGACTGAAAGAGACTGTGTTAGTTGACAGGTGAATATTATGTTACCCTTTGGCACAGTGGCCCACCTCCACAAGTGAAGCTTTGAGAAATTGAGAAGTTCTAGGTCACGTTTCAGTATTGCCTTCATTCCTTTTCAGGGAAGGAGACCCCATTATCTGAAATGAACCATTACAGCATTATATAGTTGTATCTGGTCACCTTTCTGGACTGGTGACGTAGGAATGCTTTCCTTACTAGTGTTTCATTTACAAGAAAAGTATGTTTTCTGAGACTTGTTAGTGCTGTATATCAAACACTTATGGGTGATGGATGGCTGGGCAAATACTGCTGTGCCATCTTTTTAAAGAAAGCAAAAGATTTGTAGGACAGTCATGATACTGACAATACATACATGCACTGATGAGAGTTAAGGTTTTAGTTCCAGCTTAGTTTTTCTGATGGAACCAACAATAGAATGACTACATTGTAGCCTAGTCAGTGCTAGCCAAAAGCATCCTCAGAGGCTGGTACTATTATAAAAAATAAAATAATAAATAATATACTGTTTACTGGTGGAGTATCAGTAGTACATAAAGCATCATAGTAATTGCCATTCTTGGTATGGCAGTATCAGAAGCGATCTAATTTATGACCCAAATGTTACTGAAATTAGTAAAAATACTGTGTTGGGAAGCTGCAGGAGTAGCAATCATGCAGAAGCGATGCTTTAAAACCCAGAAAATGCCTTCCAGTATTTCAGTGGCTGCATATTGTTATCAGTGCTCTACTGTTAGTAAAGGATTCTTAATTTTGGTTCTGTGACACCAATGTTTTATTATATTTAAGTTATTCTTCTGTCTACTTTATACCTGGTGACTTCCTTAATACAAGGTACCTTTTGGCTGCCACTTGTTAATATGAAACACTCAGAAGTCAAATTGTGCTTGAATTATGCAGTAAAATACTGTGAAAAGCATAGAGTATCTTTTAAAGTCTTAGGGTATCATTTTCACTTGTTTTGATTATCTTATCTTTCCAACATTCATTTGTGTAGTGAAGGTGATGATGAAGTGTTAATTGTCATTTAGAAGTAAAGTGTGTGTGTATCATAATACTTTATCTTCCACAGTTTATCTGTTTCTTTTAATGCTCTCTGACATGTTTCTGACTAGGCCAAATAATCTGATCCAGGATCACATATCATTATTGTTATTGAACTTTCAGTTCAATAATATTTGAATAGTAGAATGCAATATGTCACTGAATAGTTTACAAGATATGCCACGTTTGATCAATTCCGAAGACTTTAGATGTGTTTTTTTAATGTAATTTTTCCTTTCTGCTTGTTTAGCTCAGTAGCAAGACATGAGGCACTAGGCTAGTTACTTTTTTGAAGTCACTTACAATACCTAGGGAAAAAAATGCTGTTCTTAGTCACACCTCTGACAGATGTGCAACCTAAATTTGACTTCTTAGTTTAGAAGCATCCGCAAAGTGGTGATTTGCTTCTAAGACACCTTGCTGGTGCCAGGCAAAGAGTTGTACCCAGCTTTTCCTAATTATCAGCTTTTCTGGAGAGGGTCAGCTATTGAAACAAATTGCAGAACTAGCTGTAGGTGTTCTAATTAAATAAATTGATAATTTTTAAAGGAAAACTATGGCTAAAACGGATTTTGGGAGGCAGCTAACTCTCCTTTAAAACTCGACAACGTCCACTGACTGGGTAAAACCATGAAAATAAACCTGTGCATCTGTATTTGAGAAAGGCCCTTCACCTGGCTATTTTGTTCTCAGACTCATAGCAACTATATGGGACTCTGTATTATATTTTTTATTGCTGAAAATAATAAGGAATAGCTATTTATTCTGTTACAATTTCTCAAGTTTTAAATAGTTAAGCAAACTTTGGGCCTAAGGATCCTTCTTTTTTATTTTGGACTTTCAAGTCAAAACCTCAACTGAGTACATAGGCATAACTCTTCAGCCTTAAATATGAGAACCTTCATGAAAAGGCAGTCTTTGCTTTCATCCATGGCTATAAAAAAGCTGATTTTTTGAAAGGAAAAAGACTAATGACTTTATGAAGCAATTGCCTTGCTTGAATGTATCAGTATTCAGTTACAATACATGATTTCCCAATATTGAGATGAAGAGTTTTAATACATAGTCCAAACATAAATGATTAAAGGTTTTTCCATGCTATTCAGTGCCAAGAACACTTCTTGTCTGCTCATGTGGTACGTGACATTAATTACTAGCCTACTTTTACAACTATATTCAGAATATTTCAATTTGATCAGTGTCAGATTTTAAATTATCTTTGGTTCAGTGTTTTCTCCTTCTGTTTTGGCTGCTTTTCTTCCCTTACTGCATACAGAGGGTACCAGTGTGCTGCCCTGCATCACATACATCCAAACCTTAGGGCAGCTGAAGTGTCATTCATTATCCATACATAAAGCAGTAGTAAGCAGTGATAGATTTGTATTGTTATCTTGAATTTTAATTGCAGAAATTGGATGTCATCCTGAATCAGAAAATTCTATTTTGATCCCTCTTCCATCCCACACCTGCACCCCAGTTTATAAAGGATCACGCTGCCAAAAGGCAGTTAAAAAAAACCAACATAGATGTGGCTATTCAATGGAAAGGATGTCTCATTATTACCTTTCCACCCTGTACTCCATTTAATCACATGTGACAATTGTTCTTTATGTTCTGCAGCTTTTTTTTCCTTTTTGCATGCAGATTAAGTCCTTCATCTGAAACCAAGTAACCCCATGTGACAACAGTCTGGGGCTGCCTGGATAGAAAGTAGCTCCAAGAAACTGCTGGACAGCAAGTGGAACATGAGCCAGCAGTGGCAGAATGAAAGACAATGAACAAAAATTGCAATGTGGTCAACACTGTTTAGATGCTAGGGATTTTATTTTCACCACAGAAGAGGTCAGATTTGGGAAGAGGTGCACGGTTTGTGTGTGGAATCTCTGTCCCTGGAGATTGGGAATCCTTACACCTGATCTAATTGGACCTGCTTTGGGACTAGGCTAAAAGACCTACAGGGGTTGGTTCCAACCGTTTTTTTTTTCTAGTTTCATGATTGGCAACTTCTGAATCTTGTCAGAAGAGTTGGAAACAACATCTGTGCGGTACTGAGAAAATTGTTTTTTGCAACATTTAAATGAGGTACTGTATTGTTTATGCATCCTAGTATATAAACATAAATTTGGATATGTATATATACACAAGAATGTGTGTGTATATATGAAACACTTGTATATTCTCTTAAGCAAAAAAAAGGCCTGGATCCTAGAAGGCATTTTCCCCGTAGAACTCATATGCTTGTAGGCTTAGAATTTAATATCCTAAATGTTCTCTGAGACAATTCTCTTCTGTCTACTCCAAATGTATTCTTTTTCATGAAGTAGAATTACCCCAAAGGCAGAAAGGGAGAGAGGAGAAAAAACCACCACTGTCTTTGTAAAATGTTTACCATACAGCCAGCAGGGAGGCACAGACTTCATCTGCAGGGGTAGCCCCATTTACTGAAATTTTAGAGTTTCTTTCTTATTCTGTAATTTGGGCATTGCTGAACACTGTCATATCATGGCACTTATTTCTACAGTTTTTATTTTTTAAATATGTAACAAGCACAGTACATGTTTATTATGCACAAATACAACCAAGAGATGGCAGCACTGCTTTTAACATTGTGTGCACTAAATGATCCATCTGTCAATAACACTGTAGCACCTTTCCCTTCATACATGCTATACACTTCCACTCTTTGGCATGTAGCTTCTTAATGGAAGATCTATTAAAATTAGCAAACTGCTACTAATAGAAGTTTTTATCACCGCAGACTTACAAAATGCTGTTTCATCTTTGCAAGAGAGAAAACTCATCTAGGAACAGAGAAAACATAGGAACTTCAGTGGACATTTAAATGCCACATGGCTACTTTGATGTCTGTGACAGAGTAATCTCATATCGTCATTTGCTGTGCTTCCCTGAAATTATTTCACTACTTCATTTTTACTCTAGAGAACCATTTTTCTCACCAGGCAAGGTTTTCTAGAACATAGGACACTGACCTGTCTTGGTCCAGTATTTTCTTTGCTGGAGAATTTAAGTGTCTTCTACTTCTCAGAAGTGAAAAGCAATCACTTGCCAGCTTGCTCTGGAAACCGAACATAGCTGTTAAAGAATTACTGATGTTCTCAAGATATTGTTAGTGTTAACAGCATTCATCCATAGGCTGTATAGAATCACTTTCCTGAAACAGTAACGGGAATTGTCACTGTGTATACACAAATACTCCAAAATTTTTAGTTAGCAAATGTTCTGATACAGTATCATTAAGCAATTATTTATTTTGGAAGCAGCAGGCATTTGGAAAAGATTGCAGTTAAAGTTAGGTAATTGCTACTATAAATGAAGTATTTGAGTATTAAATAAAATAGAATTGTGGAATATTCTGAGTTAGAAGGGACCTGTGTGAATAGTTGAGTCCAACTATTTGCTTCATACAGAATTGCCAAAAATGCAAACCATATGTCTGATAGTGTGAAATTTTATATTCTATGTGTACATGTGAACACTTTCTATTTCACATTTTAAAAAGTCAGTAACATATACATAGTTGCTATTTCAGAACTTAGCATTAGGGTTTTGACCCTCTTGAAAAAGGTGATTTTGTTTGACCCTCTTAGGACTGACTTCTGTGTTTAGTGACTGACTTTCAGGCCAACTCTTTGTGTTGTTTTGCAAGAAAAGTAAACAAGTATACAGCTTGACCTTTCACTTTTGGAGGTCATGGTTGATTTTTATAGCAACTTCACTCTTGTTAAGATTGACTACATGAAACTAATTCTGACTGACACTGTGAGAACCAGATATCTGTGTATAACTAACCAGTCAGAAAAAGATGTGAATAGTTCATGAGTCTGAGCTTTGCTTCCTGGCTGCCTTTGGCAATATACTATGCCTAATCTCTGCTAAGAAAAGAGTATTGCTATGAGAAAGTACCTCCCTTTCTGGGATTACTCCTGTTTCAGTACTTACCTAGTCATACAGCAATGCTGCTAAGTATAATAAACCATCATTCATTTAAAATGAACACTTGGGTTTTCACTAACACTGAAAATATGTAATCCAAATGATTAGCTGAATTCAGAATCAAGTCTGAGGGTATCAGAGGCAGGGGCTGATGGCCTGGTGCTGGACCCTGCATCTTGGGTCTGAGCAGGGACAGGCAACACTGGCAGCACAGTTGTAGATTTTGTCTGAGCAGTTCATACACTGCCCAGCTGTGGTAACCAGATGTTAAGAATGTCTAGTTGGAATAAAAACCAGTATAGATGTGAATAGATATTACAAGCATTCAAATAAATTGTTTATACAATTTGAGCGTATTTTGAAAAAATGAAGCAGAAAACAAAGCGAAAAACTTTGCGTATGCAACCCATACTGAGAAGTGTTAACACTGAAGAAGGATCATCGTGGTATGTGTGGGGAGTCTAGCAGAGCAGAGTCACAGAAACTACAACAGGGAGGCCAACTGAAATGAACATGTCTTGTTTCTTAATTGACATCCACCTGACTTGAATGCATTTAAAAAAAAAAAAGCCAACATTGTAGAGAACTGCAGTTGTATTTGATGCCATCTTTTGCTTCAGTTTTCTCTTGACATTTCCCTTCTATTTTGCAAGGGACAGGGTGCTGGTCATTAATGAAGTAAGAGCCTCAAGTGTTTTAACCTTCTGAAGGACTTCAAAGTCTTAACGGGCTTTCACCACTGAAGACTGGAGGAACACTGAAAGTACTGAGAAGTGTTATCTGAATGGTGGTTATCAGGCCTGTCTACAGACTTGGCCGGAGACATCAGTCCTATCTTTGCATTTGAAATGTATTCAGACTAAACAGTAACAAGAGTTTTGTGACAGTTATACTGGATTTTAAATTCACCGTGGAGCCTAAAAGCATTTCAGAGCTTCACTAACTTGAAAGTGGCATCTCTGTTTCTCCAGATTCAAAGGTTCTGCTGTGAGTATTACAGACCTTGGTGTAAACCAAAGTGGAGAATATGGTGATGGCGAAGGCCTCAGTCATTATTTTAAGACATTATGTATTCATAATATGCTTATCCACTGTTGCTAACTAAGCAGAAAATGCAGTCACTTTAAATAAATAAGGATGTATTTAATCAACTTAATTGGCAAGTGACTTGAAACAAAGACTTAGAAGCATAAAATTGATGAAATAAAGATCAGTGAAAGATACAGCAAAATTGTTTGTGTTCACTGGTGGAAAAATAAATAGTGAAACAAAATCCTGAATAATCTTTAATGGAACTTGAAGCATATCCAACTAGCCAATAAAGCCCTAAACAGCAGAGGCATGCAGTCATGCAGTAAAGGAACTCAAACAGCATTTCAAAAAGTATTCCAAGTGTAACAGTAAGAGGTAATTTTAATTTAGATTTGAATTAATAAAAAAGCATTCTTTTAACAGAAATTCTGCAAACTTAATTGCAAATATAGGAGAAGGAAATTTATCCAAGCTTCCCCTCAAAATTGATGTAAACCTGCAAAATTATATTTGAGCAAAGCTGTTGTCTTTTGCATTTTGCTCTGACATGAGATGATGGTGTGTCGAGTCTGACTGCATGTGAAAGCAATTAGTTAAAATGAAATTTAAAGTGAAAACTCTCAGGCCCTAAAGAAAAAGTTATTTTAGTTTTCCTAAGTACTCCAAACTGTTTGCAAATAAATTTAAAACATCAGCTTAAAAAAAAATAAAAGCCACTTTATTTGCTTATGCAGAAATTGAGTACAGTAAAAAAAATGTTTGTAGTGGCAGTCTAACAATCTTATAGAAAACAGTTGACAGAATGCTGTAGAGAACCTCTTCTGAAGGAAGAGGCAGTAGGTGGCATTAAATGATGTTTCAGATGGCAAGATCTTTAGAGAAATCTCTGGTAAGAAAGAATAGACCTTACTGTAGTGACTGAAAACTTAGAACAGCTTGGGTCACTAGTGATTGCTGCTACTTTGACTGAGGAAGGCCTGCCTCTGCAATGCTATTAATGCCTAGGAGTGTTTTGTCTCACCACTGAGAAATTCTTGCGTCTATGTGCAGGAGACTGAAAGCTCATCAGCATCCCATTGTGTGAACTTTCCAAGTAGGATAATATGGAATTCCTGATGTCAGGTGCTCACAACTCACTAGCCAGATGCAAAATGTAGTCAAACAGTAGAACATAGGTTAATGTAAAATGACTGAAAGCGTTGGTTATTGATAGCTGTAAGTTTCATTGCTTACGCACTTGAATCTAATTATTGAATATACAATATGTATTATAGGGTAGGAGATGACAAAGGAACCTTAAAAAGGACTAAAAGCAACTAATACGGGAGGGCTGAACACTTCAGTGTTTAGTATCCTTGGCATTAAGAAAAAAAAAAA
This sequence comes from Perdix hodgsoniae, assembly GCA_035772895.1. Classification (NCBI taxonomy): domain Eukaryota; kingdom Metazoa; phylum Chordata; class Aves; order Galliformes; family Phasianidae; genus Perdix; species Perdix hodgsoniae. The sequence continues at coordinate 694,911 of JAPSGF010000028.1, read as the reverse complement.
TCAAAGTCTTTGGCTTACAGACAGCCCTTCTAAATTTGTACAATCTTGATGAAATAGAAATCCAGGTAAGGTGTATTTCACAATTGAAAGACATGACCAAGTCCATTTTTTTAAATTGAGAATGAAGCCCTGTCTTCCTAAGAAGTACATTTTCATCAAAGCAAGTATAATAGGACTTCAGCGAAATCAGTAATGAAAACCTTTTGTGTACAAGCAAAATAAATTGGATTCTAAATTAATGACCCTTTCTCAATGGTCTGAATCGTAGAATGACGTAAATACACAAGAAAAACTACTCTATCAAATACTAGGCCACAACAGATCTGCGCTGTTTGGTTTCCATCTTAGAAAGCATATTTACCCAGATTATGTGCACTGCATACAAAAAGTAGTTTCACAGCAGGAAGCAAAAAACCTCCTTCAGGCTTTTCCATGTCAGTAACAATAACCTCAGGGCTGTAGTTGTCTAAATGGCTACATTTATAATTTGTTATTTAGATTCTCTGGTTTTCTGTAGCTGCCTTAGCAGGTGACCTCAGATTTAAATTCTCTGGAGCAGAGACCATACATTTCTATGTGCATGAACAGTGGGGTTTGATCTTGGCTGGAGCTGCAGGGTATGACTGCATTGTAAATGTCAAATATAATAGAGTAGGCTCAGGCAATTTCTCTCAGAAATAAAACTTGCTGCTTTCAAATGTCACTAGGCTAAAGAAACTTAAGCATAAACAAATACTCAGATTAGTGGAAAATACATTTATTCAAAATGTAATGTATGAGTTATTTAATTGTATGGCATATTAAAATTTTACTAATCCAGTTACACTGTATTCTTCAGCCTAATAGGAGTATGCTACTTCAGAGAGAAAAGTTTGATGAATGCATATGAAATTACCATGCTTTCCTTTTGTCTCTTGAGCCTAATTTTTGACCAAACATATTTTGAAACATATTTTAATATATAAATACATGTTAAATCAACTATACTGTGCATTCTTTTTAGAGACATCAAGTTTTCACGTGTCTTCTGAATTGTCAACGTGATTTCCAATTCATTCTTACTGTGAGATGAGAAAAAAATCATGTCACCTTTATGAGAAACAATAAGAACTCGAAAGGATTTAATCAGTTCCTTGAACTCTTGAGCCGCTTAACTAGAATCTGTAATAGTTATGGTACAATATAGCTGAAAACATAACTCTTAATTGTCCAGTCTCAATGAGTGAATTGAAAGAACTCTATACGTAGGATCTTGTTCACTTTTCTTCCTAGCAACTTTTTTTACTCCTGAAGCATACCTTTCATTTCTAGGCAGTTTAATTTGATCCTGTAGTTAGGAGAAGTTGCCATCCCCTGTTTGCAGCTGTAGGGATTGTTTACAGAATGAAGTGGAGAATTTAAATGTGAACTATACTGGGGCATTGAAAAGAAAATAGATATGATATAAAGATAAGTACTTGATTTGACACAAGTGAATCATTTTTGTTTTCTGGAATATTTTTTCAGTCACTCTTCTCAGATGGTGTCCCTTATATGATTAATGCTTGAATTTAACAGTAAATAATTGCCTAAAAAATAGATATTGTGAATTTTGAATCACAGATACCACAAAACAATGATCTCAGTTAAATAGCTGCCATGATTAAAGGGAAAGAATTGAGAGAAAAATATGGGAAGTCACAAGGTCTTATGGAATACAATCAGAAAGAAAAAACTGTGCTGTGACTTTCTCTTTGATACAGTAATGCATATTTTGAAAGTCCTGTCACTGACTTCAGTGAAAGAATGTACAGGGCACTGGTACTGAATAGCTGCACTCTGGATTCAAAGGCTAACATATTACATAATGGAAGATGTATGTAGGGCTCCACTCTTTATCAGGCTTGTCATGATACTGAAGTGGACAAACTTATTGGGTAGGCACTTTTTGCATTCACCAATAGCAATACTTTTTAAGTATTGTCACTTAAAAGGCTCATAATCTCTGATCTATGTAGTAGGAAAGCTGTATCATAAGGCAGGACTTGATACGTGTATCTACCATTGCATTCGCTCCATAAACCTTTGTCTTGGGTTGGAAGGAACCTTAAGGATCACCTAGTTCCAATGCCCCTTCCATTTGGCAGGGTTGTTGCCCACCACATAAAATCATAGAAATACTCAGGTTGTAAGGGACCTTAAAGATCATCAAGTCCAACCACAGCCTAACCATACTACCCTATCATTAACAACCCTCTGCTAAATCATATCTCCGAGCACTGCATCCAAATGGCTCTTAAACACATCCAGGGATGGTGACTCAACCACCTCCCTGGCACTGGGGAAATCTATAACCTCTCTGGGCAGACTGTTCCAGTGCCTTACCAGCCTCTTTACAAATAATTTCTTCCTAACATCCTAACCTGAATCTTCCCTCTTGTAGTTTAAAGCCATTCCCCCTTGTCCTGCTTCTATAAGCCCATGTAAAAAGTTGGTCTCCCATCTGCTTGGGGAGAGGGGAGATGCTGGGAGATCTCAATGTGGTCTTCCTGAAGTCTTCTCCAGGCTAAATGAGCCCACCCCCTCAACCTTTCTTCATGAGATGCTCCAGTACTTTGATCATCTTTGTCACCCTCTTCTAGACCTGCTCCAACAGCTGCACATCTTTCTTGTTTTGGGGCCCCCAGCCTCAATGCACTACTTCAGATGGGGCCTCATGAGGGCAGAGTACGGAAGGACAATCACCTCCTTCTCCCTGCTGGCCACCATCTTTTGATGCAGGCCAGGATACTGTTGGCCTTCTAGACAGCAAGAGCATGCTGCTGGCTCATGCCCAACTTTTTATCCACTGAACGCCCAATTCCATCTCCTCAGGGCTGCTCTCAGTGAGTTATCTCCCTATCTGTACACATACCTGCAATTGCCCTGATCCAAGTATAATACCTTGCACTTGGTGTTATTGAGCCTCATTAGGTTTGCGTTGGCCCACTTTTTGAGCCTGTCTGGGTCACTCTGGATGGCTTCCCTTCTGTTGCATCAAGATCATCGCTCAGCTTGGTGTCATCAGCGAACTTGCTAGGTACATGCAATTCTACTGTCAAAGTTAATGGAATACAGTGTATCTATGCTGTTAGTTGTAGTTCTGACTGCTTCTTACTAACAGAGAAGAAGATTTGTTTCAACAACTTTGAATTAAGACTCTGTGATGTATAATCTATCTCCTCTGATCCAAATACCAAGTCCTAAAGAGGAAAAAAATAATTGAACATTAGCATTTTTTTTTACATTGTATCTAGCAATGATTTCCTGGCATGTTTGAATGTAGCTTGTAGAGCCTTGATAGGACTGAAAAACACATGGGTACACGTGTGTATATTCCTAAGATAGAAAAGTCTACACCAAAAGTGTTCATATGGCCATCACGTATAATTCATCTTTTTACTGTAAGAAAAAAAAAAAAAGGTAGACCACTATGTAAGAGATGCATCCACCACCATCTAATCTTGCAAAAATACTGTAATATTTTTGTCTATGAAACTTGTAAGCTCTATTTTCTCCTCACCTGTCTTTCAAATTGACAAAGCAGCTGCCAGGAGTTCTTCTCTATTACATTTATCTTCATTCTAACTGAGGTATGCAGGAAGTGCTGACCTACATAGAGTTGTGTTGGTTCAAGAAGTTGTGTTTTGGTGTGGAAGGAAGGTTGGGAGAGGACAGTCTGGAATAGAGATACAACCCAAGGCAGAAATGAGGAATTGTAAAGCAGTAAATGAGAGCATACAGATCTATTTGCAGTACAGTATGTCCCTATAGAATACAAACTATGTCTATGGCAGACTGAAGATGGATATTGAAATGCTACCATCCATATAGGAAATTAACTGATCAAAGATCTGAGATCTTAGCAGGCTGTGAAGACTTCTGCACACTTGCCCTCTGCAAGCTTCCTCAGACTATCTTGCCTGAGTGGCCTCATTGGTGCATGCAGAAGTGTGATGGTGCAAATGCTGCTTTTCTTGCTGCACAGTTTCCTTTCTGCCTGAGAAATTGAACAGAAGGAGAAAACAGAACAAACAAAAGAAATCATGTTACTTGGCTTTTACTGCTTCTAAAATATCAAAAGGAACTTTTTTTATTCCTTTCTTTCCCATATTGTCTTAGGTGGACCAGTTCTCTGTTGCTATGATTTCCACTTTCTAATTTGAAACAATTAAATGGGGAGGGAACAAGGGAGAGATGCTCAGAGAGACATTTCTGATCTGTATTGTTGATCTGTTCACTATGAAAATAAAATGGCCTATTATCAAATGAGGTTGGATAATCCATAAACCTATTTACCTTTACTAAGGAAACTTCTTTACCTGAAGGGCTGTGTCCTTAACAGAGGACACTGGATACATATCTTCAGTCTGGTCATAAGTATGAATACCATCTGAAAGAGTAATTAGTCCCTGCATTTGCAGATTGGTTAAAATAAAATAATTACTTTCAGAGCTAGAAATTATTGTGAAGTTAAGACTGAGAAAAGAGAAAATGCAAACTTATGGGAAAGGGAGAAATGCATAGAAATGATTTAAAATTATTGACACAATTTTAAAAAGTGAAATATGAAGTAGAATTCAGAATATCGGTATCACTGATTCTGTAATAAGGTATCAGGGTATCCTGCGTATCTGTAATTTATTTTACAGTGAAAAGAGGTATTCTTCCTACAATTTATGTTCAAGCAGTGAAAGCAGCATTTTAAAGCAAGTCTTAGGAAAGGGTGGGAATGTGGGAAATCCTACTGATCACAATAGTTGCCAATACAAAAAAATATATATATAAAGTGTTGATTTTTGTGAAGCAATTATTAAATTCAATTCATTTATTATCAGTAAAGTTGCTATAATACTAGTATGGTCACTAATCACTTCTTCAGAGTATTGTATTCCAGTATCTTAGAGTTATGTGGGCTATGTGCTCAGTGAGTGACAAATAGACTTTCTCTTTTGATGCAGTAAGTTAATTACCATAGATGAAGAAATCATATGCCTATATTACATTATCACAACTTACAATAATTTTAATCATGATCAGTGATGTATCAATCAATGATGAACAGTAATTGTAATTGTAATCACAGTTAGTGATGTACTTAGTTCCCAAAATAAGATGTTACTGTGTCAGTAAATTACAGACAAGTATTCTTATTTCAGTAAACAAGTGGAATGCATTTACCCCCTTCTAGCTTACCTCAAGATTAATGCATTTCCTCCTCCAGCTGCTGTAGTTCTCGTATTTGAACAGTTTACAGAAAGTAAATTCTTGGTTTCATTCTTCAGCTTTTCTGTAGCCAAATGTGATGGAGTCTTAAATCTTGATTAGCTAACTAGCATTAGTACCTCTTCAAAATCAGTTAAAGAAGAAACTCTCTCGCTACTAATCTGCGATTACTTTAGTTTTTTGTTCAGTCTAAATGCTCATGAAAGATTTGAGAGCTTTCCTTGAATTATTTGCCTTAGAATTTTACTATTTAATTTTTTATTCTAATGGCTGAAATGTGAAATAACGTGAAGGCCATCTAAGATCTTGTTTATACTCTGTTCTGTTCTGAGAACTCTGTCAGTTAAGTCATTCAATCAACAGTTGAAGTTGTTTTGAAATTTTAGCACTAATTTAATGCAAGGGCTGCCAGAAATGTGGAAGAAGAGGTGGTTGTGGTCATGGTGGTGGTGTTAGATGTACCCTATGGAAGGAGTTTGTGTGCCATCTTTAATGGCTGTTGTTATAAATTACCTGTCCTTTCAAAGTATGCCTTACCTGAAATCAGAAGAACAGTCATTGTGCTAAGAGTTAAACTCTCCAAAGAGTTTAAAGGCAAGGTTTGTTGTTGGAGAGGTTGATCTGATGGTCTGCAGGGTGAATATTCATGTTTTTTTTCTATCCTAATAAATGACTGGAAACAATATTCACTCACTTTGAGCATGATTTTTTAGGCTTTCTTAAGTACTTCTGCTTTACACTGTCATTTATGTGGTACACATTACTCAGTACATCATACCAGTAAGACACTACTATAAATCATTCTCTTCAGAAACCCAGTGCTCTTCTGGCTGAGCAGAACTCTTAAATAGGAGAATACACTAATCTTCTGAACAAGATCTTAAAAGTGCTCTTTTTCTTCCTTCCTCTGTAATTATGAACATGTTTCAAATGGACGTCACCTGGTCTGAAACTTAAACATGGTCTGAATTTCACTGATTGCAAGCTAGCCCCCGTAGCCTCATGTTTCATACATGCATTTCCAGCAGTTATTCTCCAGCCATGCTTCTTGCAGCTTTTTTGCATTCTCAGCTTGTGTTCTTTTCCTTAGTATTATTTCCCAGGCTGCAACTCATGTTAATACCATGATAGAAATGTCAAGCTAATTATCTGTGAGAAAAGGTAATAGTTTGGGAAAGAAGAGAGGAAAATAGCTACACAACCACAAAAGACCGTATTGCTGAAAGGCTTGCCAACTCTGCTTTGCTGAAGTTAATGGAATTCTGTCATGTTTTATGGCATGTGTTGAAGCGTGTCAGTAAAATTTACAAAGGAAAATGTTTAGGATTCCTCTCCCTCCTAAAAGCAGTAGTATGTCTGAAATTGAGACAGGGATCTCCATTCCAGAAAGAAACTAAGAGTGAACATTGAGTGTTCCTGTTCATGCCTGTAGATGTCCCTTGCGTTAATAGAAAAGACCATAGCGTAGCAAAGATTAAACAGTCCATGTTGCTGAATGTTCAATGGGTTGGAGACTACTTTGCTTCTCTAATAAAAATATTGTGGTGCCTTATGGTGGAGTAGTCACTTGTTTAAGGGAGCTTCTTTGAATATGTTAGGAAACAAGAGATTTAGATCTGCTGTGGATGAATGCCACCCCATTGCAGCCAGAAGAGATGTTCCATCAGGTCTAATTTCTGCTTCTTCATTCAAAGGACAGCAGATGATGACTGAAAAAACAAAGTAGAGTGGGAGAAGAGTGTCTTTTTAGGAAAGTGAAGATACAAGAATGCTAGGCCACTGTCCTGTCAGAAGGGCGAAGAACAAAAGACTTATTGCCAATAAATATCAGTCAGACATTCTATTTCCGTTCATTTTTGAGACAAGCAATAGAAACCTTTATTTCTTCTCTAAACCCTTCTTGTTTTTATTGTGGTAAGCTGTGAATTTACTCAATGAGGTGAATCAAGTTGGCTCTGTGTTAATGGAAGTCATGTTCAGTAGGCTTGTATATAAGATATACAGCTATAACAAAAAAATAGAAACAACTGAAAGAAAAGTGCTTCTTCCTCAGTGTGCTATGGTAGTTAATTTTAATATCTCCCAGAATACTTTATTTTTCATTTATTGTGTAGGAAGGTACATTTTTCTTGTATTGAAAATGGTGGAAGAACTCCTATCTTCTGTATATGGTACCATATTGAAACAGCCACCTTCAATCAGTGTTCTTTGTATGTCTGAGACACAAGATGGTCCAGTTTAAATGTAAATGTGATACTACAGCTATGTTGGTATTATGGTCTTAATCCCCAAAAGATTTTCTACGGAAACTTGCTTTTGTCTGGAGTTAAAAAAAAAAATAGTCCTAAAATACAGCTGGATGATTTTTCTCCCTGCCAAAAACAAGTATTGCCATCACCAAGCCACTTGAAATTTATGTATATTTCTCCTTAGTATATTTTGACTTCTCTGTTGTTGTTTTGTTTTTTAATTGCAATCTTTCACAAGAACAACTGAGTCTCGGTATGAATTCATTGTAATCCTTCCTGGATGAGCACTTGTTTATAATCTTAACTTTCCTACCTGTTGATCTGAAACACATGTAGCAACTTTCAATTTTTATAACAAATGCAGAAATGACAGAAATGCTAGTAATTGCTTTGAGATTTTATCCCTCGTGATTTGGATAATATAATGAAGCATCCTTTTGGCAGAAATAATGTAACTAAGCATGCATTCAACAAAAGATTTGACTATTTGGTGCATTTTTAATCCCACTTTTCAAGTGCAAGACCTTTGGATATTTGTGTTTTGAAGGCTGAAATCACAGTACATTGTATGTACCAATTTATGCTTTAGAAAAAAATTTATTCATCTACCAATAGTGAAAAAATTTCTTAGTTTTTTTCTGAAAGGCAAAGCTTCTGAAGTTTTAAATATAAGTAACACTGCTATCATAGTAGAAAATGAAGTGAAAATTATTCAGTATCTGTCTGTAAAGGGATTTTACATAGAAAAGGAATGTATTAACATAGAATGGCCTCGGTTGGAAGGGACCTCAAGGATCATGAAGCTCCAACCCCCTGCCACAGGCAGGAACACCAACCTCCCCATTTAATACTAGACCAGGCTGCCCAGGGCCCCATCCAATCCGGCCTTGAACACCTCCAGTGATGGGGCATCCGCAGCCTCTCTAGACAGCCTGTTCCAGCACCTCACCACTCTCTCTGTAAAGAATTTCCCCCTGATATCCAACCTAAATCTCCCCTCCCTCAACTTAAAACCACTTCCCCAAATCCTGCAGTTATCTACCCTTTCAAAGAGTTGATTCCCCTCCCCTCAGTAGGCTCCCTTTAGGTACTGAAAGGCTGCAATGAGGTCACCCCACAGCCTTCTTTTCTCCAGGCTGAATGAGCCCACCTCCCTCAGCCTTTCTTTGTAGTGGAGGTGCTCCAGTCCCCTGATCATCTTTATGGCCCTCTTCTGGACCCTCTCCAAAAGCTCTGCCTTTCTTGTACTGGAGGCTCCAGACCTGGATGCAGTACTCCAGATGGGGCCTCACAAGAGCAGAGTAGAGGGGGACAGTCACCTTCCTGTCCCTGCTGGCCACCCCTCTTTTGATGGAACCAGGATACCGTTTGCTTTCCAAGCTGCAAGAGCACATTGCTAGCTCGTATTAAGTTATTCATCCACCAAGACCCCCAGGTCCAAAATGTTCATAATAACATCAAAATACTGATTGAAAATAATCAAGGCAAATGCATTGGCTCTGCCTGAAGTTTCCTTTACTGTAATTGGATGACCAGGGCTCCTCTGATACCTGAGTACTACAGTCAGACAGAGGTTGAAAGCAATAAGAAGTGTCATGTCAAAGAGCATATAGGTTGCAGACCCGTGCTTCCTATATAACAGTCATGACAGTAGGTGTAAAACAAAAGAAGTGTGGACTCTTTCTCCATTTTGCTTTTAGGAATACTTCTAAGGGATTATCTGTTTATTTTGCTCTCCCTAGTTGTCATGGACTTGCCTGTCTTTCCTATGTTGAAAAAATCTGCATGTATCTCTTTTAACAACTACTAGATAAGGGTCAAATCCTGCAACTTTGATAAATTCTTTGAGAATTAGTAGAATTTTAGCACAAGGTGTAGATTTGGTTTCTATATTTAAAAAGTACTAAAAGGATATTAAAACAGGTTCTTTGTAATCCTCAATGGCCAGTCCTTAAAGTCCTTAACTAAGTCCAGGTTTACCTAAGTTGTTGTACAACTTTAGAAGGATTTGCTGCTTTTAGCGAGGTTATGTTTACTGCGGTATGCTCTTGTTGATACCTTTAATGTTTTCGTGACTGTCTATATCTTGTCTCTGGCATTTGTGGTTTGGACAGACAGATGCATGAAACAATGGAGAAAGTAGAAGTCTCTCAGACATCTGCTAGATGTCCTTAGTTGTGTCTGGAGATTTTCTTGAGTGTGCTGAGGCCTAAAAAATGCGGGTTACTATGGACACAACTTGTCTATTATTTACTGTGACTGGAAGCTAACCCACAGGAGGTTAAGAGTTTCTCAGCGTTAGGTGAAAGAGTCAACATACTGAATGGGGGTTGAACTAAATTCACAGCATGTAGGCATGCAGATGTACACATCTAGCTGCATTTCAGATCCTTCACTTTGGGCTTCAGGAGATCAGTTCTGTCTACTTGTACTCACTGGCCTGTGTACTTACCTGTATATTAAAAAATGGATCGCATACCTTCCACCCATCTCCACAGTGGCGTCACTGAAGGTTCTTGATGCTCGAGTATCTTTAAGCCAAATTCAGTCTGCTCAGAAAATCTTCTAATGACTTGTCATATTAATTATTTTTGCTGAGATTTATTTTTATACTTCCTGTTACGGCTGTTCAACTATACACAGAACTGAAGATTCATCTGAGTGGAAAGAGATCGAGGAACATTATTCTGACAGCTGGAGAGGTACCTGTATTCCCATCTGTGCTTCCAGGATTGTTTCTGCATTGGTTTCAAGGACTGAGACATCAATACTTAAAATGTAATTTTTTTTTTTTTAATTTCAGGCTTAGAATGCCAATTCATTGTTTTCTAAAAGTGACATTTTATTTGGTTAAACGAATGTGTAAATATAACTGGAAAGGGGTTTTATTTATTAATGCTTTTATCCTAGAAAAAAAGAAAGTAGTGGTTCATTTGCTGTAGTCCAGGCTGCACTCAAGGAAAGGGAATTTTCTCAATTCATGACGAATTTGAAGTAGTTTTACTCTGAGAAATACTCATGTTCCTAAATAGTTGTTAGGATTTTAAGGTGGTGATTGGTTAAAGTAACAGACGTTTTGTTCAGAACCTTTGTTTTTCTGAAATGATCAGCCAACAAGCTGGGGATGTGTTCTTTCACCTCTCAAACATCAGACTTGAGCAGTTCAGCTTTCAGAATATTTTTTCAGTAGCTTGGTTTCCCTCAGGGTGGAAAAAAAAAAGGTGATTATAACATAGACAAACAAATATTTTAATGAAGTCCAGGGCAGCATAGAGATGTGTCCATTACCCATAAGTGTACCTTGCTTTATATTGGTTGTAAGAATAAATTAAGACATTATTTTAGTTGCTCAAGAGAGCAAATATGGAGTGAGCATAAGACTTATGAGGAGGAATGTTAATTGCGTTTGCCCACCTATATAACTTTTTCTAAGAAGAGAAGAGGAAAAAGCAGAAACCTAGCAGTTACTCTCAGAGGAAGGACATCACAGAAAAGAATGCTTATGTGACAGCAGACAATTCTCCATAACAAAAATCAAAGCCTTTAAAATATTAAGCAATAGCACTAAAGACACATATAATAAGATTAATTATCCTGAACGAGTCATATTTTAAAGGCTTTACAAGCTATCTGCAGTTTTCACACAGTTAACAGTTCTAGTTCAGTGCCTTCAGTCTAGTGGTTGCATGGGGTTAGCCTGATCTGACAGAAGACAATCACACATTCCAAATAAAAGACCAAATGCCTTGAAGTAAGATCACTTGGAGATAAACAGTATTAAAATGGAAGCACATCTGCCAAGTATCAGCTGTCAAAGCCCCGCAGCTTTCTGAAGCCAGCCAAGAATTAGGATAATCCATTGTAGTGCACTTCATCTTCAAGTCTTTGTAATCATCCGGCCAATTCCATGAGCTACGTGGAAGAGCATGCCTATGTGTTTGTGATTATAATAATACTTTAAGGGAAGTCTGAAATAAAGAACAGATACTTAATCTACAGCTTTGAATTTTAGCACCTCATTCATCATTATTCATCATTATTTCTTGATTTCCCATCATTTCATAAATTTCCCATGATAGCTAAAAACATTTGTTCATTCTTTATGTAGCTGGGAATTAAGAGTTGATAGAAATAGACTAAACCTCTTGCACAAGTACCAAGAAGACATAAGTTATTTCAACGTATGCATTGTTATCCTTTCGTCCTTTAAAAATGTTTGCATAAGACTTTTTGTGGAGGGATGGGACAAGCTGTTTGGTATGGTTCAAAGTCTAATTTTCAGCTAATCTAGTTGTCAGCTCAGGTATATTCTGTATTTGTGTGGAAGCTGCAGAAATTAGATGACTTCAGTGACTTCCTTGTGCTGTGGTCACCGAATAAAATGGGAGCATTCTGTAGTGGCTACAGAAATGGCTGATGGTGAGAACTAAAAGAGTCATGTAGAAGACAAGCCTCTTCTTGATCCCCTTTTTCTTTCCCACATTTTAACCTCCACTTTCATCTGTCTTCATATTATTTCAATACTTCATAGGGCAGACACCAACCTTTTCATACACCTGATATAGCTCATTTGGCCTTTCGTAGAGCACTTGAACATAATGCTATGCAATGTAAATGTTTTGCATAAGCTATGGAAAGGCCATGTTCTAGGCTGTTGGATTTTAAAGCAGGAAAGAACTTTAGTATTGTCAAGTAAGTGCAGAAGAGAAGCAGAATGATGTCTAGGCTCAACCCATCGAAATGTTACAGGCACTGATGTCCCAAAATCTATTTAATAAATATCAGATACAATAGAATTGTATCTAATCTCTGCCCCTGATTTTCTGTTTTCCTTCATAACCATTTGAGCGTGAGTAGACTCTGTTTTCCCTGATATGCCAGTTATGTACTGAGTTCAGTATTTAAAAGCTTTGTGGGGATAAATGATCTTCTAAATGCTTGGATCTAACCTCTCCTATCTCTTAAACCATTTCATTTCGGCCAGCCTATATGAATTTGAATAACTTATTTACCCTAACATAATTTTCAGAGAAATTCACACTCTTGGTTTATAGGCATGGGCAATGGAGAGTCTACCAGTGCTCTTGGTAGCTTGTAGCCGTGCTGGTTAGCTGTCTTCATGAATATTTATGCCAGATTTTCAGAACACCAGTTTGTTATTGTAATGCTTTCCTTTTACACTTTCTGTGCTAGAAGAAAACTCCAGTGCCTTGACTGGAAGAAACTGCTTTATGTGCGTTGTAATCAGACAACCTCTCAATCTCCTTGATTAACTGATCAAACTAAGCGTTTTAATCAGACAGGTCATACAGAGGCATTTGAATCAGTTTAATTTGTATTGTTCTTCACTTTTTTTCTCCAACCCTTTCAATATCCCCTTTTGAGTTTGATCTCTGTAAGCAATATTTGAGTATCAAGAATATTTCTCAAAGCCTTCCATCAAAACAGCGTTTCTTCTTGTTTTTTTATTCTCTTTTTGCATACAAACTTTTTTTATATTATGTCCTGCAACAGCTCTCACCTACCTAGATGTTTCACCAGGATCCCTAGAGCCCTCTGTTTTTTTTTGGGATACATCCCCCATTCTCTAGGAAAGGAGAGAATTACCTGTTTTAAAAAAAATGAATTACTCATCTTTTGGCTGTTACGAAACACATTTTTACGTAGGAAAGTAATTACAAGCAATCTTTCTAATTGTTCCCCTCATACCTAACAATTTAACCAACTCCACTCATCAACAGGCTTCATAAAGTGATTATAATGCTTAGTTCCATCTCATCAATGAATGATCTGTTCATTAGCTGTGCAGAATCCTATAAACTGTTCCCATTTGCCACTAAAGATGTCAGTCATTTATGAACATGCACTTTGATTCTACTCAATTTTCTATTTGGGGGGGGAAAAAAAAGGTATTGTGCAGACTGTATCCATTGCTACTTTTTAAAAATGGAACACTATTTCAGAAGGGAACAAAATTAGTTTGGTAATGCCTTTTCTCAGGAAAATCTTTTTGACTGATATTTGGGATCAGCTCTAGCTTGGTCAATGCAAACAGAAAATATCTTAATAGACCCATCAGTAGTCCCAGCTACCAGAACAAAAATGAAGTGGGCTGGTGAAGAAATCATAAAATCCTTTCAACTATATTTGAACTGCCAACTCCATGGGAGGAGAGCACAGACGTCCCAGGTGGCTGTTTATTCTCCTGGCCTTGGTATGTAACTCCACAGCATAATTTCAGCTCTAGCAGTTTTTAATCAGGCATAATTTACCTCAGAACTTATGCCCGGAGTAACACTGCCTTATTAGACATTTCAGTTTGAATCAAGAGATGGCCTCATAACAAGTATAAGTGACGTGAACAAAGTGGCTTGTGTGGTCTAAAAAGTGCTCTGATGAGGCAGGGAGAAATTTGGTGCCAGTCTCTTGCTCTTCATTTTAGCTTTCAGCTACACATGGATGAAGAAGATTGGATGTAATTTTTGTTGGAGTTGTATTCTGTAGAATATTATTATGTGCTAAGTAAACTTGCAGTCATTATGTATGTAATTGTTAAGTGTTTTACCAGGATAAAAGTTTAAATATAAAGTACTAATTAGACTGTATAGTTTAAATTTAATCAATATTTTCTAAGTGCAAATCATATGAGAGATTAACCTTGAGCTTCTATGAAGCTCATTGAATCAGTAGGTATTGGCAATCAGAATTTGAGGTTAAGGGTAAATAAACCTGTGTTTAAATTGTAACTGCCCTTCACATGCTTCAGCTTTGTAAGATTTTTGCATTGTCTATCTGTGGTAAATGATTTACCATCCTTTTTAAAAGATCCTGGAATACATTAACTTGTTGATTGAAAAACTGGCTTCCTGTATTAAACGTTCCTGTTGCCACTGAAAAATCCAATCTTCTCTTTTTCATTATTCAAGCTATTAAACAGCTTGGACAGTTCAGTCTGTGTAACATATTAGATCCTTGCACCTAGAAGCAGAGCGCAGTGTTGAGATGGTTTTTCTGTTGAGACAAGGCTGTTCCTGTAGCTTGTGGTACGCCTGCATGAGTGTGTGATGTTCGTAGTATTGATGACTGTATCTGGTCATGAAAGGAAATGAGGCCAGCTTTCCTGCTTTTTTTTAACTACCAGGCCTGGTGTTAGGCAGCCATACTATCTATAACACACAGTATGTACGGCTGTTTGTGCAACCTGTAGTGCTGCTTATGGGCTGAGTTAGCTCAGCTGAAAATTAAGCGTAATATGGTCAGTAAGACATGCAGGTTCCACCCCCTACATGGCAGCCCTGTTTGGGAGTTCAGTGTGGAGATGTTGGTAAGAGTCATCTGCTTTGAGTTACCAAGGTGGAAAAGGACATGGACACCTCTCAAGTCTGCTGGTGGGAAGCATCACACCCCAAAAAAGAGAAAACAAAGATCTGCATGCTTTTGCTCAGTCTGGCAAGTCATATTGTGTTAGACATTGTCAGGAAGAGTTTTTACAGTGATCTATGGTAACAGACCACAGTTTTGTAAGTAAGTGAAGCCAAAACCTTTTTGTTTCCTTTATTCATAGAATTTTCTTTTTTTTTTTTTTTTTTTTTTTTTTTTTTTTTTTTGTTCTTAAGCATAAATAGCATCCCAATTTTGCCAGTTTAACAAGATGAAGTACCATTCTTCTCAAGATACTTAAGGAACTGTGAGTGTCTAGGTAATGCTAGTTTCTGCTCTAGCAAAAAAAGTGTATCATGAAAATTCAGCTATTGTGAGTAGAATCATAGAATGGCCTGGGTTGAAAAAGGACCGCAATGATCATCTAGTTTCAACCCCCTGCTATGTGCAGGGTTGCCAACCACCAGACCAGGCTGCCCAGAGCCACATCCAGCCTGGTCTTGAATGCCTCCAGGGATGGGGCATCCACAGCCTCCTTGGGCAACCTGTTCCAGTGCGTCACCACCCTCTGAGTGAGAAACTTCCTCCTAATATCTAACCTAAACATCCTCTGTCTCAGTTTATAACCATTCCCCCTTGTCCTATCACCATCCACCCTTATAAAAGGGGTGATAGATTGTACAGTAATCATGTGCTTCACCATTGTTTTGCTTTATGGAAACAATTTTCTACACTGGCAGACCTTCATTCATTCCCTTCGAAACACTAGTCCACCAGAGGATGTTTCATTAATTCTAGGAGTCTGTTTTTGCTGGCCAGCTGGGAAGTACAGAACTCACATTCTGCCCAAAGCTGCCTGTTGAAACACTGAATTCCAGCATACAATTCTCAGCTTAATCTTTTAATCCTGGATCTGGCACCCAAAGAGATATGTGAGTTCTGTGGAGAAGATAAAGTATAGTAGTTTTACATTATATGTATATATAATATGCTATGTATTTTTTAACTTGGAGTTTAAGAAACATGAGGTAGTAAATGTTATTAAAAAAAAAAATCCTCTTTAAATTTCCTTAAAAACTTCCTTCAAACAGTGTATATTTATTCTCAACCTGATTATGAAGTTTGTATTGTTTAGACAGTAATCTTCTTGTCCTTCTCAGAGCAATTGTGCTGTAAAAAAAAAAAAAAATCCTCAGATAAAATTAAATAAAATAAGCAAGTGTTATATATAACAATACTTAGTATGTATGAATGTCTGCTGAAAAAGCTTTTTTTTTTTTCCCTTTTGTATTAACTCTGGAGATATTATTTCATCCTTGCTGGTTTTCTTTTTTCTTACAATATTTCAAAGATCCATGTCAGCCTTTCTTGAGGTTTCCAAAGAATCTGAAATAATGAAATAGTTAACATGGAACTAAACTTGAGTTTTTTCCACCTTTTCCTGGAAGAATCGATAAATACATGTCATATTAATGCTCAGGGATTGCCAACAACACTGCTGAACATTTATGAACAGCTGAGTGTACAGCGTCATAGTAATTTGGCAGTCTTTCACAACTGAGATTTGCATCTTTGATAGCTCTATCCTGACTCTAGAGAGATGCCCTTCTCCCAGCAGTACTGAAGGTACCACTCAGGTTTCACCCTTTATTTTCTGATTAACTACAAAGCTGGAAATTTCCATATACATATTTTGCTCTAATTGACTGATTTTCCTGTAACAGCACAGACATACAGAAACAATAGAAGTTTTTTGAGTTCATAAAGAGGATATCAAGTTTAAGCTAAAATGCTCTTGACTATTTGGGTGCTACATCATAAGCTTGTTTATTTCAAGAATGCATTCTAGGATGTCTTGCAAGAGGTAGATGAGGTCTCTCAGCCTGCCTCGTGCTGAGCTAAAACTGACAAACACGATGCCTCTTTTTTTTTTTTTTTTTGGTTATTACTTTTGTCTGTGGATGAATTGAACTAAAACTCAATTCTAACCCAGAGACCATCTAGCTGAGAAGTCCGCCTTTCCAGTTTGGATTCCAGTTTAGACAATAAAATGAGATCCTCAACTTATCACCTGCCTGTGCCCTGCTGAGCATACTGTAAGAATGTAGCTATAAAAAAAAATCAGGTAGTTATAGGGAAGGAGCAATCATGATAGGTATTCACTCAGTTCTGAGATTTAGAACCTAATAATGGAATAATTTGATTGTCTTAAAAAATAAGTCTGTCTCATGGTTGTGAATGTTTCATCTTCTATACTGGCATAACTCAGATAAGTATACAATTCAGTGGCAGGTAGTGTTGGGCTGAGATGGGGATTCTGCTGCTACACTTTTTGTGAAAGAAAAGTACAAGTATCAAATTGTGGTTATTTTAACTCGTGCCAGTGTTTGCAAAAAAAAAAAAAAATCTACAATGTTTGTTTCCTGTGCATACCTCAGTATCTCATTTGAACAGACAAGAATCATTTTTTTTCTTTTACTTTTCAGGGTAAAAAGTAGAGACTGTCTATTAATATTTTTCACAAGTTCCAAATGTAATTATTCTGTAGTATCACATACTTTCATATTTTAAGCATTCTACTTGTCCGTGTGTGTATATATGTATATGAACATATTTGATACATTTCAAGGTTGTGCAAAAATATCTTCTCCAAAGTCTATCCAGACTGAATGTTAACCTATAGCTCATGGCTTCAATGTTACTTTTTCTTAGCCAACATACATCCTCAAAATAAAAAAAATAAAAAAAAAAAGCTTTCTAATCTGTTGTGTATGCAAATCTTAATTTAAATATTTGCAGAATGCAGTTAGCACAGAGTTGACATTTATCATGAGACTGTTTTTTATTTACTGAGCAATTTAGACATGGGATGAACCCAGCTTTTATCCTGGATGCATGCTATTCTAAAAATAGAAATGGTATTTCCAATTCTTGGAAATTCTTTGGTCCAGTTAAGTTGGTATATGCTGGCAAGGGTTTTTTGGGGGAGAACTGCAAATGTTTCTAATTTTCAGGATGTCTCCTTGGTTTGGAATCCCAGCCCCTTTCTTGGGCTGGCCAAGAGATGGTGGGGCAGTCACCCCTTTGGGATCTCAAACTTGAAAGAACCTGAGTTTCAGTATCTCTATCCATTTTTTTCTTTTTTTAAGCTTATGCCTGATTTTGCTGTTGGTTTTGTTTTTTTTTTTTTTTTGGGGGGGGGGGGGGGGGGGGTGTTGTTTTTTGTCTCACTTTCTATGCTACAAAGGTGTGTATATGCTGTCATCCAAATATCTTACCAATTCAGATAAGAATGGCTTCACAATAGATTAATAAAATAGTTATGTAATAGCATACATTTATGAAGAAATTATTAACAATTATTAAAATAGCCTTTAATGATAGTTAAATTATTTTAAAACAAGATATACCACTATATTTATAGCAAAGTTAGCATTGTAGCTCAGAAAAGCATTTAAGGATAACTAGAGTGAAATTTTGTCCTTGTGTGCAACCAGAGTGCTACATCAAAATGAAGCCTTGTGCTGTAAATCAATCAGAGAGCACTGTGCTTCTGCTGGTGACATCCCTGTGTGCAGCTGCAGTGCTCAACTGAGTTTTTATCTGAGGTTTTCATTCCGTAAGGAGTTAGTGCACATATTGGCAGGGACAGATAGCTCTTTAGCTTCAGCCAGGGGGAAAACACGACAGGTGAGACTCACAGACTTTCCAGACCACTCACACAGGTAGCAGGGAGCCTTGCTGAGAGGCAGCTGAGATGGATCCAAGAACTGAACCAGGGCCAGGAATTAGTTTAGTTATGGCACCAGGACCCTTCATCTCCACTTCAGCTTTACTTTCAGTGCCTCCCGTGGAGGGCTGCAATGTCAATATTTGCAAAAAGAACAAGATATTCTCGGTATTTTTCAGTTTTCAAGTCTATGATGTTTCTAATTAAAAAAAAAAAAAAAAAAAAAAAACTTGATATGCAATCCCAGCTTTCCTACAGCAGCTGAAGTGATACATGCAAAGTGTAAAGTTTCATACTCTTTTGGATGTTGTACATAGCAGAGAAGGTTGAAGCTGATGATCCTGTGTTACTTTCTTTGCTTCTGTGTTACACTTAGTAGCCATAGCTAAATTTTAATTCTGTTTTAGAACTTACCTATTTTGAGCAACAATGTTTTAGAGTAATTGAGTAATGTAGAAATTCTTTGCCACTTGTCTGTTCTTTTACAAAGCATTGCCTGCTCGTGAAATTAAATAGAGATTCCAATATGTTCCACTTTCTTGAAATCCCAATGTAAAATAAGGAAATGGTTGAGGCTTTAAGGCAGCACTTCTGGAACTGTCTTCTCCAGCCTCCCTGCTCAAAGTGACATTAAATGCTGCCCAAGGCCAACTCCAAGGGCTGGCAAATGGGACTCTGCTATTTCTCTGTTCAATCTTTTCCAGTTTACTCACTGTAAAAAATAATAATAATAATAATAATTTCTCTTTTGTTTAAATGAAATTTGTTGCTTTTTAATTTGTGCTTATTATCAGCTGTCCTCTCATCTACTACCCACGAGAGGAATGTAATTCCATCTCCTTTACTGTCTCCTATTACATATTCATACACACTGGTAAGACTGTCCTGAGCTTTTGCTTCTCGAGGCTAAGCAGTCCCAGCTCTCTCAGCCTTCTCCCATATGACAGAGGCTCCACCTTCGTGGCCCTTCACTCACCTCTTTCCAGTATGTCCACGTCTCTTCTCCAGCACTGAGCTCAGCACTCCAGAAGTGTCTCATCTATACCGAGTGCAGGGGGAGGATCACTTCATTTCATTGGCAGTGCCTTTCACAGGGCAGCCTGGGATGCCATTAGCTTTCTGTACCATAAGGTATGTTCCCATATTTCTCATCCAAGTCCTTCTCTGCAACCTTCTCTGGAAAGCTGCTTGACAGGTACTTAAATCCCAGCCCATGGCAGTGTTCTTGCCCAGATACAGGACATGTCATTCCTCTTATTGGGCTTTATGCGGTATCTATCAGACTGTTTCTTCAGTCTGTTGAAGTCTGAGTGGCAGCACAATGGTCTGGTCTTTCAGTTACTCCTCAGAATTTTACATTATCTGTGTACCTGCTGAAATTGCACTCTGTCCTGTTATCTGCATAATTAAATTATGGTAGTCAAAATGTTCACCTCCAGACTGACACTAAACCATGTTTTATTTTCATCCAAGCACCTTTCCCTTCAATTAATAAATAGAGAAACAGCTGAAGAGCACAGCACTTCTTAGTTTCCTATAATTAGACAAGGGGATCCAGAGCCTCAATTTGGATCTAAAGGGTGTTGGGTTTTGAAAGTTAAGAAAGAATAGTTATGGATACGTATATTAATGTAGGATTTTCAGATGTAGGGCCTCATTGTATCTTCATTCTGAGTACCAAATGTATTAGTTTGGTGTCTTTCTCACTGATAGAGAATTAATTTGTTACGTTTCTGTTTTTTAGTGTATGTGCCTTCTACTTTGTATACGTAACTTCGCTTAAATTTACTTGTATCTGTATTTGACTCTTAAGTATGGACCTCATTCTGTCTTTTTTTATACTGCCTTGAAGACATTCTGTGAAATACTAACATCTTGAAATTATTGCTGCTATGCCCGAAGTGTATCCTATGTATGTCTATTTGTAGAAGTTCCTAATTCCAGACTTCGTATTTAATGGACAATAAAATCCTATTAAATAACCATCTTCCTGGGGATGTGTTATTTCTTCAGGAATATTCATTTATTGATTATTCATTTAAGTAGGCTTTAGTTAAATGTTTCTGTAGTTCAGTTTAGGTTACAGAGGTCTTGGTAATAATTGCGCACTGGCTGGACCCAGTAATGTATTTGTATAAAAATCAAAATACCACTCGTAGCCTTAAAGATGGAAATTGATGAAACAGTAGAACGGTATTTAGACCCAGAATTCAGATGAAAAGAGAAAAAAATGTTTATGATAAGAATATTTAAGAGGTTAAATGAATTTTGAATATGATTCACTCTGTGATATGCAGAGTGATAGTATCTTCAAAAACCTTAGAAAAAAATAAAATAAAATAAAAATCCTCTTTGCTTCTAATTGGGCTGTATCTGACCTCAGGTGAGCAATCAGTGATTCAGGCCACAATTCAACATTTCCCATACACTTCTGATACATAGTGACTCTTTTTCCACCTAAGACAAAGGTAATTAGATGACAAGTAACACTGCAAACAACCAAACAAACCTTACTTTTGAAAGATGTTTACATAATGTATGATTTTCCTTTTGTTCTGGTGCAGTAACTTAAAATGCAGACCCATCTAATGTACACTGCAGTGAAGCAATATGGAATCCAAAAGTAAAAATGGATTTTTGTCAGAGGCAGGTGAAACACAAAATAAGATCAGGGCAATTGGGAATCCAGGGATATAGGAGTGTAAAATCAGGGTAGGTAATCTATGTCATGGCAGGGTATAACTTTTTTCAGACTCATTTTCAAGTGGGTGACGATTTACTAAAAATTTGGGCAGGTGCTATGAATTCACTTATGTAAGAAGGTAAGCTTGAGCTTGGTGGAAAAATGAAGACTACAGAGTAAGCGTGGAGTCAGCTGACCCCAAGAAGTTGAATTTTCCATGCACAACAACTCAAGTCAAATGCCTTGTAGCAGCTGAATAGACTGGCGAGGAATGATTTGTATTTCTTTTTCTCCTAAGTGTTAGGTTATTCTTTGCTCTAATATAAACTTGAGGCTTGAAGGAAAAAGGGGAAGAAGGCTATCTGTTGTCAGACAGCATTGCAGTTCAGATAATACCCTGTTTGTTCTTGGCAGGTTGTTTTGCAGCGATGAGAAAGGTTGCCCTCTCTGTCACTTGCATACCTCGTGTCAGGACTTTCGATAGAGAATTTCAGTGAAGGCAGGCTTATTGTTGAGTTTCAGTTGTTTTTCAGGTGATGACACGCATGTCTTATTGTTCTCCGCTCAAGAGGAAATTGAAATAGTTATTTCCTCTCAGATACTTTGCTGAAAATGTAGAAGAAACTGAGAAAATGTTACCATGGGATTCTTCTTCTGTTCTGGCGATTCAGTATTATGTTTTCACAATAAAGAATTATAAATAGAGGTTGAATTTCCCTTCTCTTTTTCCCATTTGAGGTGCCACCCGCAGCTTAAATGCAAGCTAAATAATAATAAATGCAGCCAGGTGGCTCACACATAATGGTCCTAGTTAGCAGGACAGAAGTGGCAATGACTCCAGAAACACCGTACAAGGCACAGCACAAGACAGCTGCTTTTTTCAGATTGCACTGCGTCACAGTCTACAGAACTGAAATTTATGTAATGAATGTAAATAATGACATACTCAAAACATATCTACTGCATATAAATAGCCCACTGGGCCCATCTGTTTCAAACCGTTTTTCAGCAGGGACATTCAGAGCAAGGAACAGAGGCCCATGTCTAGGCAGCTTTTGGAGATCTCCAAGGAGCAGAATTCACAGCTTCTCTGGGCAACCTGTGCCAGGGTTCCGTCACCCATTCAGGACAGAAATGGTTCCTGGAGTCCAGGCAGAACTGCTTGTATTTCATTTTGACTCACTGACTCTTGTCCTTTCTCAGCTCCTACAGATTTGGGTAAAATCTGAACTGCATAGGGAGAATTAAAGAATCCATGAACCATTTATGAGAAGTATATTTATTTAGTGGACAAATATTCTTTGGGATTCCAGTGAGCTCAGTTTTCCTACAAGTTCCGTTAAGGCTTTTTCAAAGACAGGGGAAATGTCAGAAGATGGGAAGAGGTTAGAATAGTTAGAAAATGGGGGAAAAAAATGTGCTAAAGGTTTCCAAACCAGTAAAATTGCAGTTTGGTCAGATTTAATTTATTGTTGAGAAATAGACAGAGATAAACTAGGCAATCAAGCAGCCACCCTCATATACATTCAGTGAGAAAATAAGGGCGAGTTTAATCCTTCTTCCCCAGTTCTGACAGTGTCCTCACCCATGTGTTTGGCCTCCCCAGTTTCTGGACCTCCCCAACACTGGAGTGAATTCAACCTTTTACAAGACAGATAATGGTGCTGGCAGTCCAACAGGTAGTGGTTGTATCACATTCCCAGCTCTGTACTTTGCTGCTGTGTGGTCAGTCTGTGATGGGCAGCATCTGTGCATGTTACACATTTTTAATTATAAATTAATTTTTCAAAACTTTTCTGCTGCTGAGAAGTAGACTTTACAGTGCACACAGGACTTAAGGAGACATTTTTTTCCTTGTAATATGGAAAAGTTAAGGGTATTTTAAGCTGCATTTTTTGATGCTGCAGAAGAACAAGTATTTGAATTTAAACTCTTAATGTCTTAAGGTAAAAACAGGACAGAAAATGTTCATCCTCTCTTAGTATGCATCATCTAAACTTCACATAATGTCTGCTAGCATTGTTGTAGATACAGTATTTCTAAAGACCTACAAGTTATTAACATCATGATGGTAACTTTGGTAACTAAGACTGTTACAGAATTATTCAAATATTTTTTAATAGCCACATTTTTTTTCTGACTTTTACATAGATATATATCATACTATGTTTCACAGAAACAGTTGGATGATTCTGAAGTACTCAAATGAGTCCATGCTATTTCTGTGTACATAAACGTATGTATACAAACACATGTATGTATGTATGTATAAAAACATATAGGTGTCAGGTGAGGAGATACATATTTCTTATAGAGATCAGAGGCATTTATTTGCCTTGTAATCTGGAATGGAAAATTACAGCTAATAAGTATTTGTCATCCTGGAAGATGAAAATATGCTATAATATGCAGTTGGAACGTGTTATTTTATAATGTCTATGGAAACAAATAGCTATACTTCTAATATAAGTTTGTGGCTATTCTTTCTCTGATGTTCTATACTTATTTTTCTTTCAATTACAGAAGATGTCCAAATGCTGAATTAAAAAAATTAGTGAATGTACTGGACAAAACAACATTTTAACTTACTGTTTAATGCGTGTAGTAGTAATTATAGTAAACCTTGATTTTCTCTTCATCCCTCAATTTGTCTATCTGTATTGCTGAGTGAATGTTTTGGAGCAGTTTACTGAATTTATGAGTAATAGAAATTGTATTGTTATGATTAGCTATGTTTTATAGATGCCCATAACGTATTTTCAGAATTCCTTTAATTTTTTTCAACAACCTCTTTGAAATCCATTTACTCTTTTTTCTCATTATGAAAAATAGAGTATTCATCCAAGGAGAAGGAAAACAATTTTCAGACTTAGTTTGCTGTTGAAATTAAATCCAAGTAATAGTAAGATGAGGTTTAATCTCATCTGAAATTAACTTGAGAACCGTTAAGTCCAGTCTTTCTGGTTAAGAAGACTGGTTTAATATATTTAAGCTGATCTTGCATCATCTTCAGTTTGGGTTAAACCTGAGAAAAGTCCAAGTTTAATCCCAGCATTGATTTTTGAGAAACTCCATGTCATTTCCCTTCTGCTCAACCTCACTACAGCATACTGGTTGTCTTGTCTGTCCGCTTTTTACATCTTCTGCTAAAAAACCTTTTAATGATCCTCACTTTATTTTTAACCTATGAATTAAGCAGTGTCATCAGATAATGGATTAAATTCCAGATATTAGATCTGTATTTCCTTTTTTTACTTTCTTGGAGAAATCTACTGTTTAACGTGTCGTGTGAAGCCTTAATCAAATTCTGGGCATATATTTCATTGTCTAGGAGCCATTAGAATTTTAATTATTAGAAAATTAAACTATGAAAGTCAGCGTAGGCTTAGGTGGTGGTTATTTAATTTTCTTCCTCCATTTCTTAAATAGGTACAGTACTTTGTAATGTTGTTTAGAAAGTGGAGATTATGTACTTCACCATACTGACCACCATACATCAGTGGATGCTTTCAAGTATTCTTTATAGACTCTTATCCTTACCCTTTTTATTCTTTAAAATGGAAGCACATTAAGATCTGGACACAATTATTAACACTTGAAGAGTGGCCATGCCTCCTAGCCAGTGCCAGATGAGCCTGCTGTGAGCAGGGTGTTGAGAGAGGTGGGTGGGAGTAGAAGACCATCTCTGCTTTCAGCGCTGTCTTTACACTGACGTTCTAAGACTGTTATTTCTCAAAAGGGCTACAACACACGCTGGTTTGTTTTTTTTATTGTTTCCACCTATTAGCTGTAGCATTTCTATACTTGGAGAAATGAATTTTGTCAAGTCCAGAAGAGATTTGTTTTGATTCGTATTTGGGGGAAATATCCTTCTCTCTCTCTCTTAGCTTTGTTTTGCTTATAAAAGTAGATTTTGCTTTTTGACTGGTCTGTTTTCTAGACACACTGACTGGAAAAGTAGAAAAATATATACTAATTGATTTTACGAGTAAAACTAGATTGAGATATTTAAAAGGAAATAACTTGTACAGTTAGTAAAGTGATGACAGAACTCAGTAGAGAAACTCCCAAAGTTTCATTTTAAGTAATTAGTGAAAAGAAAAATAAAAGTAAAGCTGGAAACTTTTGTTTCACATGTGCGTGTTTTGGATGATGGAACATGTGATGGGTTATAGGACAGGTATAGGTTCTGCTTAGTGACATGCACTGTATGAAACTGAACTGGACTCCACATCTGCCAGCTCTGGAGAGGAATGAATTTTGAGCAGTTGTTTGAAAAAGTGATGTTAACAAATCCTAGAGAGGGATTTGCATTGGTGGCCAACAGATTAGTTTTCCTAAAATTTAGGAATCCCTTCAACAACAACAACAAAAAATCAAAAAACAAAAACAAAAAAACCCACAGGATTTTAAAAACTGAGCATGGTTCTGTATCTCCCACTGTGAAGCTCAGCTAGTTACTTGGGATCTGTTTCATTTTCCTTGTCTGATTATTCAGCAGTTACAAAATTAGTGCTTCCATTTAGTCTAATACAGTTTAACATTTTGCTGCATAATTATACAGTTTCTCCAGAAAATACTAGGTGGCCCCTTGAGCAGAATGAAGATCAGTGCCCTATCTTAACACTTTTAAGTGCTATCACTTTTTAATTTGAGATGCTTTGAGGATGCCAATAGATATAATTAGATTTTTATCAAACAAGTCTTTACAGCAGTTAAATTCTGCTATTGAGAGCTACTGAGTTATGACCACAGTGCTATCAGAGATGGTAGAATAACCAATGTCTTAAATTTTTACAGGTGATTAAAGTATATACCTAACCCTCTTGGATTTTTTTGGAACTCAGTGTTAGAACATGTAATATTCATTAAGTCAGCTGCCTGGTACACTGGGGCTATAGTGGCAATTAGATAACAAACATCTTTCACTGTTCTAATTTGCACAAATTGACAAAAAAAAAAAAAAAAAAAGAAGTAAAATTAAACTCTAGTGCACTGTGAATTTCACACTTCCAGATTTTTGTGCAGAGAAAAAAAGGTCTTTTTGACAGCTTAAAGGAACAATAATATGGAAATACAGGGGTAAGTTTTTGTTTTCCATGAAAGACTGCCCAAAGCAGAAGAAACAAGAGAGCTGAAGAACAGGTTTAAGAACAAAATCAGCTGTGTGGTTACAGATGCAAACAAGAATTTTGGTATTAGGATATAGAGAAGCCAGGTGAAAGCCAGAAACAATTAGCAGAATTTCTGAGATAAACTGGGCGTTTGTCTCTTGATTTGATCTGACTTTCAGTCTCACTGCTGTTAATACTGTAGCCCTTCGTGGTGTACCTGTCTGGCAGATCTTAAAGTCAGTGCACACAATAGCAGGAAATCACAACTCCAAAATTCTCTTGCAACTTTAACTCAGTAATGAAATGTGTAGATTATGTACATATAGCAGGGTGAAAAGATTGAATACTGAGCCACACAGTGAAACTTCATGTTCCGGATGTATAGTATTTTTAAGTAGAAAGGTTGTTTCATCCTTTTGCTAACAAAACAATCGCAAAGGATTGCTCTTGTTGTCAAATGACTATTTAACAACATTTTATATTGTAGTATTCTTCTAGGAATAAAGGCAGTGCAAAATGTTTTTGTTATCCATTGCATTAGCATGTTGTCTGAAAGTTTATTTTTTTCAAATTGCTCTAAAGACATCCTTTTACTGTTTAAGATTATTCTTTTTAAGGCATTCCTACTCTGAAAAATATATTACGTTTTTCTTTAGTGATTTGTAGGCAATGAATTAATGAGTATTACTGTCTTAGGGAACTGATTACTTTTTTCCCCTCTGAGCATTAGTGGGGAAAAAATCTCAAATAAAAGACTGTATTTTTATAGGGCGAAACTCCAGATCTGTCTGGAGGTTACATTTATTTTTTTTGTCAGCTTGCATTAATGTAATTTTAGTCATTGTCAGTAATGAATATGTGATTAAACGTTATCCATATAGCTGAATAGCCGTTATTACCATGTGCCGTTTTGGTTACTTCGATAATTTGTCAGCTCTGTATACCAACAGACAGTTTAGAAATAAGAATTTTCACTCCCATAGTTGAAATCATAAATCAATAGCAATTGTTCAAGGGTTGATTCAGCTGCTTAACACCCATGTAATCAGCCAAATTACTTTTACATCCATGCAACAACTTAGTTTGGAAAGTAGTTCTCTGCTGCCTTTACATTCATCCACTGAAAAGGAAATTTAAGGGTCATCATTTTTTGTATATGTGATTCTTGGTGCTGCCTGCTTCTTGAGTGACTGAATTTCTCCATTTCTTTGTGTTTCTGATAGTCTGAGAAACTAAAATAGGCAGCTGTGTGTGTGCTACTTCATGTAACAATGATCAGGCTTCATCAGGCTTAAGAATAACAGTCTGAGAGTAATTAAAAGGCTGAACTGGATGGACCATCTTGGGATCTAGTCCAGCTCCCTTAAGTTTAAACTAGCATCAGCTCTTTCTAACAGATTTATCAAAGAACATTATAAGAACAAGTGAGAGTGGACCCCCTCACCACGAGTGGGATGGTTACTTCCATGATATTTTAGTACATTTTCTAAATTTCCAGCTAAAATTTCAATGAACCTCTTTGTTCTTGTAGCACACAGAATCACAGAATGGCCTTGGTTGGAAGGGACCTCTGTTATCACAGATCTCCAACCTCCCTGCCACAGGCAGGACCACCAACCTCCCCATTTAATACTAGACCAGGCTGCCCAGGGCCCCATCCAACCTGGCCTTGAACACCTCCATGGATGGGGCATCCACAGCCTCTCTAGACAGCCTGTTCCAGCACCTCACCACTCTCTCTGTAAAGAACTTCCCCCTGACATCCAACCTAAATCTTCCCTCCTTCATCTTAAAACCCCTTGTCCTGTTGTTATCTACCCTTTCAGAGAGTTGACTCCCCTCTAAGATCACCAAACTCTTCTGAGTTTACCTTTTACAAGCTTTGATGTCTTCTTTAAAAAAAAAAAAAAAAAAGGGAGAGAGAGAATTAACACCCTGAACAGCAGAATATTCAGCAGTTTCTCCAGTGTCTTGTTAAAACTTTTATGAAGCACACAGCCATTAGCAACTAACTTTGAAGGGAGCCCAGCATTAGGTTGAGGCTAGGATAACTCATGTCCAGAAGTTATTCCAACCTAAATTGTTACATGATTATCCCTCCTTTGGCTCCACAGAAAATAATCTGTTTAACACATCAGGTAAACTTGTCTTTTTAAGGCATATATTAAATTATTTACTTAATCTTTCCCTAAAAATGATCAAAAAATTTTTCCTGCTCCCTGCAGATCCTTTTCCTGTTTCATGGCAATGTCTCAAGTCACACATCTGAAGGAGAATACAGAAATAAAAAAACAGTATATAAGGTGGAGATGGCAATTTATGTAATCTCAAAATGCAGAAATATATTAATGTTAGGAATATATTTTGTTAGTTACAAGGGACATCCACCCTATATTTTGGCACAGAGGGTGTTAGATCTTGGCCCAAGCAGAAGAAATAAAATCTAAGCTCTTGTATTATCAGCTAAGCAAAAAATTCTGCCTTTTCGAGGAGAGGAGAGGAGAGGAGAGGAGAGGAGAGGAGAGGAGAGGAGAGGAGAGGAGAGGAAACTGAAAGAATTGTTTCAGTAGAAAGAGGAGAAGGCAAAGAGCCCAAAGGGGTTAGTTTCTTGGAAGGAGCTGAGTGAAGCTAATGTGAAGAGGCTGTAAGGGAAGGGAATTGGGAAGTGGTGTGATGTGATTTCACGCAGTGTCAGACCATTTGTATGTTGGAGGTTTCTGCGTGGAACGTGCTTTCTTCAAGGTACAGCCTGTCTGGCTTCTGTCTGCATTATTTCCCCAAGGAAGTGCTGAACTTGAAATGAGTCATTCCTCAAAAAAACAGAGAAAACCACTTTCTTACTGGCTACTGAGGACAATACAGAACAAATAGTATGGTTGAAATACTCCTAAATAAGTGAAGTAACACTTAAAATAATTTACTTAAAGCAATGGTCAGCCTGAGTCTCTTAGCTGAATCTGCTTTTTAAGTTTGAAGCTTTGAGCAGAAGGGGTATGTCTGTTTGTTTGTAGTGAGATAAAAAGCTTAATGTTGCTGATGCATGATTGTTACGTGCTGTAGTGCTTAGCTATCCCAGGGAGAAATACTGCAATGATCAGATGAGCAGAAGTGGATTTCCTCAAAGGAATTTAATTTATATTGCAGTCTGTTTCTTAAGAAGTTAATTTCCTGCTACCAAAGTCCAAATCCATAAACTTCCAGAAAAAAATTTGTTGTGTTGATTACTTTTAACTAACATAGAACTATTGGAGATTGTCCGAAGGAAGACTATGAAGATGGTGAGGGGGCTAGAGGGCAGTGAGGAGTGGCTGAGATCCCTTGGTTTGCTCAGCTCAGAGCAGAGGAGCTGAGGAGCTGAGGGGAGGCCTGATGGCGGCTGCAGCTCCTCACAGGGAGCGGAGTGGCAGCGCTGAGCTCTGCTCTGTGTGACAGCGTCAGGGCCCGAGGGAACGGCATGGAGCTGTGTCAGGGGAGGGCAGCTGGGAGTGAGGGAAAGGGTCTGCACCAGAGAATGGTCATGCACTTGTACAGACTGCCCAGGGCAGTGGGCACAGCCCCAGGTGCTGGAGTTCAAAGAGCATTTCAACAATGCTCTCAGACTTATGGTCTGATTTTTGAGTGGTCCTGTGTGGAGCCAGGAGTTGGACTTGATGATCCCTATGTGTCTCTTACAACTTAGGCCATTCCAAAACTAATGCCTCCTCTTTATTTCCATGGAAGATACAACAGATGCAGAGAGCACAATAACTCTACTTGATAGCAAAAACTCAGTTACAAAACACTATTTTTCAACATTATCACTACCATTAGCAATGCATTTTCACATTTTCATTAAACATGAACAAGAGCTTTCTTGCCATGCTTGTAAAAATGTGCATAAAACGAGGTGAACCACTATTTCACAGCTACAATGATAGCATCATTGCTAGGAAAATGTTGCCCACGCAGTCCATCTTTCAACTGCCCAAACAGATGGAAGTCAGAAGGCACAAAATCTCAATCCAGAAGGATCACCACTTTCTTTCCCTTTCCCTTTCCTTTTCCCTTTTTTTTCCTTTCCCTTTCCTTTCCCAAAAGACAATGCACATCACTTTACCTGCTGAGGGCTGCATCTTGAACTTTTTCTTTGGTGGTGAATTCACATGTCGTCACTCCATCCTCTTGTTGACTATTTCAGGAGTGAGGATAAAAACCATAGGGAAATTGACTATATTATGCTCTCTCCATTAAATAGCAGTCTTGTTGCCTGCTTTGTGAACACATCAGCAGCACTCTGAGCAGAGAACAAAACTGCTGAAGGTTCATACTCTGCATTTACATTGTGCTCATACTACTGCAGCACGTTGAACATTGAATCTCAGTTAAGTAAGAAGAAATAGAATGTCTATTACTAAGCATAATCAGTGCGTGAGAAGTGGAAATAAACAGGCCAGAATATTTTTTAAAAGTCACTTTTAAAGGAAAGCATGTCTGCACATTGCTGCATCAATTTTGAGATCTTAAAGAAATTTTGTGCGTAATTCCCTGTATCTTTGAAAATAAATACTATACACTCATCTTAGAGCCTCAGATTTCTGCTATTTATTTTCTAAAACCTGGGGAATTGTAAAAATTTGTCTGGGGGGGGGGGGGGGGGGGGCAATTCCCTTTCCTTGCAGGAATTTGTAGCAAGGCCTTTCAAATACAGGTGGGAATTAAGCAACAGTTTTCACAGACTCACAGAATTGCAAACCTTGGAAGGAACCTCAGAAAAAACCTCGAGTCCAACCCCGTGCTGAAGCAGGTTCCCTACAATAGGTTGCGCAGGTAGGCATCCAGACAGGTCCTGAATACAGGAGACTATGCCAGTTTTCTGGCACTGTAATCTGTGAGGAACTCTGTAACAATTTTAAAAGTTTCTTTGAAATTCAAAGGGTACAAAAGGTCAGTGATGAGTAAAGTATTAGGGGATTTGAGGAGTGGGGCTTTTTGTTTATTACTTTTTTTTTTTAACAGTTTTGATGACTGTTGTAAAGTATTAAATTAGATTTGTTGGACCATCAAAAGGACTTGTTGATGTGACAGCTAATACCATAGCTAACTAGTAGAGTGTGATTTAGGAGTGATGACTGTGTCCCATCTATAGAGGTGATTATCACAGTCAGAAATTCTGACATAATTTAAATTGGGCAACTAAGAAATAGTATGGAACTGGGTGACAGTTTGGACCTTTTTCTGTGGTAATTGATAAAAATTATATCAGATTTATTCTTAGCTTTTTTTTTTTTTTTTTTTCTTCAGACAGTTGATACCAATGGTGGGCTTATTTACAAAATATTATAGAAAATATACTGATTATTTAAGAACTGTTCCTCCTTTGCTTGAACCAAAATACTAGTGCTTCTCAACCTCCGTGCTTTCTGTGAAATGTCTCTGGATCTTTCTTGTTCCATCTTCCACAAATGAGAACTTCCAGAATAGCAATTTAAAAATCAGTGAGACAGTATCTGCCTGTAATTATATACAGTTATGTTTGTGAGACTGCATTGCAAAAGTAATTGAAAAGATTGTAGCTGATACAGCTCCTTGTAAAAGTCCTTTTACAGCTATTGCATAGTAGGGTTAGATATAATTTCGTGAATTGTTTTAGCAAACAATAGAAAGAAACATTTTATGTAGCAGATCCTTGCAGCACTTCCTCAAAAACAGAATGACAAGTGGAAACTTAATGACTTATCCACACAAAGAGGCACATGAACGCTTCTTGGATAATCAAAGGAATACAACAGTGTAGGTCTGCCCTTAAAGTGTGTATGTGGGCTCTGTGATAAATCAAGAGATGTGCCAGACAGAGTGACTTGGTGACACAGGATTTTTTGTATAACACTAATAGAATAAAGTAGAATTGTCATCTTATTTGTACTGGAGCATTTGAAATATGTATAGGGTGAAATGACTACCAGTGATGAGAAGAATACAGCAAAGAAATGTTAGTTATTTGTTCTATGGTTTTGGGTTAAGGGAGCTAATAATTACATCTCCCTGATTTAATATTAAAATAGTATTTTATGTTACTATTTCTTATACTATACTAATGTAATGCTGGTTAAAATCTCCTTCCTTGAGCTCAGAGAAGATTGGTTCAGAACTTCTCAAAAAAGTGCTTTAATTTTATTGACTTCTCAGTCAAAGTTGGTAGACTTTGCATACTTTTATAATGAGGCACAGGAATAATAAACTCATCTGTAGGAAAACTACAAAGCATAAAGCTTTATTTTGCTCAATGTGCTGAAAAATTCATCAAGATGAAAATACATTTTTTATTTATTTTGCTGGGCTTTTTTTAAGCATTTGATGTCAGTATACTTTCAATTGCACTGATCTCTCTTTTAAAGCTAGAAAACAGCTAAAAGAGAAGTACAGAGGAGGGATCTTACTCATTGATGCAGATTTGACACACCTGTGTGACAGTCTATGGACTCCATGCAAGACACTCTTGGTTGCTTCAGCCAGTAATCCTCTTCTGGCCAAGAGCAGGAAACAATTGTTTTTCAAAAAGTGTAGGAACAAAACCAAACCAAAACAAATCAAAATATATCAGAGTATCTAAATGTAAACACTTTTAATATGTTGAATCAGAAGTTAGGATTCATTAGGATGAAAAGTTCATTCATGAGTCTGTTTTGTTCGCTATGGAAGTTACAGTATATATTAAAAGAACATTGCTGTGTCTTCAAAAGAAAATTGGCTAAAACCAGAAAAGCCAAAATGTTGTTAAATTCTGCTATAGTCCTTTCTTAGACCTTCCCATTTTGTAATTCTTCAGATGAATACACTAAATGATCACTACTGATCAGACACTACTTCCTTCATGCTATCTGTACCATGACGATAACAAGGATCTACATTTTATATGAACTTGCTGCTTAAAAAGGGAATTCTTGAAGATGATAGCTCACTCTTTGTGAACAGACTTGGATTTTCTTTTCTCACTGACATGGATGAGATGACACTCAGTGTTGTTGCCAACAAGATTTAGGAATTTGTTTTGCCAGCACGAAAGCCACCAGAGGCATTGAATTTTGTGGTGTCACTTGAGGTGGTATCTATCAGTTATGTAGAAAACTCGATTCTGGAGGTGGGACTGTATAGTGGGGAAATATATGCTGCATATTATGGATGACCCTAATTTCAGAAAGGCAGAATGTTTCAAGTTGCTCACTTTGCTTTGAAACGTCTGCAGGTGCCAACTAAACCTTCAGTTTGAAAAGTTGGGCAAACGGAACTGCAAAAAGAGCCACTGTCCCTTCTCACCACCAAATGGGGTCAAGGCTACATTCGAAGAGGCATTTTCAATTAAAGTCATCTCTTCAGTTCAGTACTTTGCCATAATTATTTGCTAGAGGACTCTGGCTGTGTTTATCTTCAGTATTATTAGCTTCAATGCATTCAAGTGCAAACATTTTAGCTGAGTGTCTGATCGAAGGACTAGCTTCTTAATCTATGAAACCCCACACCAGTGCATCAAAATAAGCCACAGGTGGAAGATATTTGGAAATTAATGATGATCTGTAGATATGAATTTGTCAAATTAACACTTGTGATGCCAGCTGGAAATTAAAACATGCTTTTAGTACTATTTATATGTAAATTAGGCAATTATCCTTTTTTAAAAAAAATACCAAATTTGATCAATAATTAACTTAGGTTATTTTCATCCAGAAAGATGCATTTCGTTTCATTTACGTTATTCTTGTTTACAGGACATAGATGCAAGGAGCTCTATTCACATATTCATAAGAGGTTTGGCATCCGCTAGGAAAGGAGAAAATTATTCAAGATGTAAAACCCATGTGCTTCTAAGAAGAGCATTTATTCTGTACATCAGAAATAAATATTTTTTTTGTTTGAACCCTTCAAAATAATTTTGTTGTTGTTGTTCCTGTTGATTTTTATTTTACGAATAGTTGTAAAGATGTACAGAAAAAGGTTTTAATCGTGACTATAATAATCAATTCACTATTATTAAAAGTGTTATGAATGACTTCAAACCTTTTCGTATTCTTGACATGTAAGAAAGATCTGTAGTGGAGGACAGGCATATCATGCCTTTGAGTAAAGTGTACTGATTGCCTAATTGAATATATCCTTCATTTTATCCACTAAGAAAAAAAAAAAAAAAAACACCTATATTCTAATATACACCCTCATTATTATACATTAAGACCTTCCATTGTTTAAGGGCTTGTATACGAAAGCACAAACACTTCTAAGTTTACTGTCTTGTGCAGGTCAATTGAATTAACTTAGCTGCACTTTTGAATAATAAAAATGTACATAAGTAGAACCAGGAACATAGCATGTAAATTCATTTTAAAAAGCAGAGGTAACTGCTCACTTGAGAAAGCAGTCTAAAAAACAGGAAAATTGGAGAAATAGAATCTCCGGAAGTTGCAAAATGTTGACAATTTAGCTTTGCAACAGTGTAATTTCTACATTGAGATGAAAAGAGTGGCTTCTGTATGTACATTTTAAATTATTTAGTTAAGAAATAGTTTATTTTTTGCTGCTGAATGAACGCAAGTTCGTGCAAGTTATTCCCCCCCAAAAAAAAAGAAGTATACATAAAATAATGCTTCATAAACTCTGCTATTTATTCTCAGATCAGTTTCTTCAGAATATATTTAGAACTGCGTATTGGTGGCACAGTACTGAATCATTTCATAAAAAATTAACACTTCTTCTTTTTCTTTGCAGTTCAACAGAAGAGCAGTTTCACTGGCAAACACAAGGTAATAAACTTATCATTAGAGTACTACATATATTCTCTCCCATAAAGAACACGCTTCCCAAATAAGGTAGAGGAGAGAACAGCATGCATTTATGCGCTTGTTGGGTGTTTTCTTTTCTAGTGTTTGAATATTCTGCTGAAAAAATAGTAGAAATTGGCAAAAGTGTTTAGGGTTGGCAAATGAAGCATCTACATAGATAGAATAAAGCAGAGTTTTGAGAGAGGGCACTGATCTCTAGGTTTTGGTCATCATCTCTTGGTCATCAATGGCTCCATGTCCAGGTGGAGGCCAGTAACGAGTGGTGTCCCCCCACTAGTCTGTCTTGGGACCGGTGCTCTTTAACATCTTTATCAATGACATCGATGATGGAATCGACTGCACCCTTAGCAAGTTTGCTGACAACACCAAGCTGAGTGGTGTGGTTAACACAGTTGAAGGAAGGGATGCCATTCAGAGGGACCTCGAGAGGCTAGAAAGATGGGCCTGGGTGAACCTGATGAGGTTCAACACAGCAAAGTGCAGAGTTTTGCACTTGGGCCGGAAGAATCCCAGGCATCCATACAGACTGGAAGGAGCGGTCCTTGAAAGCAGCCCTGTGGAGAAGGACCTGGGGGTCTTGATTGGTGAAAAACTAAATATGAGCCAGCAGTGTGCCCTTGCGGCTCAGAAGACAAATGGTATCCTGGGCTCCATCAAAAGAGGGGTGGCCAGCAGTGACAGGGCGGTGATTGTCCCCCTCTACTCTGCTCTTGTGAGGCCCCATCTGGAGTACTGCATCCAGGTCTGGAGCCCCCAGTACAAGAAAGACAGGGAGCTGTTGGAGAGGGTCCAGAAGAGGGCCATAAAGACGATCAGGGGACTGGAGCACCTCCCTTATGAAGACAGTATGAGGGAGCTGGGCTTGTTCAGCCTGGAGAAAAGAAGGCTGTGGGGTGACCTCATTGCAGCCTTTCAGTACCTAAAGGGAGCCTACTGAGGGGAGGGGAATCAACTCTTTGAAAGGGTAGATAATTGCAGAATGGGGGGAAGTGGTTTTAAGTTGAGGGAGGGGAGATTTAGGTTGAATATCAGGGGGAAATTCTTTACAGAGAGAGTGGTGAGGTGCTGGAACAGGCTGTCTAGAGAGGCTGTGGATGCCCCATCACTGGAGGTGTTCAAGGCCAGGTTGGATGGGGCCCTGGGCAGCCTGGTCTAGTATTAAATGGGGAGGTTGGTGGCCCTGCCTGTGGCAGGGTGTTGGAGATTCATGACCCTTGAGGTCCCTTCCAATCAAAGCCATTCTGTGATTCTGTGATTTTTCTTAAGATAAGACCTGTGCTTTCTTAGTTTGCTTTTATTTATCCAAAGCCAAACTTATAAAGGGCAGCATAATTCTCCTGGATCAGTGTGGCTGTCCTGCTCTGAATATGCCGTTTTGGTGTGTTTTCCATTCCTTCATCAGCTATAACTGATATATGTACATAATAGCATGTAACTAGTTTTATCTTTTGCTCTTATACTTTTTTATGTTAATGTTATTACAGATGGTCAGAAGGATATAGAAGATGAGCTTACTACAGGTCTGGAGCTGGTGGACTCCTGTATTAGATCACTGCAAGAATCAGGGATACTTGATCCACAGGACTATTCAACCAGTGAAAGTAAGTTGCTAAAAATGTGGTTTTCAGAACCCACAGTTATTTGTAATACTTCATGCTTTAAAACTGAACACATGTATTAGAATGTTCTTCTCATTATTTTCTCAAATCAGCAGAAGACAGTGTAGCTGGGAGCAGGAAAATTGCCTCCCTGCATTTCCAATTTGATTTTTGATTTTCTTTGTAATTGAGAGAATTTCACTGGCAGTCCGTGGGCAGAAGCCCCATGGAATGTATTTTAAGAAATACATTTATAAATTGCTGTATGGCCATTCTGTATACAAGGTCATGACACAAGATTTCAACATCATCACTACAAAAGCACCTTTAAAGCAACACTGCTTCAGTATGCAAAAGTAGTAAATGAAATGTGAGGTGGTGTGATGTCACTTTTTAGCTAGTAGCTCATACTCTCTAGGACCAAAATTTTCAAATGGATAAATGGGCCATAATAGTTGAACTATTTAAGGATGATGCACAGAACACCAGCAGTGGCAAGAAAGTTGAGGCCTTTTCTCAGATGTTGGTTCACTGGTCATTTGGTAGCTGTTCTTGTTTGCAGAACGAATGCTTTGAATGGATTGATCCTCTGCTAGGATCAGTAGCTAGAGAAGTGAATCAAAGCTGCAGTGTGTAAGGAACAGGAACGTGCCACCCAGTGTATTTGTAGAGCAGATATCTACAAATGCATGTGCTCTGAAGTCACATACACTGAGACAAAGCTTTCCAACAGGCTGACAAGTCTGATACGAGATGTAACAATGAGCACTGAAGATGCAAATTAGTTCCCTATTTTCCTTTGCTTTTCCTCAGTCTCCTTTCTGATACACTGTTCCTGTCTGCCACAAATAATACACACTTTCCCATCACTCCTACTGCTGCTTCTGACGTTACCTTGGCTTTTAAATTTTCTCTAGTATTCCTCTGTATGTCTTCCTCTTGCTCCCTTAAGCCATTTTTGTCTTTTTCAGTCCCTTGCTGCTTAGTACCTTGTGACTGAGTCACATCTTTCAGGGTGGCTGCCCAAATTCAGCTTTCTTAAAAACAAAGGGAATTATTTCCCTTTCCTGTGGAAAGGCTAATGGAATGTGACAGCAGCCTTCTGCAAAGCAGTGGTGAGTTGTCACCTGAAATGTCGTCATCATTTCAAGTGAAAGCAAAGCAGTGCAAGGCTGAATGCAGAATTTTAATTTGTCAGAACATTTTTCATTATTTTAAAACAAGATCTGCAATCTGGGACAGTAGATGGTTTTTCACTTTTCATGTACACAAGATTTCTGGGCCAACAGTACCACTAACAGTTTTGGTAAGATGCTCTTTGACCTGAGAAAAATCTTCTGTTGGGAAAGCATGATGCAACAGTTTAAGCCCTTATAAATTGCCCTGAGTTTTTCACCTCTTACTCTATTGTATTCATTTGGGAGTGAGAAGAAACAACGGAATGACTGATCACAATTGTTTTCATACATTAGATAGAAAAATGAATCTGCGTGGACTGCAGTAGGGAAGGTTGAAAGCGAGAAGCCCCCGTGGCTGGGCATTGCAGAAAATGGATGAAGAGATGAAAACTAAGAAAAATGTTAGGGAAGGATGAGGATAGTAGGTAGAAAGAAATTTGGGTAGGTGAAGGTAACTGGTATTCAAACAAATTTCTGAGGAGCGTCACAGAAAGATAGGAATCAAATAGGAATGCAGTGAAACTAGATTGCCATTTGCTATTTATGGTTGTTAATTAAGAACCAGATATATATGCCAATAGTTGCTGTTAATTGATCATAAATGCAGTCAGGATGTCATAGATTTTTCTTTTTGTTTGGGAGTCTGTTTTCAATTTAGAATAAATTTTAACAGATACATCAGTTAAAATGCTATTCTGTTTGCAAAG
Source organism: Perdix hodgsoniae (assembly GCA_035772895.1). NCBI lineage: Eukaryota > Metazoa > Chordata > Aves > Galliformes > Phasianidae > Perdix > Perdix hodgsoniae. The sequence continues at coordinate 656,218 of JAPSGF010000028.1, read as the reverse complement.
TTAAAAGCACCATTATCAAGACTGTCTGTGCAAAATATATTTTTTTCTTGTTACTGTACTCTACAGCAATTATTATCATGTTTTGTTTTCTACATTTTCTGTCAATGCTTTATTTACCCTAAAGCTAAGTTTTAGATGGTGCAGTAACATGTTGGCCATGAGCTAGCATTGTGCCTTTGTGGACAAGAAGGCCAGTGATATCCTGGGGTGCATTAAAGAGTGTGGCTAGCAGGTCACCCCCTCTACTCTGCACTGGTAAAACCTCATTTAAACTACTATGTTCAGATTGGGGCTCTTCAGTTCAAAAAAGACAGGCATCCAGGAATCCAGTGGAGGGCTGCAACAATGGTAAGCGACCTGGAGCATCTCCTCTGTAAGGAATGGCTTGGTAACTGTGGTCTCTTCAGCCTGAGGAAGAGAAGACTGAGAAGGGATCTAATAAATGTTTATAAATACCTAAAGGGAGCTGGGAGGCAAGGCTGGATGAGGCCAGGCTCTTCTTCATGATGTAATAAGACAAGGAACAAATGGCCTAACTCTTGAACATAAGTTATATACTAACATGCGGAAGGATTTCCTTGTGGTAAGGATGACAGAGCATTGGAACAGGTTGCCCAGAGAGGTTGTGGAATTTCTTTCTATGGAGACATTTAAGACCTGTCTAGATGCCTACCTGTGTGACCTAGTGTAGGGTACCTGCTGTAGCAGAGGGTTAGACTCGATGGTCTCTTGAGGTCCCTTCCAGCCCCTGCAATTCTATGATTCTGTAATTTCATCTTGAGAACTAATAACTTCTCTACACAATGAGAACATAGATATTAAATGAAAACAAAAATTACATATTTAATAGTTCAGCTTCTCACTAAACGCTGATTTTTATCTCTCCTTTGCATCCCAAAGCTCTGATGTGATATTTAGGTTCAAGTTACCTTTTTCCAGTACATAGTTTTATATGTTAGTGGCTCATCCACAGGTGTGTTGAGAACAAACACATCTAGTTGAACTGTGGTAGCAGTGTCTCAAATATACAAAAAGTTATGCAAAGGCAAATCTAGGACTTACTCTGGAGTATCTCACAGTATTTGCATTTCATAGACAATTTTCATCGTAATTCATTCAGTTTCTACATAGGAAGTGAGATAAACGTCTCACTTCATAAAAAGCATTGTTTGTGATGCATTGGAACTTGAATATTGAGTGTCATAGGGTAATCCATGAGAGTTTGTTTTTTTTCTTTGTGTTGGACCATTTTCAAGGAAGGCCCGAGGTGGCATGATGAAGAATGAGGCAATCATGCAACACTGAATAGGTTTGCATTTTTGTGTGCACTGTCCATAAGACTTGGAGGGAGAGGAAGAGCGATAATTCAGAAAAATCATCATTGCGTGCCATCTCTTAGCTTTTGTAGTCTTGAATTTACAGTTTTACTTGATTTTACTTCTGCATTTTGAATGCATAGCTGTATTTTATGTCACTAGGCTAACTCTAAGGAGAACATTTCTAGCCTGCTGTGTCAATTCTAGCCTAGTTGAGGCTGATTTTTGAAATCGTGATATGAAAGCTTCCCCAGGGATGTGACCACAGCTTCTTTTCCCAAACTGCATGCACCTAGCGTAACAAGTTAATCTGTTGGTAGCTTTACCTTTGATGAGGATTAGTGTTTCTGTAGTCAGAATCCTTATGATTCCGTTTTATGCACTCTGACTTTCTCAGAACTATTTTTTTTTTAAAAAATGGTCATGTAGCAGGCACAGGCAGCTGTTATAATGCCTCAAATCCCAAATATCATCTCATGTGATATTTCTTTACCAGCAAATAGAAGTCATGGACATAACCTAACAAGACATATCACACGAAGGTGGCTTAGGCAGGAGGTGTTCTGTATTGCTAGGAGCAGTGCTCACTAATTATCTTTGCTAGTGTGAATGAGCTGATAGACAAATACATTGGTAGTGCTGTATAAAGCTTTTATTAGTATGGGGCAAGCAGAGCCATCCATGATTTTTATGTAATTTTTATCACAGATGAGCAGATTCATAACTGCTGTTTCCTCACATAAGCTTTCTGTGGTTACCCAGGCCTGAGACAAGGCTGTATGCATCTCAAAGGTGCTCCTACACTGTGGCCATTCTCTTTCTTCTGTTTCAACTCAGTATAAACTAGCTTCCCAGAAAAATTGTGTTTCTATTTTGTTTCACAATGTTTCACATTGGATGTTAGGAAAAATTTCTTCAAAAGAGTGGTGAGGCATTGGAACAGGCTGCCCAGGGTGGCAGTGTAGTCACAGGTGTTCAGGAAACAGGTAGATGTGGCAATGACAGACATGGTTTATTGGGCATGGTGGAGGTGGGCTGACAGTTGCGACTAGATGATTTCAGTGATCATTTCCAACCATAACGATTCTATGATTCTGTGATTCTACTTAGAGACAAGGAAAAAGCAGGAAATTATGAATAAGGTTGCAGGTCAGTTCAGACCTAAACCTGCGTGCCTTTGTCCAGCTTCCTGTACTGCAGGAATTTCTCTTTGCCTTTACATATCTATAAATCTGTCACAATTATGTCACTCCAGTTTATACCACATACAACCTGATGTTGCTTTCATGGTGTCAGAGAAGAGCTGAGCTGAGATTGTCCTATGTGCTTGTGGAGATGCCACCAGCAGGTCAGTAGTTCACAAGTATCCTCAGTCTCTGAGGTGGGCAGCTAAGGGCTGCTGGTCCATATGGTGGCAGCCATTTTGTACTGCACATCCCAGGCTCCACCAGTCCCTCAGTGTGACTGTAGTGGCTCTCCATCCTTCCTCCTTGCTGTCAGTAGCTGTAAAACTCAGCATGGCAGCCTGCAGTGGGTGGCTGAGCTGGCTGCTCCTTTCTGAAACTTTCTTACGCCCACCATTTTCTGCTTCTGATGGGCCCCAGAACACAGTTTTTGTACAAATGAATAGTTGTCATTTAAACAAGGTTCAGGGAAAAATCAGAGATACGAAAGCCAAGCTGGGTCACGCAAAAGATACTGGGAATGGGTCACAGGATAAGGATGGAAACGTTCATTGAGTGTATGGACTGGAATCACTGCAGAAGGAAACATGCAGGGGAACAAAATTTTGATGGGCTATGGACCAGAGTTCAGGACAGAGCTAATGTTGATGATATTTCAGATAAACGTAAGACCACAGGGAGTATTGAGTGGTGACTTGCTCAATTTGTGGTGTAACTGAGTGATTCAATCAGCAAAAAGCATTTTCAGAGAGCTAAGTAAGTATTGGGGAGACTGTACTTTAATAGTTTAGATTAGAAAGCTTGGAAAAATGGAAGATGAAAGAAAGGACACAAAAGTAGGAAAAGTTCAGGGAGAGAGGCAAGTAAACACAGGTGTAGGACTGTGGATGAAGAAGGGTGATTGCTGAAGAAAGCTTTTCATTAAGGCTGATAAGGTCACGGTCTTGCCTGCAGGTGGGTGGGGAATGTGTTGATGAGCTGTCTGAGGTACCAGTGCATCCATCCTCTATGGCACAGAGCCTGGAGGCCTCTGAGCAATCATTGAAGCCCAAGCTGCTTTTTCCTGCCAGTGTTTGTAAGTTTGCATTTTAAAGATGGGTGGTATGAGTAAATGAGAACAATGTGGAATGAGAGGAGAGTTTTGGTCCTAATTTTTTTTCCTTCTTACTAGCTCCCTTTTGCCATTGTCCCTATGGTTCATTTGCATGCTGCACTATGGACTGCCATAACACTAGCATCAAAATCAATTCCGAAGTAATTCACTGGGGCAGATGGAGTCCTTATAGATCTGTACAGGTTGCAGATGTGAGGAGAGGCAATGGTTACTCACTCTTGTCGTAACAGTAGCAGAATGAGGGCTAGACAGACTGTTGAGATAACTGAGCAAATCCATTGGCACTTTCTTCCTAACATAAACCACAGGCTCAAATGTCTCCTAATCCAAAAGTCTCTAACTTTAATTTAAGGTATCTATACTAAAATCTGTCATGCTATTTCCTTTGCTTCAGTCTCCACAAAATGAACCTTAGACTGGTCTTAAAAGGATTATGGAACAGATTAATGGAGTTTTTGGTGTTTAAGTTTCTCATCGAAATGGAATCGTCTCACCAGTTATTTTTCTCTTGCTTAATCATTTCATGTGGAAACCCTCTTTCTTTGCTCTCTAAATAGTTACTACAGACAGCAGCAATAGAGCTTTTGTTGACACAGATCACAAAAAACTCCCATATCACTGTGACATGGCTGCAATTCTCAGATATTTTTAAAATGCTGCATTCTAATCTTCAATTTAAAACTTGGCGTTTTGTACTGAAACTCCCGCTTTCCCCACCTGACTGCCAGTGCTGCGGGCAATCTTTTTCACATTTTCTGAATATTCACATCTGTGACTCTGTTGTCCTCTGTTCAAGATTAATTAGAGAACACAGGATGCTGATAAGGCAGTAAATACAACATAGATTAAATAATACTGTCTTCTTGGCTTTTACCATTTCAGAGTGCACTTCGCTAAGGCTACATATTAACAAAATTGCAGGCAGTTAGGGACATCCCAGTCCTTCTGCAGGAGAAAAAACATGGCTCAGCACAGAGTATTCAATCCCATGATGTATTAACTCCTTTAGTCACTTAAAACTGTTTGCCCCAAATGCAACACAGATGGATAGTAGTGCCATTTAAAAGTCTCTTTTTTTTTTTTTTTTTTTTCCCTCTGAAGAATGACTGACGTTAGATGAGCAGACGATTTTTATCTCAGGAAATTATACATACTGTTGTATTAGACAGATGTGTTTTTCACTTATATAAGCTGCCTAATTCTGAGGCTAAAAAGATGGGCTATGCTCTTATTTTATTGTCTTAATTCAATTTTGTTTCAGCAATTTTTTACAATAACAGAGATCCTCCTTACTCAGTGTGAAAGCAGATGTCCCACTCTGAATGAGAACTCCTTCTCCAACCTTTATGATTTTCATCCTTTATCAGCTGCTTTATTCATTGATATTGAAAATAGATTGAAACAAAAAGGCTTCATTTACACAATGAATGTGTAAAAAGATATGTGTTTATGTGTTTTCAATTCCACTGCTCTTCTTTGTGAAATCGCCACCTGTCAGATGGCTGACATGCTGAATGAGTTGAAATTTGGCATCAGTGGACCTCACAATTTGTTGATAGATGAAGTTATTTCCATTTCATTATGTACTCTGAGTGCCAGGGTGATCCAGCTGAGTCACTCTTTGCGCACACAAAGGAGGTGTTCTCATGGGATCTCCTGATAAACACACAAACTCAAAAAATCATGTGCTCTTCAAGTATGTATCAGAGACAAAACTCACCTCAGCGCTGTGGATACCTCTCTGTAATTTTAGAAACTGGATCTTTGGAATAGCAGTGGCATAAGTGCATTAAGCGCACCTTTCCTCCTACTTCTCTTTCCTGTTGCTTTAATGCAAACCTGGTAGTCATCTGACTCAACAGTTTTTAGCTACAGATAAGTCACACTGGGTATGTGTCTGAGGGAGCATCTGACAGTCTTTTAATATTCAGAGTAAATATTTATGGGTGGATCTTTGGCTGCCTCTTGTTATTCCATCCATCTCTTTTAATGCAAGCCTTCTCAATTTGTTAGCTCAAAACTCTGGGGTTTCCAAGTTATCTTTGCCCAATTTCTAATGAGGTACATCCTCTAAACGGTGAGCAGCAGCCAGAAACATCTCCTGTTTAAGTGCAGTCTCTCTGCTCTTTCTTGCATGTTCTCACCCAGAACTTTGTGTACTAACTGTCCAAACCTCTTATTGGTGTCAGCATGGTAAGGTTGAGGTAAAACAAGCATATCTTTCTTTCTAGCATATTTCATCATGTTAAATTCATGCTGTCTTCTCACTTCAAGAGAATAAGTGATTTTTTATGTATTTTTTTAAATCTTTCCTCTTCTATCAGTTCCCTTACACAGTCAGAAAAAGGCCACTGCAAAGACTCAGTTTTAGGAGTGGAGCCACACACCTTCCCAACAGCAATCCTGATGGTATTTGGCATCTGTTTCACCAGCTGTGCCCTGCTAAGTCATTCTGACTGTGGGATGTTAGGAATTGTAACTTGGGTCCAGCTGATCTTGCTCTGCTTAGATGCTGTGCCCATCTTCAAACTCTTAGGACTGTTTACTCAACAGGAGGCCTGGGGAATTCTGCAGGAGTCAGCAGCACTCTGCTTTCTCTGGATCCTCAGGGGTAGCAAAGGGGTTGCTGTGGACACCCTCCTCCTATGCATGACACTGAAAACCTGTTCTTCTGCAGTTATTTAAAAGACCAGTCAGGCATCCAAGGGGATTTATAGGCTTCTCAGGGAGACAGTGCTTGAAGCCACCAGCAGAACTGTTCAAAACACCACTGTCCAGTATGTGTTCATGTCCTGTTGGATACAAATTGCTGGCTTCATTTTAATCTCCCTCTCTCTAGCCTTTCCAATGCTCTCATCCTTTGCTATCCCACTGTTCCCTAAAATACCTATTCCTGTCTTGCCAAATCCTTATGTCCATTACTTACCTTCTTGCTTGCATTCTGTCTTTTATTTTACAATTCCTTTATCTTTTCTGTTTTCACACATTATGAAATAAAACCTCAGTATCTCGTTTCCCAAACAGATGCTTATTCATCCTCAGAGGGAAAAAAACATACATATTTTCAGTATAAAAGTTGCCTTGTAATCCTTACTTCTTACACGTTTATCTGACTTCAGGCTAATCCACATTGCTCACTGATGTGTCATGTTGACAGAGCAAAAGTAATAGTATGACAGTGTTGCACATAAGTCGTTTGTAAGTTCCCTCCATTTCTGTACAGCAGCCTATAGGCTGATTTTTGTTTCAGTGCATTGTCACCTAAAGCACGTTTCTTAGAGTTCCCTTATCTCAGGGTTATGCCTACGTGATGAAATGGGCTTTTATATATCACTTCCACACTGATATCACCATATTACTATATATTGAGATTATTTCTCTTGAGATGAGTTTGACTTTGGAGCATGGTGTTGTTTTATGCTTCTTGACTTAAAATCCTTGCGTATAGAAAACAACTCCTTAAAATTTCACCTTATTACTGCATTACAAAATGTGAAACTTGAATTAACACAGTAGTAATAATAGCTGGTAAAATATATATGGATGGAGGAGGAAAATGGGAAGGAGAGAGCAAAGAGATCAGAAAAACAAGAACAATTAGTAGCAGCTTCAAAGATGGAAAGGAGGTAATGATCAGCCTGTAATGATTAGCCTGTGGCAAACACAAATCCTGCTCAAATAACCAGGTGTTCCCTCATCCACTGCAGGAAGCAGTTAGTGAAACTCATTAGAAAGTGACAGTGACTTATGGTAGCATCTGTAGAAACAGAACAAAGAAAGACTTTTGGCATCTGAACCTGCAATGCAAAAGAACATCAGTAAATATTTTGTCTGTAGTACAGGCCAGGAAACAAGTGCACCCACATCCTCTTGACAGACTGATAAACCACTCATTCTGCTCATGCTGTAGTGGTATGCCAGCACCCGTGCTCTCAGCACAGTTAGATGCCAAGAACTGCACAGCTCAGTGATCCTCTGGTGCCAGCTCATGAGCATGAAACCAGTCTGTAGATGCAGCCGTGCAAGAGGTAATTGGTTTGTTGGCCTGCGTGAGATGTGAAGGGAACAGAACACCATGGCAGGTATAGTTCGGAGCTTAATTTCTTTTGTGCCACATGGAGTCTACAGAATTCTCAGCAAAGTCAAATTTCTGTGACTTGTCTAACATAAACTAGGCAGTTTTTCCATTATTTTCCATTTTTTCCATTCTGGCTTTAGAAATGGACAAATGCGTTTTATGAGTACAATGTGAAAGGAGGGCAGTGCATATCTATGGACACTGAAGGAGAAAACAAAAGAAAGAAAAAAGCATCAACAGAGTTCTGGGTGTGTGAGGAGTTTAATGGAACTCTTTGCAAAGGACAACATGCAAAGTGCTGTTTATGCTGGAGATATTACATAAGTGAAATATGAGTGTTTGTTTTTTTTTTACGTCAATCAAAATGTGCAGAGAAGTTCTCATAGTATATCTTTTTTTTTTATGAAAGAGGTGTTTCTGGAAGATTAAAAAGATTTTCATAAAATGTTGACCTTGTTGACTTACTACTTAGTAGACTTACCTTTGAGGCAGTGTTAAATATGCTCTGAATCGGCTTACCTCGGAGGCCAAACAGCCCTTTTCATTTGTGGACAGAAAAGATTCAAGTATGTCAAAGGTTGGGGTGTTTGGGGGGGAGGGGGTGGCTGGGAAGTATTACTTGGCATGAGAAAAGGAAACCTGTGCTATTAGTTAAGTTCATAGAACAAAGTGATAAATCTAATGATAACTTTTGTATTATACCAACTATCTGTGAATAGTTGTGCATCCTTTATAGCCAGGAGCCGCTGTGTTTGGCTGGTTTTGTTTTGGAGCCTTGGAGATTTGTCTTTTATTATTTTTTTAATTATTATTTCTGATTGATAATGCACTCATGTTTGTGTGACTCATGTTTGTGTGGTGTCTGTAACCATCTGATTTTATTTCCTAGAAATGAAAAGGGAGCACTGTAGTTCAATACTATCAATAACAGCCTTTGGCTGTGCTGGGCACATAGGGTGATTAGGAATACTTGAAACTGACAGTTGATCTTTCAAGGTATAAAATACTTCTAAAAATTATGATTTAAGCATGCAAAAGATACTCTAATTATCTGGCTTTTTTTTTCTTTTTTCTTTTTTCTCTGTAAACCAAGCTCATATTCAATTTTAAAAGTAAATAGGAGATAGGTAATGAAAATGAAAAATTAAAAATAACTATTATGTATGTCAAAGTACAGCGTTTCCCAAATCAAAGCATGGGACTTCCTGCTTAGTTGGTGACTGCTGTCTGTGTAGCTGCTCTCACATGCAGCTTTCTTCTTCTGGTCACAGGGTAAAAAAGATAGTAAAGGGTGTGGAGGGTAAGACTTACGAGCAGTGGATGAGGGCCCTGGGTTTGCTCAGCGCAGAGCAGAGGAGCTGAGGGGAGGCCTGATGGCGGCTGCAGCTCCTCACAGGGAGCGGAGGGGCAGCGCTGAGCTCTGCTCTGTGTGACAGCGGCAGGGCCCGAGGGAACGGCATGGAGCTGTGTCAGGGGAGGGCAGCTGGGAGTGAGGGAAAGGGTTTTTCATTCGGCAGCAGTGTACATGGAACAGGCTGCTCAGGGCAGTGAGCACAACCCTACGTGCTGGAGTTTAGGGAGCACTTAGATAATGCTTTCTGACACAGGGTTTGGATTTTGGGTGGTCCTGTGTGGAACCAGGAGTTGGACTCAGTGATCTTTGTGGGTCCCTTCCAACTTAAGATATTCTACGATTCTAAACCCACCCAGAAGCCACGTTCGGGTACTGTTCTGCTGTTGTTCTATATTCTGATTTTTCAGTAGGCATAAAAATTCTGTTGCAGTGAATACCGTGTGACTTTTACCACTCCTGCATACCACATGTAGAGTTTCACAGAAGTAACGTCATCTACAAATCAGGTCATTCGTAGAAAGAAGAGATTTACATTCTTAAAGTAGTTCACATCGTGTCTAACCCCAACTACTAACAAGTTTTTTTGGCAGAGGCTTCTGATGAAGGTGTAACATGTGCCAGCAGAAATTGTACTGCCAAAAGAGCTCCAGTTCAACCTTACACATCCATAGATAGAAGGCTAGTAGAAGTTATTTTTTCTATTTGTGTCCTCTGCAGTACAGAAATGCAATTTAGCTACTATCCTTGCTGCCCATCTTGTTCTTGTGTTCTTTCCATCTATTGCTCCTGTAACACCCATCATCCTAATGGTCAGTGATAAATTACGTTTTCCAGATCATATCTGAATTCAATATGTGCAGAGTTTAGCAAGCAATTTCATAAAATATGATTAATCTTCTACAAAAGAAGTTGCTTAATCCTGAGGTCATTTAAAAATTTGCAGTACTAGGTTATCCTTGTTTTTAATCAAAATTTCAGACAGCTTTTTCTATAAAAATCAAAAGCACAGGCAGCTTCTGTAAACTGAGCTTAAATATGTTTAAACCTATAAGTAAACCTGCTTATCATTAGAAGTTTTGATCTCCACTAATTTCTCTCATTTAAAATGGAGCTCCAGAATTTTTTTGTTATTAAGTACTACCAAGATTGCCTAAAAAAGAAGATTTGGCAGTCTGGCATTTCGTAAAGATATCTGGAGTAATGCCCTATCTGGTGAGATATAGAAAGCAGAACAGTACACTACCTGAGTAAATAACACTGAACTTAACCTACAGTGTCAGGGCTGCTTAGACTTTGCTGTGTTACCTTGTTCTGTAAGTCTGCTACAATTTCTTATTTGCAAAATATACTTCCTAACTTCCCAACAACTTTTAACTGAATTCACTGGAAATTCTGTTATATTCATAAGTTATCACTTATAGATTTTTGCCATCCATTAAGAAATTTTTCCCCTTTATATAATTCTTTAGCCAGCTCAGCTACTTTTACTTTTCTTCTTGTCTCTCCCAGGTGTACAGTTAAGTGAATTTTAACTACTGGGCAATATTTTGAGAGTACAAAGGTTTGAAACATAATTCCAAACACTATTTGAATCTCACATTTTCCATTTTGTAGTCTTGGCTTAATCAAGTACAAATTCTTCTTATCTGGACATATGTCATTAGTCACATTGGAAACCTGTATTGTCAGGCATTCAAGAATTCCAATAAAAGCATTCCAAAAAAAAAAATCAGTAATCAAAAACAAACTCATTATTGTTGGGATGGGGTGCAAGAGCACAAGAGCACAAAGAAGTGTGAGTGGGTATTAGAGCTTGCAGTAGCGCACTGGAGTCCTGATAGTCACTGTTAGTGCTCAGTATCCAACAACCTCGATTGTAGAGCTGCTCACGAGTCATCAACAGGAATTTCTAAATGGCTTTTTCACTTCAAGTCTTACAGTTTTCTATTACTTTTTACGAATGTTTGTGGTGCTTTGTTGTCCCTTGCAGTAGTGATTTATTATTTCAGATCCTAACCGAGGTCTTCTGTCTTCTCCTTACAACAGTGGCTGTATTTTTATCTTGTAGAAAAAGCATATGGTAAGCAGCATGTAATGAAAACATTTTCTGTTCCCAGTTCACTTACTCTTGAAAGAAAGTGCTCTTCGTCTTTTATTCAAGCAGTAATTGGGTCAGAAAGAGAGTTAGACGAGATATCCTTCTATTGTTCCTTTATATAATGCTATCAGCCTAGTTTTTACATCTTATCTCCAGATATGTATCATTTTTAGGCTTCTTGAATGAAAATGAACATATGCTACGTTTCTGAATGCATTCCACTGAAGCCTATTTTCCAGTGCTTACAAATAGGTTCTGTAACAGCACTACAGCCCTTTTCTGTATCTGTAGGTAGTACATAGCCCTCTTGGTGTTGGCAGTGCATGGTACTGCATATAAATTACTTTCCATTTCTGTAAAACAAGTTCATTTTCTGTGTACTTGTTTAAGAGTTGCTGCCATTCATCTGAAAGGATGTTTGTTTCATAACAAGAAAGCTACTTTAGTATCCAAAGTTTTATCACTTTTTTCTTCATTTTGAGTATGTATGTGCTTCTTCACCTACACTTTTTTCAGCTTTATACATTACTAGGTCATGGAATAGCTGTGTTACGTTGCAGCTTTGGCATTCTTTATTGTAACACAGAGTTACCTACATTTTTAATATTGAATATCTCCTAGAATATATATCTTGAAATACTTTGCTAGTACAGATCTTTATCTGAAGGGAAAGTGGGGAGAATGCCTTTTGTTACTGCTATATTACAGTTACATATTATCTCCCATGTGACATCTGACTAACAGCTGTCTTGAAAGACCTTTTCCTAAAGGATGTTTGACCAGTCACAGCTAACTGGATTTGTTTTCATCAATTTATTTAATTTTTTCCTTATTATTTTTTCTCATATTTTATGCATACTAAACCCCTGATTCAAGCACATACTGATGGCCGAACTCTATATTTCCTTTGGATTTTACATTTTCCCATGGTCCAATCTCTCATTTTTCTGCCTCTAATGAAGAAAATGTCCTCTTTTTATGACAGCCACAAAGGTCTCCCATCTAATTCCCTGGACGTTTCCCCACAGCTGACTGCTGCCACAGCTGCTTCCATCTGCAGTTCCATAGAGACTAGAAATGGAGAAGAGAGGAGATAAGGCTGTGCTTAAGTAGTAATTTGGCTGCTCCTTGCAATCCCCTCAGGCTTGCAGTCCTGAGGAATCTTTTGCAGGGCGTCCCTCACCTTCCCTCCACTCAATTCTTCAGCTTTCCGGAACTGTCTAAATAATCTCAGCAACAGAGTTTCTTAAATATTTCAGATTATCTCAGAAATAGGCCATGCTGTAAGGGAGCGTTTGAGAACAAAGAGATGTTCCTTGCCCTTCTGATTTCAAAGGAAAATTTATTCCTGATTATGAGAGCAAGGCTTCTCCTCCAGCTTCCCAACTGTAGTTGAGCACTCAGAAACTGAATGCTCAATCTCAAGGTACTTGAGCCGATATTTTATTTTATTAGGTCTTTCAAGCAACTTTACAAGTAGTTAGCGACTATTTTGCATGAATATACACTCTTAAACACACCGGAAAAGGAGGTTGTAGGGTTCAAATCAATATTTCAAACAAAACCTTAATGACCTAAGAAGAAGAAGAAAGAGTAAACAATGACATCTTGGTATTTGAAATCCTTAATTAGGACTGCTAAGGAACACTTACAAGATGATTCCTCCAACTGGAATGTTAGGCACCTCGACCTATTAACTTTGTAAATGAATGTTTAAAGGACATTAAAAGAGTTTTGCTAGTGCTTTCTTTCAACTGTTACCCAAATGAGCAAAGCAGGTTGAAGAATGTGTGAAGTGATTAATTACACTAATTAAAAACACTTTATTTACACTTACTCTATAATTTATCATTACTACTTCTGTCAGTTGATCGAAGGTGAGGGAAGTGTTGTTTATAATTGGAATGTGAGCTAATTAAATGTTCGTTTTAGCATGTTTTGGTCTATTTCCTTTGTCAATTAGGACTAGCATTGCAGCAGATGATTGACCAAGTGGAAATGTCTAACACAATAATTGTGCTCTATTTTAGCACTTAACTGGGGAGGAAAGGTGCCCCAGTAATTCAAGTGACTTTAAATCTTAAGGACAGAAAAAATCCTGCTCTTTTCACTTGCATGATATTTTCACTGGAAACTTCACATGGAAAACTAAGTAGCAAGCATGTAATTATCGCATGGAGGCTGACTAGGTGTGTATGTCTGCTCTTCATAGTGTAATTATTTTATCCAATTCAGAAGTAATTATTGCATAGATTTAGAATACTGAATTAATCATGCCTTTATCTTGCAATAATACAGTACTTTATGTAACTTGTCATTATATGGTAATTATTTGATAATTTAACAACTAGCAGATAATGTATTATTGAATACTTGCTACATGATAGCTTCTGCTGTGTAATGTAAAATTCTAGTCCTCTTCCATACTGAAAATTGACCATACAACTGCTATATCACATGAACTAAAATATACCTTGAATTGTCATGGGTTGTGAAGCTACAATTTTTAAAAGTACTCTACGTGATATATTCCATGAGATACTGTAGTCTTCCCGTTCGGAAACAAGTAACTTATCAGATGATTGATTGGCAGACAGTAGGGATCAGCTGTCATTAGTATCACCACAGGGAACAATTTCTTTGGCTTCTTTTAGTGACTTCCGCCTTCACAGTAATCCAGCATTCACCTGGCTATTTAGCTTTGTGAACAAACAGTGACTTGAATGAGGCTGAAAAAATATGACATTCACTGAGTTTGTAATGCAGTTAATCCTCCAATTCCTACTACCTGAACTCCCTGTCCTGTAGGTTAAAATATTTCAGCAGCAATACTGACAGTACTTGATTCGTACCACACTTATCACATGTCATGTATTTGTTTCTACATTCCTCACTGAGAATGTACAATATTACAAATAACAAAACTTAATAGGATGTGTTTCTTCCTCCCATCTCTACTCAGTGTAAAGGTACTGGACTGGTCTCTCAGAATTTCACATGTCTTCTTGGCACTTATGAAGCTACTTCACTTCTGCCTTTGTTAAGCTCCTTGGACCACAAGTTCCTAGTGGGTTTCTTTCATGAGATGCCCTTCTGTTTATGACCACTATACAATAAGATTTGGTTAAGCACTGCCACGGTGTATTTGTTAGACTGGGTCCTATTTTTGAAAGAAAGGAAAAGAATGGGTCACGACTCACCAGCTCCAATTCTCAACCAGGTTGCCTAGCTATCAGATTCCTGATTGTTGTGATGCCTAATTTTTTGTCATCCTTCCCTGAAGACTCATTAGACATTAAGGACTGCCCACTAGAATCAAAATTCAGTACTGTGTGATTAACTTTGATCTTTCTTGCCTTTTTTTTCTTTTCATTTCTTTTCTTTCTCTACTGCATTTTTATTACTATGGCTATTCATTACCATAATTGTGATGTTTTTTACATTGGTTTTATACCCTGAGTTCAGTTGGTACATTTCCTCTGTAAGCGTGCTTCAGTTTCTGAAGTTAAATGTATCTTTATACATTTATACACCTTAAAATATATTATATTACTAACTGATTTGACTCCTACTGAAATTACCAGGCATATTCCATTGCATTTGAATATAGTAGCCTTAGCCCTTGAGGATTTCTGAGTATACAAAAAAGGACATTCCGGACCTTCCTCCAATGTATCAGTGGGATTGTTCTGATGAAATGTAGGTAAACAGTAATTGCACAAGTGAAACTAACTTTTGTGCTGAGCAACATAATATCATTTAAAATCAAACTATATGTTTTTCCAAACAATACAAAGCGTCTTTTATCTTGTTTTCAGTAGACTGCAAAGCACTGTTTGAAAAAGAGAAAAGTATGACCTAAATAGAAAACTATAGTAAGATAATTTTGCTGATGCAATTTTCTTGTTACGTTACCACCTTCTTTCTTTCCATCCCCCCCCCCCCCCCCCCCCCCCCCCCCCCTTTTTTTTTTCCCCTTAGTGGTCTATAATCTCTTATAACATCTTAAATAGAAAGTAGAATTAAAAGTTTCTGTGTATTTTTTCTATCACTATTTCTCTACTGCCTTAGAAAGCACTGTTAGAGTGCACACGGTGCCTGCAGGTACTTAGAAGTACCTTAGTATTCTGAGTATTCTGCTTCTCTGAAATAGCAATATAAAATATCTCTGAATGCAAACACTAACTGTACAAGGATAACTTAAAAAAATAAAAATAAAAAAAAACATTCAAAAATGATAATTTACATTTTGCTGGGGTTTTGTTTGTTTGTTTGTTTTAACTTGGCTGGCTTGTTTTGTTTTGCTCACCAAAGACTGGAATAAGGAGGAGGAGGTGGTCTCAATAAAGCAGAAAGGACAGGCAAAAGATAATGCACAAAATAATGCACTTAAAATACAAGGACAAATGTTTTCTTTTTTTTTTTTTCCCCCGTTTTTGACACGGATGACTATAATTGAGATTCTTTGCGAGACTTTCATTTGCTGTAACCAACTGTTACTGTGATGTCCCTGAATTAATAATAATCTTATCATATAAGGCCACTCATTTTCTTGGCTTGCTTTTTAAATATTTACACTGCAGCTTGTTGCAGCCTTGCACATTGTGTTACTAACCAGAAAGAACAATGGCCAGAGATGAAATCCTGCCGTGCTGCACCTTACCCCAACAGGCACAGGGCACAGTACAGTAACATCCCTGCCTGTGCCTGGAGAGGCTCCTGCAGCAGCCTCTGCCTCACACTCCTGCAAGCTCCAGGACCCCCCCCCCTTGCCAATAGATCAGTGCTGCACACTTCTTCTTCTGCAATGGAGTGCATCAGCAGCTTATATTTACGGCCATCTACCCCATATTTACTGCCACGAATCAGCTTGTTTATAGTAATGCCATGATCTGCTTGTTTTCTCAAATGCAGAATGGCAGGAAGGTAGCAACAGGCTTTGTGCTGCAATCCGTAGTGGTTGGTGAGATTCAAGGTAGGCCAGAATCCTGCAGTGGATCTGTTCCCCTTCCTTCTTTTGCACAAATTAAATCTGATATGTACAAACAGGTGCTCTAAACCTCTTAAACTACTAGGTTTGTAATGGAGAAAAAGTACCAACCTGTAACACAACTGCCAGTAAGAAGGGTGGGTAATACAATGAAAAGAGCTTCATAAGAAGCCTCTTCCCTCACTCCAAATGGATAACTCTTCTTCTAACTCTGCCACACCTTCCAGGGCCTGGGTTTCCAGATTGTGAAGGAAAATCCCATTTGTCTTCTCTGATTCCTGGCAAAGCACTCTGCTCTCCATCCCCTCCAAGGTTTCACTGTGGGTTGGTTCCCTGTTGAAGACATGTCCATCATCCCCCTCTCTTTTTTTTCTTGCCTAGTCTTTTCCATGCTGCTGATTTAGAGAACCTGACAGAAAATAGACAATTTTCAGCTGTTTGAACTCTTCTGGAAACAAAAGAAAAGTAACTGCATACACAGGTTTTTAAATTAACACAGCAGAGTTGAAACTATTGCTGAGTAGAAAGAGTATTTTGCTGTGGAGAGCCATTGATAAGCCTGTGTACAGCTGTACACAAACAAACCGTTCTCTTCTCTTCTGTCGAGCTGCAGGCTCTTCAGGGGGTTTCTTTGTGCCTTCAGACTGAAATTTGAAGAATCCTGATGGGAGAGGTGATCTGTCTTTTCCCTATCAGACAAGACAGGCCTGTAGTCACTAAATCCTGAAAAAGGAACTTGTGTTCTTTTTTGAAGATCGCTCTGATCTCAAATGTACCTTGCAGTTTGCATGCTTGTTTAGACTTAGTTATTTGCAGGCGAGCAGCCACAATTCTCATTCTGATTGAGAAATGAGGAGGGTTTATTTTAAAGGTAAATATCTGTCTGTCTCTTTCAAATGAATTTTTAATTACTCAAATGTGTGTAAATTATTAGCTCATTTCTACTTAAGGTACAAAATAAAAATGATTATCCAGTATTTGGTGAGTTCACAACTGTGTGCTTCAAACTTTTTTGCTTTTTTCTTCCCCGTTTGAATACGTTTCTTTAATTCCACTGAAGCATTTAAGCTAAATTGTGCAGGGAACCCATGTATGCAATGCTAGCTATGTACATCCCCTGATGAGCAATAGTAATATGAAAGGAACACTTAAAAGCCAGATGCAATGAAAATTTAAACATATTGAGTTCATAGCATGTGATAGTTTAATCATTATTTAAGCTTTGGAAATGTCATAGCATAATTACTTTAAGAATGAGTTCAAACACTTTCATGTGCAAAAATTTCTTTCTCACTTCAACTTTTTTAGCCTCCTGAGAAATTTACACTCTTATGAATTTTCTCCACTTAATCACATCATTTGATCACAGGCAAATTTTCAGTGAAAATTCAAAATCTGAAGGATTAGCATATAGTCTAAAATATGTATTTTTAAACTAAGCCTGTATTTTCTTTATGATCTTTAAATAAATCTATGAAAGTGTTTCTTTTATTAAAGAACAAGATCAGCAACAAACCCTGTTAAATGGAGAATGTCTAGAAGAACTTATTTGTGGAGTCACAGAACAGAAAGCTGCAGTATATTGGATTTATAAGCAACCATGCAGGATTAATTCAACTCTCCTAAGTATGTGATACATTTTTAATAATCTCTCAACACATATGGAGCTGTCTCCTTCTCCACTTGTAAGGAAAGGACAAGGACCAGACCTTACTTTCTTAATTTCTCTTATACCTGGAATATGATTAATTAGATCGACTTGGCAATTAATAATCTATGTTGTTATATAAAATAGTGTCATAATCACTGTCTGCACTTCAGTGTGAACACTAATACTGTTATACAGCATACTGCAATTTTATTTTATTTTATTTTATTTTTTAATAATATGAGCCATCCCAGTTGGATTTTGAAAAATGTCAGTTATAATGAGACTGCCATTTCTGAGGAACAAGCTGGGGAAAAAATATTTTCCATGTAAATTTTGGAGAGGAGGAGGGTTGTTTGCACATTTTTAAAATGGAAATCTTTGTAGAGCAGCTGTACATCCTCTTAGCATCCTCTTAGACTTACAGGACGTAAAATTTGGCATTTGTATTAGAGATGTATTGGGAATTATTTACTGTAAAATTCACTGAAATTTGACCATTGTAATTCTCTTTAAAACTGAACTTTTCATGTGTTCCATCAGAGCTAAATCAACGTTATTGTTTCCCATCCCTTAAGCTTTGTACCACCTGCTGTGTTCTCATGAACGTGTTTGTGCTAACCAGAACCTGAACGTCTCATCCCTGAGGAGCTGCTGGGTATGGATTGTATTTGTTTGGGTAAAGCCACGCTGCCTTGTAGTGTGTGCAGTGCCCCAGGCCTAACCCTCGCCATTTCTCCTCTTTCACTTCCCTTGGTGGACCCAGACACATGGCAGGCAACTAGTTCTTGGAAAACTAGGAAGACAGTGATCAGAGATGGCATTGGATGTGTGGGGCCAGGAGGAACTCACCACCAGCAGTGAGAGAGCCTGTCTCAACCACGCTGACAGGGCTGGGCAACAAGCCTTTCCCTCTCTCTGTGAGAGCCAGCACATGCTCTCACAGACAAAATCAGAGAGTCTGCTATGTCAGTGTGATGCTATGTCAACGCTAACAAACCTGATCAAGAAGTTGCACTGGCACAGATTGCCCAGAGATGTGTTGAATACGCTATTCCTAGAGACAGTCAAGGTCTGGCTGGATGGGGCCATGAGCACCTGATCTAGCTGCAGGTGCCCCTTTTCATTGCAGGGGAGCTGGACTAGGCGACTCTTAGTGGTCCCTTCCAAATGATTCTGTGATTCTATGGTTCTACATATTTGGGGACAAATACGGGAACATCTTAGTTCCACGAACAGATAGAGGAACGTTAGTGTCACTGTTCATTTTCCTGATGCTGCAAGCACCTTTTGGCTTGGCAGCCCTCATCTGAGATCATTACCTGTGCTCTGCTCTCCTACTGTGTGCTTCCATGAGGGGAAAGATAAGGTAGCCTGACAAAACAGTCATCAAAAATTCACCAAGATCAGGGCGAGCCCAACATGATGAGAGGAGCTATTAATATTTTAACAGCTGTCATCTATCTCCACAGGCACCGAGGTATTGCATCCCTGTGTGCATGCTACAGTCAATAGATGCAATGTGCTGGGGCATGGGGAAGGACAAATTGGCATTTCTCATACTTACCAGCGGGGTGTGACTAAGTTAAATGAACATGGCTTATGCAGGGGAAAAAAAACTAAAGTATTCTGAGCTGAAAAACATAACCTCTTTATCAATTGGCTTAGGATTTCTTTCCCAGATGGTTTGTTTTTCTTGAAGAAAACAAAAAAGGAAAGAGTTGTGGTCTGTGACTTGAACAGTGTAAGACTGATGACTGAGTGATAAAGAGACACTTTAATTTCCCTGACTTTTATTACTGAAAAGCCAAAATGTGGCATGCCACTGATAATGTCAAATGCCACCAGGTGCATGCTCTTTCCCTGAGACTGACGGCTCCAACCTGTCCCTTGCAGGGCCCAGCCTCCTCTCACAGAGTGCTCTGCAGCTCAACACCAAGCCGGAGGGCTCCTTCCAGTACTCCGCCAGCTACCACAGCAACCAGACCCTTGCCCTGGGTGAGACGGCAGCCGCCCCAATCCCAGCCCGCAGCACTCAACCCAGAGGTGCCATCCAGAGCTACAGCCAGGTAGGTGCCCTTTGCTGCCTTGCACTATCCCAAAACTATACCCAAATTCATGCAGGGGAACACTTAGGAAGGAGAACTGCGTGCCTTCCAGTGCTTGCCTTTTTCTCTTGCTTGAGGCATCTTGCAGGAGGTTGAATTACCACTGTCATTTTCACATATCTAAAGTGGCTTGACTTTCAGAGTAATAACGTAATCCTGATGAGAAAGGAGATTTACATGCTGTTTTTACTTGCTTGCTTGTATATTTGGTGGTCTAATGTTTAGTCATTTAAGTATGAAATTCTGTGCTGCTGAGGAGTCCCAGATAAGATCTTTGCCATGTTGGTATCACATTATTACAGAAAGCACTTTCATTCCAGAGGACAAAAACAGAGCCAGGCTTATGCTAGATGCAAAATCTGCTTGGGACACTATATAGAGCTTGGTGCTGTCATTCAATCCCATTTGTAAGAATCACTTTTTGCTTTTTTTTCTCTGCATTTAAAGATGAACAACTTACCAAACAGCCACATGTACTTTCAAACTTTTTAAAATTTGTTTCAGGTAGTCATGAAAAGTCTGAGCGATTCCCTCAGTTTCTAGCACATAACCCTCTCTCATCTTCTGTGCTTTTCAGCATGGCATTAAGGCCTCTCACTTAAACTGAAATTAAATGAAAATTTCTCAAAGTATTCATGCTTCTATACATAAATAAAGTCAGACTGGATGTTGTCAGCACAGGTTATTTTCTCTTTTTAGAACTTATCTGCCATGGTACAGCAGACCATTTCAGTGTGACACTAGGACATTTTATAATTCAAGATTCAGTGGGAGTGAGCTGCATTTGAATTTCAAAGCCTTAAATTGCTAAGAGATTTCAAGTATTATATAGCCATCACACAGCTCGTGGGATACCAAGAGACATACAATATTCTATTCACCCAATTTGCTCAGAAAAGCCCTCTTTCCGCTAAGACTGAAAAATTAAATAAAGCACAGCTAAATTTCATTTCAAACTGGGTTTGTACTTCTGTCAAGGGTTTAAAATATGCTCGTGTAATGGCCAGATCTCAGGATTTTTCTGTGTTTACCAGACACCTCATTCCCTTATGCTGTTAGGGATTAGAACAAGCAAAGGAGAGCAGGACTCCAGTTGGAAAGAAGAGTGGCAGCTGTAATACTCAGTAGTAGCCTGGGCAGGTGTCATTAGAAGTTATGCTCTGTGAAAAGCTTTACATCCGTGGTTGGCCTGAAAGAGTGGGATGCATTCTTCAGGGAATGCATAGAACTTTCTGCTAGAAAAAGAAATAAGATGATATAAAAGAAATAGGTTGTAAGATCAACAGAAACAAAATGAAAAAGAAGAGAGGAGAGTGGAAGGAGAAAGAATCTAAAAAACAAAAATCAGAACTAATGAGGAAAGAAGAGAAAGTATAAGTGTACAATTGCTCATAGTTTCAAAAAAGTGATATTCTTAATATAAATTTCATCATTGTGAAGAGAAAATCATTGATCGACATTTCTGTCATTTAAATTACACTGAACTGCCATTGCTTAGTTCTGAAAAATGCATTAATCATTTAATTCATATGGAACTGATTACCTTCAGTAAGGTAACCACTAAGTTACTAAAGTAACCTTTCCTATTTTATTTTCTTTGGTTTGAGAGGGCAAAAGATAAGGTTTCTTTCTGTATTTCTCTAGATTTTCTGGTAGATGTTCCAGCAGAGAAATAACTCATAGAAAGTACTAACAATAGTGTGTACTGATATCTTTCAAAAGATACTTGGCAGCTTCAACTAGATTAAAACATATCTTCAAAATGTTAACAACCACATGAACTATGAATTAACATCATTAAAAAAAAAAAAAAAAAAAAAAAAAAAAAAAAAAAGAATACAAAGTATTTTTAAAGAGTTTTTCAGGAAGACAAAGATTCAGTTAAAAAAATTCTCAATATGACCACTGCTGATCCTATAACTGAGGGGGAAAAAAAGTCAATCCTTGGAATTGGTTTGCTATCATTACTATATTTAAAGTAAGTCTCAGGAGTCATAATTGTTCAAATAGTGATAATTTCCTTTGTTGTTTGCATGCAAGGAATATAGCTATCTCTGAACATGAATGATAGCCCAAATGTGTGGGAAAATATGTGAATAGTCCCAAGGCCAGCTGTGACAGCAGGAACAATTTCTGAAAATGCAATTGTATAAAAAACAGGAACTAATTAGTCTTGGGATTTCCTGTATAGAGCTGCAAAGTACAATATAACATTTTTGTCAGTTTGGAGGAGTATGTCATAGATTATAGAGTTTTTCTACTGTTTTGACTACCTTAGAACACCAAACTTTTATCTTTTAAATGCTACAAGAATAGAATTTTGTAGCAACTGCTCCTCAAACAGGAACTTATTCTGTTTCTCAGCTGAAAACAGCTGCTCAAATTTGGAGTCCATATCCTGATACATCCTATATTGATCAATTAATGGTATTTGCAAAGAGTCTGTAATGGGTTTTGTGACAAAAAGCAGATTTTGCAGATGAGTGAGTGAACATTCTTTGGACAGTACATAGTTTGTGAACAAAGAATTGGGTTTACTGTCATCTCGAGAATGGTCAACTTACCTTGTAGATATTACAGGACTACAAAACACATCCTGGAGTGGTGCAAATAGTGATTTTCAGCTTGTTCTACCGTGTACTTGCAAGGGGAAGGAAAAGGAAGTGGAACGAATTAACACTTCTGGATGAAGATTTTTTTTGGGGGGTCTGCTGATCATGTGTTCTTCTCAGAGGCCAAGGCAACAGGCAAGATTAATCACTACTGTGTTATTATACCATGCTCCAAAAGCGTCTGAACATGCTGGCACGGAATTTGAAACGCACTTAAAAAGAAAAAAAGAAAACCTGAAACATTTGAGTTTTGAACTTGTCTCCGTTTTCTTCCAACCAAGTCATAAGTTAGTTATTCAACGGGCCAGTGCATCTCACTAGTCTTATTTAGAATGTAGCCAAAAGAGCACCAGAATGTATTTAGTTGCCAAGTAAAAACTGTATTCTGGCCTTTCTCAGTTAGAAGATGTTTATTCCTGCCACGAGTCAGGTGATGAGCAGCCTGAAACTCTATCCAGACAAATTTAAAGTAAGGACTTCCATTCTGGTAGGATGTGGCAGATGATGAGGCATTTAAAACTGGGTTCCAAACGTGACCACAAGAAGTAAAGGAAGCAGATGAAATTTTATGACAGATTACTCTTACTACAAACATTCCCAGAGAACAATTCACTAGAATAGTTCATGTTAATGAAGAAAATGACCTGCATGATGCTGGTTTGATCCTACAATAGTTAATGATTGCAGCCAGCAGTGCTGCTTTAAAACCAGAGCTTGGCCATCTCTGGACAGCCTAAAGGATCTCACAAATTCTCTTCCTTGATGTAAAGACCGTGATGATATTAGCCAAGTTCATCTATATGAAATTCATCTATATCTATACCCTTTGTGATAGGACCAGGTAGGCTGATACGTTTTCCTCACAGTGTTGGAGTATGCTTTACAAGTACAGTGTAGAGATGATCTTGCATCGTTCATGACCTTTGTGATGAAATTGGGAGAAAAATAAAATAGGTCACAGTTAAAGGGTTTGCAGGTACAGTCAGCATCTGTTATCATAGAAGTGCACCTGAACATGGATGGTATCTTCCTGGTTAGGTCAGGTACTTAGAAATGACATCATAGCAGTCCTGCAGAAGAAAGATCCACCCACGGGTACTGCCCAATGACTGAAGTCTGCATCTTTAAGACTGGAGAATGTTAAGCATTTTCCATGTCGTCTGCCCTTTGCAGAAGAGCACTGATGGAAGTTTTGGACCAGAAGAGAGTGATACCTTGAGTGAAGCCATATGGGAGAGTTCTTTGAGCTGACAACAAATGAATAAAAAAGGAATCTCAATAAACTGAGAAGACTTTCAGTCATTGAAAGGGCACAGAACATCATGTAGATTATAAAAGAGAAGCTGGACACTTAAGAGACCACCAGCATCTCTCAAAAACCCCGATAAGGATAATCAAGTTTACTGCCTAAAGCTGACAACAAACACTGATATTCAAGAAACCAAAGCTGTGGTGTTTCAGCAGCCTGGAGGAATGCCTTCCACACAATCCAGTTGGAAAGTCCTTCCTAGAATCCACAGAAAGGTCTCCTCATAGGCAACAGCGTGCTGTGATGGTGTCTGTTATCGTTGGATGCAGCTTTTTTTTTTTCCTGAACTTACCTATGCCTCAAAGAGACGTGCTGGGGTTTGAGACTGTAAGGGCCAAGCAATCCCTGAGAGCTCCAGAGAGCAAAACAGTCTGAAAACTGGTTTATTTATCCCTAAGCCTGCCAAGTACTAAAAACACTTCTGGATACAGGTACATCCAAAGGTGGGATAGGCATGCAGACTTACCCAAAGGTAACACAATGTTTCAGTTTCTTTTGTTCTCAGTCAGGGAAGTGCAGAGAACACTGAGCACAAACCATAGCTTCTTAGAGACAACTGGTACCATGACACAGATCTTCCAGCATGTTCCTGGAAATTTAATTTCATTTCCAAGAAATGACTCTGAAGCCTTTTGAGTTATATCTGAGACTTGGCCAGCTGCATTGACAGACATTCTGTTCCTTAGCACCTATGAAGTATAGATGTACAGAATCTACCAGGTTTTGGATTTGCATTTTGGCATGCTTAAGGAAAAAATAACGTGAAGGGATTTTAGATGAAAACACATCTGCTGCATCTGCTAATATATCCATACTGGTCATTTGATTCTTTGAGACTCCGTGTTCAGTTTTTGCTGGCCTTAAACACTTTTCTTCCCGCTGGGAGCAGCCTCCAAAAAACAACATGCTGACGTTTTAGTAATCAGCAGCTGACCTCAAAGTGTTGCTGAAGTTGTCTAACCATCGAGGAACTTGTAGCTCCTTATCCATGAATAATTTCCAGCAGAATAAATAATTCAGTTATTTGCCCCTCTTGGTTCTACTTTATAAAACAGAAATCTTATATTGCGCTGTCTTTCACTCCATCTTTTTCAGGTCAAGATCTGATTTAAATGTTTTATTTCAATTGAATTATTTAAAAAAAAATAAAAATAAAAAATGGCAAGCTGGGTCCTGAAACTTAGTGTATTAGAAACATGAACACTGGCAGCCCAACATCAGTTAGACCATCAGTCTACCATAACCTAACTGGAAACCCTCAGTGATTTTATGTACAGGGGTCTGCAGATCTTCTTTTGTCAGCATCAGTAGAAAATGACCTTTCAAATAACATTAAAAAGAAAATATTTTTCGTACTTATGTTCATATCCTTATGCTTTCTCACTTAATTCTGCTGTGAAAAAGGATACAATGGAACTCATACATTGAATCCAAAGAAGCAAAACAGAATCTTTTTGTTTGGGGTATCAGAAAAATGGTATCTCTGAGAATTAGAAGAGATGTCTGCGGGGCTGTAAGAAAAAAGTCCTTGATTTTTTTTTCAAGTCTATGAAATATATTGATGCATGAGGATAGAGCAACTGGAAAGCAAATTTGCTCTCAATTTATTAGTTTAAGCACAGTTTCATTATCAGGTTGACAGCAATAACAGGTAAATGGAAAAATAATGGAACAAATGCCATTGTATTTCATTCTTCCAGATGAAGTGTAGTGTTGGATCGCAGGATGAACAATGACGTATCTGTGTTGTTGTCTTAAGCTACAAGCAGGGAGAAACCTGAAACTAAAGTGCATTTTGCCTCTGAAAACACAACCAGAGAATGCAAATGTATTCGATCCTTTGGAAAAAATAAGAACCTCACAATAAATGTAAGACAGGTCTGAGATTAGTCACATCTCCAAAATTACTGCATGCTAACGTTTCCTTGCAATCTGTTCATCCAAAGTTCTCTCCCTCACATGGAGCAAATGCTTGGCTTTCCACAAAGTGCTACGCACTGGGTTTTTAATTAAGCATTTAATTCTTGTGTCTGCCTCTACATCTTTTTCCCTGTAACAGGCAATCAGAGAGTGGGATTTCTGGTTTTTGAATTAGTGCTTACAGAATGCCTACAGCTTTATAGAGATTTATTAGGAATATGGGATAATATCGGTTTACTTGAAATTAATTACTTTAAATCCTTGACACGTCAAGCAGTGTAAAAGTGGATTAGAAAAAGAAATAATGCATACATGTTGACAAGGATTGCCTAAAATCCATAAAACCAAGTTATCAGTGTGCGGGGAACACCCTGGTAACAGTCCGCATTATTGCATTCTGGAGCTATTTTGAATATCAGAAAATAAATTATAATGTTGGTCCATTTTAACCGTTCAAAAAGTAAAATCTATTACCAACCAGCAGTGGATAACATCGTTGGTTCAAACAGCCATTCGTCATGTGCAAGCCTTGCTTTGTACATGTTGTCTTAAATCTTGGCAGCTGGTTTTGTTTTATGGAAGATGTTGCTGTACAGTTTAAACCTTGAAAATGAAAAATGTGTTCTTGTCAAATACGTTACAGGGAAGTCAGTTTCAGGTTAGCCCTCCTTTTCTCTTTCAAGACGGTAAGTAGTTCAGAATGCAGGCAGCTCGTTAAAAGTTATTTGATGTTCCCAGCGCTTGCATTCCCTGGTTTTGTCACGAGTCCCTTTGTCAGGAGTGACTTGGAGCTGTTGGCAATTTGTAACAATCACAATATATGTATTTGTGCTGCGGTGCTTTTACCTGCTGGCCTCAGCAGTGAGCGGACTGCTTCCACTGGCCATCCCCATGCCCACTCAGGACTCACACTTTAGAACGGGCATGGTTTTTATCAGATTTATCCATAAGGATACAGAGATGTCTTGTGTGTTGGAAGCCTCCAGAAGCCACGCCGTTTGGCTGCCTTGCAGTGCCCGAGTGCTTTGAGTGCTGGTGGCATCCCTGCTACCAACAGCCAGAGGGAGCTCCTCCGGAGCCTCTTGGCCATCCCTAAAACAATTCTGGGGCTCCAAAAGTTAATGACGGGGGAAAAAAGGGAAGGATGGAATCATTTCCAGCAAGTGTACATTGGAAGGAGCATGTTTCTGGCATTTTGAGCCTCATACCTGCATTGTTCTGATTATTTTCTTTTTTGTCTCGTCCTCAGTTCCTCACCAAAATCCTCGGTTGGGTATCCAAGTTTCATTGCTGGAATGCGGTGATTTTGTTTTACTTGGTTGTTTGCTTTTGATTGTTGGTGGGGTTTTTGTTTGTTTGTTTGTTTTGTTTTGTTTTTTCCCAAGTAGGACGGGACTAAAAAAATCCCACGTTTCTATTTAAATGTGAAGCAACGCTGCTGTTGTCATTCACTGCAACTCCGAGCTGAGTCACAGAATGCACTATTTGCATTTTAAAGGCAGTTCCCAAGAAGCCTCGTCGAGAGGTGCGCGTTGGGGCGAGGCTCTGGCCAGTCTGCCTCGAACTGCAGCTCACGGGATTTGCAGCACTTTCCTAAGGCCTCATGTAAATCCTCTGCATCATCAGGAATAAGAAAAAAGTTTTTTAAAAAATAAAACAAACAAGCGAGCATCTGAAACACGAGCGTGCCTGCCGGCAGAGCCGAGCTGCCCGTGGCTGCGGGGCGCGGCGGCCGGCGGGTTTGGATGTTAGCAGGGTCACAGCCGCAGATCAGCTCCCGCGCCCGGGATGGGAGCCGGCCGCCGGGAGCGGGGCCGCCTCTCCCGCCCCGCCGCGCACCCTTAGGGCCGGGCGGGCCGCGAGAGGGGCCGGGGTCGTCGATGTAAGCTCCGGGCGGACACGCTCTCCAGCCCGCCCCCCCCCCCTCGGATCGCGGCTCTCGGCCCCGGGCCGCGCGCGGTGGGGGGTGCCCGGGGAGCCGCCGCCGCCGCCTCTCCTCGTCCCCGCGCGGCCCCGCTGACGCCTCTGCCTTTCCTTCCCGCAGCAGGGCCCGGGGGGCCGCGGCGCCCAGCCGGGCGGCACGGAGCCGCCGCCGCCGCCCGCCGCCCCGCAGCCGCGGGAGCCCTTCGCGCCCAGCCACGGCAGCGCCTTCCACCTGCCCGAGCCCCAGCACGCCGCCGCGCTCTACTACGCCAGCTCCACGCTGCCGGCGCAGCGGGTGAGCTCCCCGCTGCCCGTGCAGCCCGGCGGCTCCCCCACCAAGCTGCCGCGGGCCGGCTCCGCCGCCGAGGGCGCCGCCTACGCCGGCGCGCAGCGCCTCTCCTCCCCGAAGCAGTCCCCCAGCCGCCTGGCCAAGTCCTACAGCACCAGCTCGCCCATCAACATCGTCGTCTCCTCGGCGGGACTGTCGCCGTCCCCCATCCGAGTGACCTCCCCGCCCACCGTCCAGTCTAACATTTCCTCCTCTCCTATCCACCAGTTAAGCTCCACCATCGGCACTTACGCCACTCTGTCGCCCACCAAGCGGCTGGTTCACGCTGCCGAGCAGTACAGCAAGCACTCCCAGGAGCTGTACGCCACCGCCACCCTGCAGAGGCCCGGCTCCCTCGCAGGTAAGCGGGGCGGGGGGCCGGGGCCGGGCGGAGCGGGGCTGGGGGGAGGGGGGGTGAGGTGAGGGCAGGGTGTCCGGCCGCCCGCAGCCCCGTCCTCGGGCGCGCTGAGTCTCCCGACGCGGGGGAAGGAGCGGCTCGGGGCGCTGGGTGAACCGCGGCCGCGGCTCCGGGAGGGATGTGCCGCGTCCGGGAGCCGCCCGCAGAGCGCTGCCCCGGCTGTGGGCACCGGGAGAGTTCGGGAGCGCTGGGCAGAAACTTCTGGGTACGGAGAACCGTGCTGACGCGTCGGCGGCACTCGCTGGGCTCCGCGTGCGCCTTCGGGAGCTCGACCAGATGTAATTCCGCGGTAACCGGGGACTTCGCGCAGACCCCAGAAGCGAGCCGCCGGCTCCCCGCTCCCCGAGCCATCTCTGCCACTCCGAGCGTCCTTCGGCGGTGGATTTTTGTGTTCTCAAAATTTCCAGTTTCATTGCTATAGTAACAGCTGCTATGCTCATATGTTCTCCCGTGTGACATAAATAGATGTGGAGATAAATAGGATACATTAAGGAGTTGGGCTGTGTTTAGCAGGCAGGTACTTAAGTTTTGTACCAGAGTCAAAACCTCTTCCCTCTGTCACCCGTCGCCCCCTCCCCCCATCTCCAGCGGCTGTTGCACGGGACACAGTCGCACTATGAAGTGCCAAAAAAGGCAGGTTAAAGGAACAAATAATAAAACATAGCTTTGATTTATCTCCTCTGTAAGAACTGTTATTGTTTTTTTCCCTACTTAAAACTTGAAGGAGGATTGAAAAAGTTTTTTTTCTTTTTTTTTTAAATATGTAACCCTGTTTTTGAAGTTCAGAATGTGTAAGAGGGCAGCATCACTGAATGATGCCAAAGCAGAGATCCCAGCACAGTTTGATCACTCCTGTTGTCAAGTCTTCATTACCGCCCTTCTCAAACAACTTCTCAAAGTGTTTTATACAGCTGTTATATTTGTGTAACTTCTTGCCAGGTGCTGTTGACCACAAGTATTAAATGCCCCCTTTGTAGGGCAAATTGAAGATGTAGAGTTCTGTCAGACTGTGTATTTTGGGGAGTTCTGCATCTTCCTGCTGTACCAAGAGTTGAGTCTAAATAGGTGTGGAGGGAGCTGTCACTGTAAACAGAACAGAGAAGAATGCAGTATGAAATTTATACACCTGTGGGTTCGCACTGCCAGTACTCCCCTGTTTTTACTTATCTTTGTTCTCGGAGAGAAGTATTTGTTTATGGAGATTTCTAACGGGCGCAGTCCCTGTTTCCCTTCATTTACGTTTAGCAGTGGGGTTTGTATTGTACTGGGTCTTTCTTTTTGGAATGCGTCTCTTATAGCTTTGCCACATTAACCCTGTGATAATACTTGGAATAAAATTTGCTCTACAGGGCTTTAAGGGCCGCCATAACGTGTCTGAAGTGCCTCAGTGCTACAGAAGCTGAAGAAGCTGTTTATCTTATGCTAGCCACAACATGGACTTGGGCTGGTTTTGGCCATTTGGCAAATCGTAGCCATACATGCACTTATAATAAAGCTTTCTATGTAAATTTGTATAAAAGCTATGTTGCTTTCAAATGAAAGCTCCTTGTAGGCTTCTGCTGCATCTTGCATTGCATAGGTACTTCCTTCCCTGCTTCTCTGCAGGACCTATTGAGAGGAGTGGCGTGTAACTGATGGAAGGGTTGGCTGAAAGAAAAGCCTATGGGCAGATGCATTCAGGAGATGGGGTGTGTATTTCCGATCTTAACGTGGGGAAGGGAACACTGATTGATCATCTGAACTTGGCAATGCATTTGCAAAAGAGCACAAACTTTGCCAAATGTGGTGCCCATTAGAACACGCATCATGAGTCTGAGTTGCTCTATGTCATAGGGATTTGCTTTTAACTTAGGCAGAAATCTCAGTGTCCAGTTTTCTAACAAATGGAAAATCCTACAAGTAGAGTAAGTGCGGAGTGGTAAACATGCAGAAATAGTATTTCTGCTTTAAACAAACAAACAGTGGAGGCAAAAGACTTTTAGTAGATACTGTGTTGCCTGGTTTTTGTTTTTGTTGTTTTTTTCCCCCCACAGCAATGATATGCCTCTCAAGTAATCCTTGGAAGGATCTCAGTCACAGACCGTTTGCAAAAGATCCCTCTTGTATACTGGCTTCCATTATTTTCTATTAACATTCTGTAGCCTGTTCATTGTGGCCTCCCAGCCATTCAGGGAGCTACACATCTGCTAACAGTGTTAAGTGCTTGACTAATCTTCTAGACTTCTGCTGGATGCGCTGAAGGCAGTGGGCTACTTAGAGGCTTAAAATTAATGTATGCTTTAGAGTTAGACAGGATCAGATGTTGGGATACCGAGGCAGAATTCGTTACTGTATTGTCTCTGTGTTTCTATAAGTGTTTTTATTGAGAGCAGGTTTTGTATTTGAACTGCAGGCTTACTGTGTTGTTGCGGGAGTTTTCCAATCGTTGCATTAGAAACCAATGAGAGCAAACAATCGTATGTTGAAAAGTCGGTGCCCTGTAAATGGGATTTTTGCTGCTTGTTCATTGCACCCAAAGATAGTTTTCTTTCGGAGAGGAGGAGGAGTGGGGTGTAGTTGCCACACTGCACTGATTAATGGTTTGCCTGCAGTGATTAATGCAAAGTTTCAGTGGTATGTATGTGTCATTGCAGGGGTGATGTTACTCAAACTAATCTTTTTTTATAACCAGGGAGAAAAATATTTGTAGTAATTACTGGGAATACAAATAATGCATTTGTTTTGTTTTTTTTGCCTGATGTTAGAAATTAGTGCAGGAGCTGCCTGGTTCATGAGTAGTGCTGTGTCTCAAGGTGCCACACAGAACAGTATTGGTGCCAGCGTGAGCTGATTAACAGAGAAAACCTTCAGGTGTGATTAAGATTTCTTAAAATCGTAGTTGAAAATGTTCAACATAGAAACTGAAACTGTGTACGGCTTGATTGAAGAGATGGCATCATTAATAACAGTTTCCTACAAATGAGGTTATAAAAGAACTTGAGATTAGGTAATTTTTAGACTGCATCTTGAATTTAAGATAAAACATGCAAAAGCATGCAATAACTCAGTTTTAACCAAGTTACCGTAGAAACATTCTCAGAAATGTATTTCAGTCCAGTTGCACTTAAACCATTACTGCTGCCAAGTGTGCACGCATTTGTGCATACGTGTTGGCTCTTGTGACTGTACCATTGCTGGCCTTATTCTTGGTCTGGCTACTTTGTTGCTAGGAACTGCAGTTGCAGTTCTGGCAGTAGCTGTCTGATCTGTGCTGCTCCTGCATTTAACTCAGACGGCAGTTCAAGCAGTGTTGTGCATTCAGGAAGCCCAGTCTGTAAACAACAGAATCACAGACTCATAGAGGTTGGAAGGGACATCTGGAGACCATCTAGTCCATTCCTTTGTTAAAGCAGGTTCCCTACAGAAACCCAGAATGCCCAGGAAAGAGTTCAGGTGGGTTTTGAATATCTCCAGAGAAGGAAACTCCACAGCCTCTCTGGGCAGCCTGTTCCACTGCTCTGTCACTCTTACAATAAAGAATTTCTTCCTCATGTTTGTTTGGAACTTCCCATGTTGCACTTTTTGCCTGTTACCCCTTGACCTGTTGCTGCAAACTACTGAAAAGACCCTGTCCCCATCCACTCAGCTCTTGCACTTTAGATATCTGTGAACAGTCTTCTCCACGCTGAACAGACCTACATCTCTCAGCCTTTCCTCGTATGGGAAATGCTCCAAGCAGCTAATCATCTTTGTAATACCTTTCTCCTTTGCTTGTACCACATGTGGGCTGAGATGCTGTGTGCTGCTTGGTGCCAGTTGGCCAACCTTGCCTGGTGTAAGGGCTGTACAGGGCAGAAGGCAACAGAAACATGGGGCTGCTTTTTCTGAGCGTTGCACAGCATCCCACTATGCACATACCACTGGAGCATCTCCTGCTGACAAGAATCAGATGCACAATCTGAGAGGTTTGAGAGGTTTGCTTAAGTCCACGGGGAGAGGAGGTAGTGAAAGGGTGCTGCTGAGGCAATTTGTGCCTCATGTTATGTGATGGGGAGCAGCCCTGGTGTTGCAGAACCTCTTTGCCTCTTCATCCCTGCTAGGGAAGACTAGGGACACCTGTGACAATGGAAGATGGTTCTAGGCATTGCTTTATTACAAACAGCTCTTAAAAGCTAGAAGGAAAACACTGAGAATTATAGAATTATAGAATGGTTTGCATTGGAAGGGACCTTTATGATCATCTAGTTCCAACCCCTGTGCTATAGGCAGGGACACCTCCCTCTAGACCAGGTTGCTCAAAGCCCCATCCAGCCTGGCCTTGAACACCTCCAGGGAGGGGGGCATCCACAACCTCACTGGACAGCCTGTTCCAATGTCTCATCACCCTCACAATAAATAATTTCTTCCAAATATCTAGTCTAAATCTGCCCTCTTCCAGTTTAAAACCATTTCCACTCGTTCTGTTGCTACCTGCCCTTACAAAAAGTCCCTCCCCAGCTTTCCTGTAGGCCCCTTCAGGTACTGAAATGCCACTATAAGGTCCCCTGGAGCATTCTCTTCTCCAGGCTGAAGAGCCCCTGGTCTCTCAGCCTGTTCTCATAGGAGAGGTGCTCCAGCCCTCTGATATGTTTGAAGACTGCCTCATACTCTCTCAGCCCACTGGAAAAGTTAGGTTTAAGAAACGTGTGTTGATATGAATAAATTTGTGTAATATTGGGTGGTAAGAACCTTATGCAGCCATTCTTTGTGTCATTATGACATGTAGCATTGAGACAAGAGCTGGAATGTGCCATAGACACTCCTGATACCACTTATAAAAAAAAAACCTTCCATGCTCCTTCTCCTGTTTGCAAACAGAACCTTCTTTCTGGTCTCTGTAAAATAAGAAATAGAAGTCATTTGTCCTTTCTGAGTTAGAACTGTGTGCATGTGCAGTATTAACATTACAATATTGTGATACTGCTGACAGAAAAATGTGGCATGAGTTAATATAGAATACACTTTTTAGTCTTTGTAGTGCAAAGAGCTGTAAGTTTATCAGGGTCTTAACTGATTCCTTCTGCTCCTTCATCTGTCTTGTCTTGCTCCTCTCGCACTTTTCTGGAACCCTCTTTTGCCCCTTTTCCTTCTGTATGCTTTTCATTGCATATGACATGTTGAATCTGGTTTCCTGTTTATGGCAGGACTGCTGTTGGTGAGTGTTGACAAGTTCACAGAACAGATCAGCTTATGTGACCGTGTATGGGATAACTGATACTACCACTGTCACTGGATTTTCAAAGTTTTCCTTTCAGTTGCATGAAAATACCAGATCATCTATATATCATTAAATGGTTGCCATCTTAATGGAAAAAAAATCTAGTTTAGCATTACAAATTCTCACAAAATCACACTGCTGTGCATTTGTGCTAGAATGGCCATATTACTGATTGAGAGCCTACCTGCATCCACCTTCTTCTTTCTTGCCACTACATGAGGAAGAAATAGCTCTTTAGGCAGTTAGTATTAGAATCAGTGTTAGCGCTAAGCCAAGTTACCATCAGCTTCTTCAAGGAATTTAAACTTAATGCAAGCAAAAATTCTGTTTTTTGACTGCCAGTGTTCACACATGTAGGTAAGCTTTCACAGCACGCATCATCATTCAGGTTTTGAAGAGAGCATTGCAAATAGTGAAACTGCAGGCAAAACATTAATCTCGGCATTAAGCCCAAGGAGATCTGCACCACCCAGAATTAAAAGTTGCTAGTGCTTTTAAATCATGCTTTTGAGACATAGGGCTGAGCCAATTAAGCAGTCTTCTTTGGACAAGTAAGGAAGGAAAATCTTTGGATTTTCTGCTATTAACTTACAAACAATGAGACGTGGGCTATCAATTCAGTTGATGATAATAAAAAGGACACTGCTGTTTCCCTTAACTATATTTCTTTTATTTTTACAGAATCCTGTATTTCTTTTATAGGGAGAACAAAATTGCTTCATTAATTTTAATCAAAATAGTTTTCTATTGATTTTTTTCTAGGTTCTGTTTGTTTTTATTAGCTGGAAAATTCCTTTATCTGCCTCTCAGAGCCTTTTTACATGAGAACATTCTTAATGCCCTTTTGTTCTTTGACAAACAGGATTTTTTTTTTTTTTCCCCTCCTCTACTCTTGTTTGTATTGAGACTTTCTTTTGGACAAGAAAGCAAAACAAAATAATATTTTGAGGTATCTAGTAGTATTTTAGATACAAGTTTTCTTCTGATTGTAACCCAGAGGATAGAAGAGCTGATGGTGGACTCGCAGCTGATAGAAATACACATCCCAGTGTTCACTCCACTTTTCCTTGCCGCTAGTTCTGCTTCCATCTATTCCTTCAATGATAATTAGGTTATCAATTATTTCAATTAGAACATTTACCAGAATGCTCAAGTTCTCACTGGAGAAGACATCTGAAAGGGGGAGTCTTCAGCAATAAAGCAGAGGGCATAAGGTAGATGTCTTTCAGATATCTTCTTCTTACCATGTTTTTTGCTTCTGCATCTTTCAGAGCTACCTTGGAATTTAGAAGGGTAATTGACAGAACCAAGTAAGGAGGCTCCATCTGCATGGGTATGTCTTGGAGCTAATGAGTTTGAGCTTTGGCTTCCTGTGTGAGTAAACACTGCAAATGTGTCTAAATTAGCATCCTGGTCAAAACCTTTCCTTTGGATTCCTATTCTTTATATGGTAAATCATGCAACTGATCTTCCTGATGATCTTTCAAAGGGTAATTATTTTAAGGCAACAAGCTCCTGGGCAAAGAAAACCAGTTTACAGCATTGTTGAAAACAGATCAAACTGGCACAAAAATGCAGTAATTTGGCTAAATGTGGGAAACAGTGAGTCAGTGGCTGTTTCTGGATTTTTAGGTGAATACAATATCAGAGATGCTTCAGGTCAGTGCTGCCAAGGCCTTTGCCGTTGCTTTTAACCATACCACCTGGCATGCAGTTTCTGGCCTCTGGTCTTGAACTTCAGCAGTAAAACCTAGAATTCTGGATTCAAGGTCTGCTCATAAGCACACAGACCACTTGAAGAAATTTCTTAAGTATCAGAGTAGAATTTCAACAGTCTATGCTTGTATACCTCCTGAAAAGAAATAGGGGAAGAGCTTGGCAACAAGCTAGCAGAGAAGTCAGTGTCCATAGCTCAGAGGATCTGGAATCTTCTCTTTTTTTTTTTTTTTTCCTACTGAAATCCCACAGAATATATTAAGTTGAAAACCAGTGCTTTGGAAACCTAACTTCTTGGAACTTTGGTTTAGCAGTATGAAAAGACATTAGCTAGCATTGACACCTTTAAATCATAAAGCCTTTTGGACTGAATGATCTTGGAGGTCTTTTCCAGCTTTGGTGGTTCTGTGATTCTGTGATCTGTATTATTTTTTCTAGGCTGGGAGATTACATGAAACAGTTGGAGTATCATGGGCTGTGATAGGGCTCAGTGGTTGGCTCTTCAAGGCGTGCTGATAGGGCAGTTTTGCCTTTGCCTGTTCTACATCTGCTTTGTCTCTAAGGCCTTGAACGGTGTATCTGGTTGCCTCTCCAGCTGACAAATGTGTGACTCTGGACCCTCTCAAGTCTCTTTGACCTTGGCTCGTCTGCTCATCTGCTTAGAGTAGAAAGGAGTGCTGTTATTTGGGGTAAGGAGTATTAGGCAAGAGGAAGTCCAATTTCTGATGCTTAGGTTTTGTGGCATTGGTGGAAGTGTTTGTACTGTGTCATGTAAATTGGATTTTGTTTACCATGCTTGTGCACTGGACCAAGGGTGCAGAAGTTTAAGCTGTAGCTTCCTCATGGTCTGAAATCCCATTGTGACACATTATGCAATAGTCTGAAAGTGTTTGTTGGTAAGCCTCAGTAAATAGGAGCAGAAATCTTTAGTCCCTTGTGCTCTCTGTATACTCAAGGGGAGGGAGAAGACACTTTCATTTTTATTGTGATGGCAATAATAATTTCTTGTTGTGGTACACACGTTGTTTACAGCAGACCAAGCAGTTGTGATCTGGAAAGTCAGTGCAGAACCAGTGAGCAAAGTAACCACTCTTCTGGTGGGCTATCTAACAGCTTTCGGTTCTGCTGTGCACACAACAGCTTTAAAGTAGTGCAGGTGCTTCTGATCAAAAGTAAAGTGGTTAATTATGGTAGGAAGCGTGCAAGCTGGGGAAATAAGGAAGGTTCCCTTCATTTAAAGCTAAAGTGTGGGTTGGAAAGTGTCTGTACACCCATGCTGAGATGCAAAGCGTTCACAGGACTTGTCAGTGGTGGCTGACAGAAACTGCATTGGGCCAAATTCTCTATGAGAGCAGTTGTGGAGATGAGACCAATTTTTCTGTAGTACTGGGATTGAACTTGGTTGCCTCAGTGCAGAGACAGAGCAGACAGGACAGTTTTTGTCTTTAGTAAAAATGGTTTTGCATAGGGCAGAAGGAGATAGTCTAATGATAGTGAATTCATGGAACTGTTTATTATCATAAGTGGGTAGAATCAAAAGTCAGAATTTAATATTTTGAAATCAGGAGGACTAAGTGATGACTAATCGTACAATTGTAAGGCATGGCATATGAAATTGCCAGTTGGATGACATAGATTTTATTAACAAGTGCAACAAATAGTAACTTGTAGTGTGCAAGTAAAGGATAGAAAAGTGCCATATTAGTTTTAATACAAATAGCTGTGAATCTTAGGTAACTCTCACTTCATGTGAGAAAATTTCTGAACACACTTTATCGTATTTTTCTCTCTTACATAGTATATGTTTGTATCTTGCTTTATGGCCTCTCAGTCTCTTTCTCCTACCCAGCTGTGAGCCCAGTTCTTTTATCAGGTGGCCAGCTGTGCTGCTCTTGGGCAGTAAAACCTTTTGATTTTAAGACCAGAGTTAGCCATGGGCTTAAACTGTGCTGCCTGGGAGAAAAGTAAAGATGCGGAAGAAGCTCTGACTCTGTGATGCTGGGGCAGGTTTCCTGTGTCAAGAAAGTACAAGGAACCCGCTCCATAGGGTCCTTCCCCCACCTTCTTAACATCCTGCAATTCATCAGGAATACAGATTTAAGGTGGCTCACCAAAAGGTGTCAGAAGTTCTTCAAAGGCTTGGTTCTGAAGACTTCGGAATTTGATTTGCAAAGGAGGGTAAATTGGATTCCTTGGAAGGGGAGAGAGCTGGGGGCTAAGAGCACTGCTTTGTGACATTATGACAAAAGCTCATGAAGGGAATAATACAAGACTGAAGAGTAAATGGTTAATGGGGTAATTTGCAACATGAGCTTGCCAAAGCCAGATGGTGCTAGAATGACTTACTCACTGATCTTTTCTTACACTATATTTGATGTCTGTTTCCCATCAGAACTGTGAGTACGCATTTTCTGTAGTGCCACTTGGGAAATACTTAGTTAAGCTAGAGAAGATGGATGTTCTTGCAAGAATGGAGTTGGATGAGGACCTGGTCAAAGGAGAATTCTCAGTTTGTCTTTTTGAAGATAAAATTAGTGGAAAGGAAGGATGTGACTAATAACGTTACACAACAGGAACCATTTGGGGCCACTTGAAAAATATTTTTTCAATATATTATCTTGGCACAAGACCCACGAATATGCTGAGGAAACTTGTACTGTGATATGAGGAAACAGTTTCTGAACAAAGGAAGATAAAACCTGTGTAGAAAGAATTGCCCAGTTTTGGAGAGGAGTTGAGCTGATACTCAATTCATAGCTGGTTACGGAGTGAGGAAGGTCCTGAGTGACCTGCTTAACTACTTATCTTAGGAATCATATCTTAGCATCAGATACATGTTTTAGGAATACAGTCAAGTGTTTCGTGGCTTCATCTCGTAACAAGCAAAACTGTGGGTATTATGTAACCATGCCTATGGTTAGGATTTTAGACAGGGAGCTGTACACAACTGTAGCCCTTTGCACTCAGGAAAGACTCTTTCCAGACCTCTTCTGAACTAATTTGTCTGAATTTTCAAGACATTAAGAAGCTTGTTGTACAAAGAATGGATGTTGTGTTTCCCTCTTTCCATAAGAGAGGCTGCTAGCTACAATTTCTAAATGGAGGCTACTAGTGAATCCTGGCAAGAATTAGTAATTCGGTGAATGATTTCCCAGCATTTTTTCGAGGGCAAGACCAAGTGTCTGATAGCTTTTGGGGAGGTAGCTTCTGATCATGGAGGGAGTGGAGACCAAAAGTAACACGTTAGTGGCACATTTTCACACAGCAGGCTTTGCACAGCCAGCTGTGATGTGTTTGATTTGTGTTCAGGATCTTTGTGTTATCTAATGCTCTTCAGTT
This sequence comes from Perdix hodgsoniae, assembly GCA_035772895.1. Lineage (NCBI taxonomy): Eukaryota > Metazoa > Chordata > Aves > Galliformes > Phasianidae > Perdix > Perdix hodgsoniae. Next base: position 617,527 of record JAPSGF010000028.1, on the reverse strand, counting down.
TTCCCTTGAAAAGTTGAAACCGGTCACAACATTAGAGTGGCTCTCAAGTCATGATTGCACTTCTCTGGTTTCTGAACAAGCACATCAAAATTGTGCATTTCTTTCAGTCTGAAGTTGGAGTTCTTGTCTAGTTCATGTCATTTTTTATTGCACTGTGAGTGCATTTGACGAGAATCTGAAACTAATGCTGATCATAACAGTCTACTTCAGCGTGATCTAATTTGTGCCCTGTCCTGCTTAGGATCCTGTCCTGAGCATCTGGGAATTCAAGAATTACTGTATTAGTGCAGAGACTTTTTTTCTCTGAAGTGTATCAGGATTGTGACGCACGTCACTGTTTCTCCCTGTCTGCTGTAGGGTTCAGGCTGCTTTTGTAAAATCAGACTAAACTTGATGCAAATGTCTTCAGCCAGTCATGTGATCTTGGGAGTATTGGTTTCACAGATGAGGTAACCATTTGGCATGTAAATGATATTAATTTGCATTTATGAATAATCAGGAACTAATTATGGTGTGGTTCAAAATCCCTAAAGTGTTTGTCACCTTTGGACTGCAGTGCATCTTGTCATTCTAATTGAAACTGCTGTTAAAAGTCCTCCTTGAAGCTGAACCGCTCCAAGTTTGTTGCAAACTATTGTTCTTAACTATCATGAGAGCCTTCCTTGTATTTCTTACCTTAGGTCTGCCCTTCTTTTGCTGCTGACCTTGTCACCATTTTTCCCTTTCAGCATTTGTCATGGCCATTTCTTTTTATGAGGGCTGCTCCTAAAGTAATGCCTCCTATTTTATAATTTTGACCCACGACATCAGAGACAGATGTTGATGGTCTGGCAGTAGGGGCTGAACCTTCTCAGCAGTATGCCATGCCATGTTGTTGCTGTGTGATGGATGGCAGCAGAGGGGCTCTGTGACAGAATGACATCTGACATGGAAGTGCGGATGAAGCAAAGGTGTGTCACTGAATTCCTCCATGCAGAAAAAATAGCACCCATTGACTTTCATCGAAGCTTGGTGAACATTTATGTAAGCCAAACAGTGGCTGTGAGCACAGTGAGGCAGTCAGAGGTGCGTTTCAGCAGTGGCGACAGCGGGTCATCTCCATTGGTACAGATTTTTATGAGCACAACACGCAGGCTCTCGTTCATTGCTTGCAAATATGCTTAGCTACTGGTGGTGACTCCATTGAAAAATACTATTTTGTAGCTGAGAATTTATCAAGTAACATTGTGTGCTTTGTATCTATTGTAGTTTCCATGGAAATAAAAAGGGGGCATTACTTTTGAAGCAACCTGTGTAACTTACACTCTAATTGAGTGACAGGACTCTGGCAGGTTGGTCCTTTTCTTTCAATGCTTTTAGGGATAATCGGAATCAGTAAGATTAATGGCACACTGTATAGTCTGTTCTGCTGAGTTTTTTGTGTTTGGATTTTCTTGTTGTTTGTTTTGTTGTTTTTTGTTTGTTTGTTTCAAGTAAGTTACTCGAGTCTGTAACCATCCATTTCCTTTTCTGTTTCCTTTTTTGTTTGTTACAGAAGGATTTATGTAAGAATTTCTTTCTGACTTCCTGGAAATTTGATACTAAAAGCTTACTATTCTTGTTGCCATGTTAATAAATACAATGGAATAGAAGAGAACTGTATTGATAGAAACTGTGTGGTAATTACTCCAGTATAACCTTTGCTTAAGTCCTTAAGCTCTTCGTGGTCACAGTGGCAGCAGTATTGCTGTTCTTTGTCTCTACATTCGGCATTTCTCTTGTTCAGAGCAGACCTGTTAGAATTGTGGTAAATGGTAATGATTTTAATAATAGGAGATAACTATTAAGTGTTGTAGCAGAGGTCTCAATGCACATGTAATGGGAACAACCTAAAACAGCTTGAATAATACTATAACAATCTATTGAACAAAAAGCTGTAATTGTAAAAGTGGATGATCAGTGGTCTGCATGTTTTACGGGCATCACTAAAGAATTTAGTTAGATTTTATTGAAATTGATATATTTAGTAAAACCTGCATTGTTTTAGTCATATTTTTAATGCAATGAGTCTCAAGTGAATGATGAAAACTTGATGAGTATGTAGTGTTACAGAATATCCAAGGAATATTCCTTTTCTTGAATGAGGTTGAAAAAAAGACAAAGATAATAGACCCGTTTCCCCTGGAGTGTCACAAACCTACACCTGGGGTCTCAGTGAATTAACGAATGCTTACTAAGGAGGAGAGAGCCGCTGGGTAGAGGAAGTGCTTAAAATTCTATCAGAGATGATTTGACACAAAAGAACAATGCTATCTGATGCTTTCTTCCATTCACCTGCTGAAATGCAAGTTTGAATACAAAGCGTTAGCAGATAAAATCTCCAAAATTTAATATTGTTCACACATCTAATAATGCGTGGTGTCATTCTAAAAGGAATTACAGAAGATAAGTTGCAAACATAATTCTTTCTGTGAGCAAACCCCAAATGTGGTGTCTTGGATTTCAGCTGTGTATCTAGAATGTCACATTTACCAAAGAGGTACGTGCTATATTCAACAGCAAAGCATCCTTTTTAAAGATGAATGCGTGGTCAAGATTCATTGGAACAGTTTCTTTGCATTTTCACTGTTAGTAGGAAAAGTACCTGCTGTAACAGAGAGCAGGCAGGAGTGCCAGTATGTTTAGATGAGAAATCCTCGTTGCCCAGAAAAGACCAGTGGAGGACTGTTGCAGTTGGATAGACTTTGATGCTTCATTACCCCCAGAGAGTGTTTTTTTTTCTGTTGGTACTCTTTCTGGGAACTGTTTTCACTTTAGGAATTAGTCTTCTGCAAAGTAGAGTCATTAGTCCACATGTTTTTGGTGCCAGTTTGAGGCTTCCCTGGTTTGGCTTAAGCTCTAGATGTCTGTTCCGGTTGGCTCCCCACTACACACCCAGCTCTGCTGGGGGAACTTGCTCACTGAAGACTGGCTGAGCTGCCACTTGGTTCAGGGGAAGGGCTGTGAGCTGCTGGGTTTTTTAGAGGCTGTGCTTTTCCGTGTTGTTAAACACAATCAGCAAATGGAGTTTTCATGGGCTCCCATCACTAGGGTAATGCCCACTTTGCCTCTGCCAAGGCAGCGGTGCCTTTTTAGCAAATCACCCTGGCTGCTGGCAGCAAAGGTCAATGAATGAGGAGACATGCAGCCTGCACTGCTGCTGCTGAGGTGTACCAGCGTCACCCCTTGTGTGGCCAGGCACCCCAGAGAGAAGGGCAGGCCTGGCACTGGGGATCACAGGCTCGCTGCTGTTCTCTTGGTTCGCAGTGCCTGACAAAGAAGTGATAGCAGTTGGGATTGTTGAGGATCACACCCAATTTAATCGTTCAGATCATAGTTTATATATATAATTTTTATCTTTCAGTTTCTTCCATGTTGAAGGCAAGGTGTTGCTGTGTAGCAGTGGTTCATTTGGGGGTGTTGTAGTTTTTTGTTCTTTCTTCAGTGACAGTTCCCTAGATCAGAAATGAAATGGGAATTATTTCCCTGAACTTGTCTGTCACATTTAATCTGCTGTTTCTTCCTGGCTATCTTTGCCTCTTATCTCTTTGCTCCCAGTCACACTACTCTTCTTCCACTAACAATTTATTTTTGATAAAATGTTTTAAGCAGGTGAATGCTTTTCAGCAGAATGAGGACGGTTGCAAGAAAAAGAATGTTTGCGAGGAAACAAAAATGCTTGGTTCAGGTTATTTTCTTTTTTCCTAGATTTGTACCACTGTAGAATTAAAGGAATTGATAACCATAACTTATCAGCAAAAACACACTGCGTGACTGAAAAGTAAGCACAGAAAAAACGAAGAAAAAACTTCTCTTTATTTCTCTTTTAAATGCGCTTAGGAATGTAATTAATTTCAATATTTTGTATAAAAACTAGTTTTAAAAGGATAAGATTTATCCTAAAAACTCTTACATAGACATATTAAACTTTCTTGCCCTTAAAACAACTTTCTTTTTTTTTTTTTTTTTTTTTTGCTTCCTTCCTTTATTTTTAGCAGTGATGTGAGAAGTGCTAACCTGAGGTCAGAGGTGGGTTTTGCAGTGTCCCTTGAGCAGCCCCAGACAATCTCTTTTCAGAAGACTTTCCTAAGACCCATAATCTTGTTAGCAGACACATTGTGTCTGGGAATTTCCACGGTGTGAACTACACTCCTGAATGTGAAACCGCTAATAGGTTCGTCAGTGCAGTGATAGTTTACAAGAAAAACCCAGGCTAGTCAATGTATTGCACTTCAATCTTTTCAATAGAAAGCCTGAAGAAAAGCTGCCTAAGATACTGACAAGTGAAGCAAGGATGTTCTTGCAGTTGAGGACTTTTAGGAGAGGTGATCGCAAAACAACTCATATGGACCACAGATGAAAAAGTAACACATTATTTCTGGACATCCGGTGTTAGATGTGAGTCAAAAGACATCCCACGTGATAAATCAATCATTTACCTCCTTTATTTGTATGAAGAGTCCTGAGTTATGAACAGAGCAGCATAAGGAGAATGGGAAAAAGAGTATAAAGATAAAAACTAGTTCAGCTCTGAAATTCCCTTCCTTAATCTTTATTTCAATATTTGAGTAAAAAACAAACAACAGGAACAAAAAAAAGCCTTGACACCTAAATCAGTATATTTAGAATGTGTGCATATAAAACCTAAACCGATGAGAAAACTTGAAGAAAAAGCTCACCTCGAATTAAAAGGAATTCACTTCAGAGTCTATTTTGGTTTGTTAGGGCAGATCGTTGGTGTGCTGGGGGCGCAAACTGATGCACTTGAGGTATGCATTAGCTGGTCCTGCCATATGGCCTGTCACGTCTTACTAGTTAATGTAACCATCTGTCACCTCTTGACGATTTGCATTCACTTTCAGCACTTGGGTTAGAGACATTTTCTTTGGTATTTTTCTTTTCATCAAGTTGTGCTGCCATAAGCCTGTTTTCTGAGTTTGTTTCTTGATGTAGAATCAGTAGCATTTGTTGTAGATCATACTGTTCTTTTCTGATGGTATAAGGAGAAGATGCATGTTATCAGACAAGCACTTTGGAGAGGTTTCTGCATACATTTCTGGCAAAAAAGGTCAGTATTTTACCAAAATTCTTGCTGCAGATGTTTGATTTCTTTCCCCTCCTCTTCCATCAGTGCTCTCTAATTTTGCACCTGGCTTCGCATTAGTTTCTTTACAAGTAAGCCAATACAGTTTAGTGGCTATAAAATATCTCCTTATGTATGAGTTCAGATCAGAAATCCTGCTGTTTATATCCTCTTTCTCCCATGTTGCATTTTTGTAGTGAAGCTATACCTCACTTCACGTCTTTCTATCTTCTGAAAAGCATGCAAAAAAAATGCTGTGCTTCTCTTGGAGTTTCTGTGCCTGCAGTCTCATTGCTGTCTTGTTACAGTGTTACCACCGTGTGGGTGGCTCTTTGTGTTTTTTGACTTGTAATCTAAGAAAAACTCATCACAAATTACATGAGCGATGTTGTCATTACGCTTGAAATGAAAAATCTATACAGGCAGTTGTGGGTGGTCAATCCTCTTTGTTAAGAAATCACATCTCCTGAGTGCGCTGCATTGTAGTGTGTTCCAAATCCGAGCTTGATACTTGGAGCCTGATGTAGCCAGAGATAAAATGCGTTGAAATGAGTGGAGTTATAATCAAGTTAGGTTAACCAGCATAAACACATTACTGGTAATTGTTTCTTATTGTAATACAATGGACATTGAGTTTTACTCTCAACTTGCATCTCATTATTGATATTCCTCTATCGCAGACACAAGGAAGCTGCTTTAACAGGGCCTTTGATGACTGTTCTGTGATGGAAGATTTCAAAATGAGGGGCTAAATAGTTTATCCAGTCAAATCTGGACAGTTTTCTTCATGCTGAGGCTGCCACTTGGGTATTTCATAATTCTGATGAGCTCTGAAGTCCTGAAGAGGAGGGCAGCCCTATATGCTCTTGTACTTAGAGCTGCTCAGAGTACCATGAATTCATAGGGCTCTGTAGGGCTTCAGCAAGGCAGGGTGATTCTTAAAGGCTGTCACAAAGGGCACAAATAAAAGCCATTCTAAGACATATAAATGTCTCTGTATCCATTAATTTGAATAGCTTTAATGACTCTAGCTTACTAAAATGAAAAATTCTGCAATGTAGCAGTTTACTATGTTGATATAAACTGTTGGATTACCAGTGTCATTTAAATGTGTCTGCTGTATTTATTTCCATGACAGTTTACAGAAGGTCTGAAAAAGGAACTGGGGATTCTTTTGTGTATTCTCTAGTGTTACATTTGTCTGTTTACAGTATTTTTCTTCTACTGGAAAATGAGACTTTGTTCAAAATAAGGAGTCCCAAAAACATTTTCCAAAGACTTAACCATTTTTCCATACCACTGAATAATATGGAAATCTTCATAGAGTAGGGCTTTTCTTAAAAATAAAAAAATAGAGATTCATTTTAGTCTCCAGTAGGTAGGACTGCACTCCTACTGGTTTCTGTTACCCCCCTTAGATGGAGGAAGAGAGCCAAGCTTCTAGGAATATGATATCTTCATGCAGTGAAAGTTCTAAAAAACACCTGGCTGGTTCTAGATTTTCTGTAGCCACAATCAGATGTACCTGTCTGGGTGCTCACGTTATTCCTCTCCTGGATCCTGACCACTATCTGTTCTTGTGAGCTCCACAGAAATGCAAAAGAATGGGCATTCCATTTTCAGTCAGTCTTATTTTAGACACTTTAGAAAGCAGTAAAGAATCTCTGTATGCTTTCATCTTACAGTTAATTATTTTCTGTTTTAAAACAAATGTACCCCGTTTGGATTTTTTCAACTTATCCTATTTGCTTTCTTTCTGTTTGTTTGGTTTTTTGTTTTTTTTTTTTTTTTGCAGCTATTCTAGAGCCATTTAGTCTTCTCCATACTTTCTGCTGTGATGCACCTCCAGCATTGCAAACAAATAATTCCTCAACCTTTTTTTAAACTAAAGATTACACTGTTTGATAACTTAGGAATTAACTTAGTTAATTCCTTCAGCCTTTAAATAAGTTTTCTTCTTCTCAATACTTTTTTTTTTTTTTAATCTAGAAGGGAGAAAAAGAATTGTTTCTTCAAAAATGTGCTTATAAGAATTTTGTATCTACTCTCACACTAAATGAATCATTTATAATTAATAGCTTGGTGAACTGTAGATTTAGTAATTAGTTGTCCTTGAATTTTTGTATGTAGACCTGTATTGAATGGACTTGATGCTCTGTAGTCTCACAAGACCAATATGATGTTACTGGTTGGTGTGGGCTGGTCAGGGAATGGGGAATGAACCTATTTGCAGATGTAAGAGAGATATGCATGGATTTAGTGCACGTTACTGCTGTGGTTTCAAGAGACTTAGAGTGACAGATTGAAGGCATGGTGGCTGATGAGAACAGGGCTTGGGCAACTATAGTTTGAAGTATGCAGTGCCTTCATGATAGCTTTAGGTTCAGGGAAGCAATTTCTCTGAGCAGTGAGCCTCCTTGTCTGTGAGAATACTAATAGACCTGGTAATTCCATGTTTATTACTTCCTGGTAGTATATTGATCACTGTTTTTCCATTCTGACCTTGTTGCTTCTCAGGATCTCTGCAAGCTTTAGACTGCATTAATGCAGATTGTTTGATGCAAACAATACAGATCAGCTGACAGCATCAGGCTGTAATGGATGTAGCCATTTGCTGCTAACCTAGAGGTGCAGGCAGGAGTCATGCTATCCCTGTCCTTCTCTCACTGGCGTTAATTTTCCTGACTTCGCAGCCTTGGTTTTGATCAATTATTCTAACCATCTTTTCAATGTCTTCCATAATAACAGCACAACATGGTAGAGAAGGGCTGAGCATATAGATGAGGTGGGATGTAGTTGTCTGAAAGCCGTTATGCAGCCCTTCATTTTCTTCAATATAAAAGCCTACAAGTCTATAAGCCTACAGTTAATTTCAGCTATAATTATATGTTAGCTTTTCTGAAGTTATCAATGTGATCTTTGGCAGTAGCGGCAGCTGTAACACCTCTCTCCCAATAGCTTTTGGTTGGTGTAGTGGAAATGACCCAGTGATTGAGCACCTGGTGGGAAGGCAGGGACAACTCAGGGGAGCTCAGCTGTATGCAATGTACTTAAGTGACCAGAAGGAATGGAGCCAGGATCCACCTCTTCCAAGATCTCATTTAAGTGTTGGCAGTAGAGAGAAGGGTATCTTGTTGGAGATCCCTGTGTACCTGAGGCCTTCCAGATGTAAGTAGCTTCTTTTCTTTATGTCTTTGTTAGGATTTGTTGTGTTTGAGTAAGTCTCACTTGTGGTAGTCTAGGACTTTGCTACTCTGCTGTCATTTTTGTGCTTTCCATCATGTTACAGTATTGTAATTAGTTATTGTAATACTTAACAACATGCGGTAAAATCTGTTGCTTTTAAGTGTAGATACATAAATAAATGTGTAAATATCATGATATCAATAGATAATAGTTTGTCTTCAAATAAAGTTTCTACTGATCTCTATCCCAGCTGTTGAAACAGTAACTTAATAAAAGCACTGAAAGTGATTTCAATTTTTCATCTTTTTATCTATTTATTTACAAAATTTAAGAACTTTATAGTGTGTTTGTATTTTGTGTTTAAGTATTCATGCCTTATTTTTTGGAAACCGTGTGTTAAAATTGCTTAGCAAATCCTATGGAAAAGTATCAGATTCTGCTTGCAATTCAACACTTTTAATGGACTTACCTTAAAAAGTATTTACTTACAGAGTAGGTTTTGTCACTGTCCATGAACTAACAAATTTTTAGCACAAAAATTACATATACACATGCAGAGTAAGTCATATCTTCTTTGAAGGTGACAAGCAGTATGTTTAAGGAAGAAATTGTATAATGAGGTGGTAAAAGTAACCATTTCAGTAACAGTCTCATAATACAAAAGGAGAAATGCTAGAATGGTTCGTGTTCTGCTAGCTTTAATTTCTGGCTTTATTTAACAGTGGCTATGTTTGTGAAATAAAAGTATTTAAATTATCTGTTGAAAACTTTGTCATATTGAAGTGTTTTAGGGAGGATGAATGAGTAATAACAACTTTATTTTGCTGTTTATTCCCTCTTCTTTGTATTGTATTGTTTGCTTGATCTGTAATATGGTCAGGTCAAGAAGTTTCTCCAGTTATATGTATCTTTAGTGTTCAGTCTAACAGCATTCCAGTCCTAATAGTATGTGTGGTAATCAAATATACCACTGTGGTGTTTTTTTTCTTTTAAATGAACTGTATTCGACACTTGCATATTTAGTACAATTGGTAGAGGAAGAATTAAGGCTACCTCACTAGAAAACCAACATACTCTCGTTATGCTAATGTTGAGCTCCATGACAGTATAATGTAAACAGGAAAAAATTACTTCTGTTCACTGGGAGCAGAGTTACAAGGTAAATCTATTGCTCCAAAGAACATTATTAGTTTGTAGATGGAGAAAAGGCTTGCTCTACGTCTAGAAGGGAGGTGTAATTCTCTGTTCTGTATCAACTCTGTTTTGTTGATGCATTATTGAACCATTGCACTCATTTTTTTCCTGTTAATTTTCAATAAATACAGTCTGAACCAGATATGCGGTAAAAACAGCTGATGGAAAAATTTGAATATGTATGTACCTTATTGGCTGTATTTTAAACCACTCCGAAGGATGGTATGCTTTGGTGAGGCTGTTCTGAGAATCAGTCACCATGATGCAGGGACCTATTATGGCCTTCCAGTACTTGAAGGGAGCTCTATGAGCAAGAGGGAGGCGGACTTCTTACATGGGCAGATAATAATAGAACAAGGAGGAATTGTATAAATCTGAAAGAGGGAAGATAAGATTAGATATTGGGAGGAATTTTTTTTTATTTTTTTTTTTATTCAGGGAGTGATGAGGGGCTGGCACAGCTGCCCATGGAAGCTGTGGTGCCTCCTACCTGGAGGCATGCAAGGCCAGGTTGGATGGGGTGCTGGGCAGCCTGAGCTAGTGAGTGGCAGCCCTGCCCATGGCACGGATTTGGGGTGGAATGGGCTTTGAGGTCTCTTCCAATCTAGGCCTTTCTTATTGTTCTTGGATGCAGGGCTAAAGGAGTGTTTGAAAATGTGGATCATGAATAACATACTCATTTAAGAGTAATCTCAACTTCCTGGGTAATCCAGTCGTTTTAGGTAAAACGTGTCTTTGAGATCCTTTCCAATAAAGCAAACAAAGGAAATGTGCAGTAGTGTGCTAACGGCAATTCAGTCTGAAAAATGTTAGAAGAGAAAAATAGGCGAATAGGATATTCCACTTAACACATGCGTGTATGTTGAAAACTTTCAAAGAAAACCTGAATGTGGCACAAAATGATTAAAAAGAAGGAAATGGAAGAAATTCTTTTCCTTCAGGCAATTTTAATAAGATTTAAGTAATTTTGTGTATCTTTTTTTTTTCGTTTCTATCCTGTACTGGTACTGCATATCACTTTATATATTTGCGTTGCATTTTCTTACTACTTAGTGTATCTGCAAATAGAGCAAATGTGGTAGCGAATTCCAGCAGGCATGGCTACACAGCTTGTATGGGCAGCCCAAGCTGAGTTAGTAGAATCCTGCGTCCAGGATTTTAATCTAACGTGTATCAGCAAGGTACTTAAATCTCTGATTGCTTTTGTAAACACTTGCTATTTTTTGAATAGCGCATTATAACATTGTAGTGTAGGACCTTGCTTTGTCAAGTGTTACTTGCGTAGTTGTCTACCTTTTTGCCTTTCAAATGTGTATTGTTTTTATGCCTTCCTCATGACTATCTTTAGGAATCTTGCAAATAGTGCCAAAGCTCATAATGTGATGAAGCAAGTCAAGTAAGCGTAATAATCACAGCTAGCAATGTATACAAGTCTCTTTTTCAGTGTCATGGTAGGACATAATATTCTAATAGTACCAAAAAAAATTTAATGTGATTCCATTTGATCTTCTTATTAGAGAAGGAAGAAGGATAGTATCCTTACAGTATTGTTTCAGGGTGCCATATTTAACTTATTCATATTCAGAGGACTTAGGTTGTAGAAAGTCATAGCAGTAGATTTTTTTTTAATTTTTTTTTTTTAATGGTAGAGGGCAAAATATTGGTAAGACTCAACTGTTTTGGTGTGTTGAAACAGCAAAAAGATCAGCCTTCATACAACTACATCTGTTCATCAGCTTTAACTTATTTCATGATTAGATTAAGATACGGGTATAATATGTGAAGCCAGTTCTGACTGATTCTTGTTCTCCCCCTTCCTGATTGTTTTGTGGTCATATTTGGGCTTAGGGCCTTCCTGGATCTCACGGCTTCTCCCCTCCCCATGCCATGGAAGACTTTTAGTGGCCTTTCAGAGTATGTCTCTGAAGTGTTAGTTCTTTCCAAGAAAATAGACTTTGCAGTAGATGTGGGCAGTTGGATGATGGAACTGAAGCGAACAAAAGTGAGCTGCTGCTGCTGTCATTGCATGCTGTTTAGATATTGAAAGCTTTTTGGTTGTTTTTGAACTGCAACTTTCAAGTAAACTTCATGAAATCGGTCTGTATTTATTGCTTGTTTTTTCTCTGTCTTAAATGTCTCTTAAATCTATTTGCAGCTGGGTCTCGAGCATCTTACAGCAGCCAGCACAGCCACCTTGGCTCCGAATTAAGGGCACTGCAGTCTCCAGAACATCATATAGATCCTATTTACGAAGACAGAGTTTATCAGAAGCCCCCTATGAGGAGTCTCAGCCAGAGTCAGGGGGACCCTCTGCAACCAGCACACACAGGCACATATCGCACTAGTACAGGTAGGTGATTACAACTTGCATGATTGTCTTTTTATGAGCTCTGTCTTACTCTTCACTACTAATTCTTCTCTTTCTGATGAGCTAAACAATGTGCATTGTGTGCATGTCAGTAAAACAGAATACCTGTGTAGATGCAGCTATCAACAGAACCCTAAAAACATGCACAAAATGTAGAAATGCGTAGTGCTGTATACAGTAGCTTAAGCTAACTTGGAGAGAGGGCTTACTCGTAAGGAGAGTGCTTCTATTTATCTCTTGTATTGTCTTCAAGAAAAAAATATCTGGAGTAATTGCATTTATTTATTTATTTTTGCTTGCTGAGTTATTTTGTGTTTTGCAAAGGGACTGTAAAGTTCCTTTCTCATGAAGCTAAAGGATTGCTCATTTGACTTTCAAGTGATTCATATGTACATTCTTCCTCTCTCCTGTGCAGGTAATCTTATGCACAGGTACCTAGGCACAGAATTGAACTAAAGCGCAGACAAAAGCTGTTAGCATCCCTGTTTTATCTATATAGTAATTGTCCATGAACTACATTAGTGTACAAGGCAGCTTCGCAGAATGTCCCCTCAATCAAGTGAAATGCAGTTGTATGTTGAAACTCACAGAGATCACAAATCAGCAGGGGTATTTATGGTATTGAATGTTTAAAATAATTCGAGTTTGTAGGTGCTACAGCCAAAATAGCATAAAGCAGATGTAGGAAGAACTTGCCTGAGGAGTCGAAAGCATTTCTAGTGTTTTGATCAATGCAACAAAAACAAATAGGGAAGATTCTGTCCATTCTCATGTCACACCTGTTTTCTTCAAGAAAAAAAAATGTTGTTTTTTTTTTTTAATTTTAAGCTAGATAGTTTACTTTTTTAAGAAGTTATTTTATTTTTGAAGTCTTCTGAGGACGAAGTTGGCAGTCCTTGCATGTCTGAGGTTTCTGATGCTTTATGAAAGTTTTGGGTGCTCAGAGTAAGAGAAATACTTAAGTTAATCACAGAATTCTTTAGTTAACTAACTAAAACTTTGTAGTTATTTAAAGTACTTTAGGCCATTACTTAACTAAAGTAATGTTATGCTTTGTGAAGAGTATTTCCTTTTGGTGAAGGAAACTATAATAGCATGTTTTAGATGCATTTGTGTGTGTGTGTGTATATATATGAAGAAAGATTGCTATTCTTTGTATGATTGGGACCAAGACATCTCACTAAGTCACTGGACAGTAGTGGTAGCAAATAAAGCAGGTGTTTTCATTGAGCTTTAATCCTTGCATTCCACATGCAGCCTTTTATTTTGTATGCAGTGCACTCTTTCCTGATCATGCATTGAAGAGGATTTCTTGTTTTGCTTGCAAAATGTCCTCTGAGTCTCTGTGCAGAACTAGCAGGCTCTCTTGGGACTTATCTTCACAACACCTCTGTAAGTAAGGAAACCTTGTGAAACTAGATCACAACTGTAGTGGATGAAACTGGACCACAGGATATTAGTGGGTAATACATGAAGATTGCTTTTTTCAGAAGGGAAGAGCACAAAGACACTGGTTTGGATAGCAGAAATGAACCTTCCAACAGTCAATTTTGTTTTGCTGTTTGGGACTGAGTTTGGGATTCAAACTTCAGCATTACTCCAGATTTATCCTGAAGAACTGCTACATTGGTCAAGCTCTGTGTTTTGTTGACCCTCCCTCACTTTCATCACTATCACTGGCAAACAGGGCTGGAGGCATGCCAGGCTATTCACTGCACTGCTCAGTGTAGTCAGCCTTTTGCACATCCAGCCTGAAGAGCAGTCAGTGGTCAGAGAGAATCTTGGGCTGGACACACCAGCTCTCAGGCTGCTTTTGCCACAAATGTGCATGCTTCTGCTAGTGGAGGCTATATATCTTTTCTCAAATTAGCGAAACAAAGTGGTAGGAATCCAACTTAAGTTTAGCACATGTAAATTTTCAGTTCTTCATTGCCTGTTTCCTATTTCAGACTGAATAGGAATTTGCTTTCACTATTGGTGTAGGAAAGGAGGGGTGGATTTGTGTACTCCCTGAAGATGAATGCAGATTGTTCAAATCATGTTTCTTTTGTGTGCATGAATCACACTGGGGGAGAGGTTTAGAATTTTCTGTTTTCTTTTATAGACTGCAGTTCATGTTCTGTTACGTATTACAACTGTATCTTTAAGATTGCACATGTTTTTTCCACATTTGATGGAGAAAAGAGAAGGCAAATGTAGTTGAAGGACTTTGGATTAAGCCTGGTTTTGTTTTTGTTTTTTTTTAATTTTTTCTCTACAGCTGACGTTTCACACTAGAAACAAAAGTTATGCAAATTATACTTGGAAGCCATTTGCTTCTATGACTTCTCTTTTGAAAAGAGAGAACTCCTGAATTTGAAGCTTCCATGTTTCTGACTCAGAATGGAAATGTTTCTTCCTTTTTTTAAAATAGGCATCACCTCTCTCTTTTCTGAGCTCTGAAGTAGCTATTGCATTTGGGAATGTTTACACAACTGAGGATAGAGCCCACTCAGTTTCTCATTGCCTCAGTGAATCAACATGCTGTGTGAACAGAGTTCTAAGATTTCTCTGTGGTGTAAATAACACAAAGTGAATTTAGTGTACATGCTGTATTTTTTTTAGCTTGTATTTTTAATTTCATGTTTCACTAATGCATGAAATGCACGATCGTAGTTATACACTAAGGGCACTATTGCAGAAGGTATGAAGTAATAGGAGCTTTAGAACATCTTTCTTCTTAGCATAACATCAGATAGGGGCAGGTCAAATTCTTCATCACTTTGAAGTTCAAGTCATGATTGGGTGCGTTACTGTTATGCTGTCTTAGCTGAAAATAGTCTTTCAGTCTTCGTAGCAGTGGCTGCATAGGCTTCCTTGGCCTGTAGTTTTATATAGCAGTCCCTTCTGGTCTTAAAAAGGTTGTGCCTTTTTTTGTAAAAAGTAGTAGCCTAAACTTTTGCCCTGAATTTCACAATGAATTTCAAAATTTATTTACTGAATAGGAGTTTATTTGTTAACTAAATAACACTAGTAATAATTTTTTTCCAAGCAATTGCCTCACTTATTTTTCTTACAAACCTAGAGGTATTGATTTATTCATTTAAACTGTGAACTAATGACAATAGAGGTAAACTTATTTGGTGGGATGCTTGCATGAGTGCTGCTGGAGTTTGAAGAGTGCTGTTACTTAAGAGAGGAAAAAGATTTACTTACAGCCAGCGCAGATCGCAGAATAATTATTCTCTCATGCATTTGTTTAGTTTGTGGAATTGGAGGTTGGGACTAATGTTTTAGTCTTACTTAAATCAATTATTGGCATTTTATTCATGCTAAACATGAATCGAGTCCAAGTTTTTAAAATCCGTCTGTTTTGTAAGCATGAAATTTTTGTAGTTTTTTTGAAGAGAAGACGATGTGTCTCAGGTACCAAGCTATTGGTTTTGACTTACAGTACAGGAGCATGGCTATGACACCAGTAGGTGCTTTGAGATCAGTTGCTATTATTCTTGGGAAGCTGGCAATGCTGTATTTGGAAATGCACAAAGGCACTTGTCCCTTTCAACAAGGGACCAATGAAAACAAGCCCTCTTCCATAAAAGGATGTGATTTCTTGGTAAAATTATTAAAAGCTTTGAAAGAATGATGTTCCCAGCATTCTGGGAATGGTGGGATGTAAATGTGTTTACCTTGGACCCTCCCCAAGCTGGGCCTGGAATTTTATCAGCTGAAAAATGTGCTGCTCTTTAAAAGTAAGACGGTTGCTGGTAAAGTGTGGATGTGTTGAGCTCAGAACTTGCCAAGCGTTCGTTCATGCTGCGAAGAGTGTTTCTTGGTTTTCAAGGTGAGTGTCATTGTCCTCAACCTCACTCAAGTGGTAAGGAGGAACCAGCAATTAAACAAGAAGAATGAACCTGCCCTCTCAGCTCTACAAAGGATATGTCTCCCTTGTATCAGGGCTGCCCTGATACACCACTGGAGAAAGATGAAGTGTTGCCTCGGTGCATAGGTCGATAACGGTCTCTGCTCCTGTGTTCAGCAGCTAGGGTGCTTGCAACCCCTCCTGTGGCCTCCTCTCCTTCAGATCAGGTCTCTCGGAGTATGCTCACACCAGCAGTCTGTGGCTCCATCAGCACAGTGCTTCTGAAGATCTTTTATTAAAAGCTGTGATGGCGTGATCTGTTTGGGCTCCTGAGTGCTGTGGTAGAGGACACTCTTCAAAGAGAAGAAGCCTGTGAAATTTGTGATGGCAAGTGCAAAACAGAAATATGGCTCTTTGTTGGCTGGATTTGTATGGAGGGAGGGCACCACCAGGAGCATGCAGCAGTGTTGCCATGTTGAGTCTATGGGGAAGTTCTTTGGAGGGAAGAGCTTTCTGCAATAGACCTGTGCCCAGAGGATGTCACGCTTCAGCAGCAGTAACCAGGCAGGAATGTCCTTTCTGCAAGTGCTTTCAGTGATTGGTGTTTGCTTTTGGTATTCAGTGAGGGGCATGAGGGGAAAACGCAGCACAGAGCCACTTGTCTTCAGGCATAGAGCCTGTTGCTCCTGGTGTATGTTCTGGCATTTATCAGCAGCAGGGAAAATCCTGGATTTCTTCTGTTATGATGCAGTGCAGGAAAAGTTGTGGGAAGTGAGAAGCATTATTGAGCTTCTGGATGAATGCTGTTTTTCTCTTTCCCGCTTTCTTTCCCATTCCTGCCCGCTGCTTCCTTGACTGACTGGTGGGAGCCGTGATTACATCAGGCTTAATTCTTGGTTGTTTACAAAATCTTTGAGTATGTCTTGGTTTAGTGGTGTAGGAGCAGTATTTGCCCTGGAGTCGTCATCTGTGATAACCTAGAGTTCTTTCTGAACAAAGAGGGATGCAGACTTGTGCTGAGGGTCAGACATGCTTTTAGATGGGAAGCAAGAGGATCCATGCTGATGCTTGCTGCTTCACACTTACTGCTCTTTGCCCTGGCATCTGCTGTCCTGGAAGTCGAGCAGGAGCTGAGAGGAAGATTTACAAGACAAATGAGCATTCCTTTTCGTATCAGTGAGGTAGTGGTTTTCTTGCAACGTGTAGTGAAGATCAAGTGTCTATTCAGAGCCCAAAGGAAAGGCAGGAGAGGAAGAAGCAAAACCCTCCTGCTGCCCCAGATAGGAACAGGCCTCCCAAAATTGTTTCCAGTCTTTTTTTTTTTTTTTTTGTATCAACACTCATTTGTTGCTTGCGAAGCATTCAGATGGCTCTGACAGCCTCTTTTTGTCATTGTTTAACTTGCACAAGCAAAGCATGGCCGTACAATTCCAGCTATGTGGTGTCTGGTTGCTGCCCAAATGCACGGCTTCTTTCAGTAATAGGCCCAAGCCCCATTTGCCTCTGGTCTTTGGGGTTTCCCTTTTTGGATGAGAAGGTGCTGCACTCTCAAACCATTTGAACTTTCATCTTGTTGGTAAGCAGAAGTCTAACACTATGGAGTTGGTGCTGGTAAGCTGTGCCAGCTGGCAGCTTGTTACTGCTGTCCTGCTGTTCCCTCTGTTGCCATCAGGGTGCCTTACCTTGCTCCAGGTCGAGTTTCTGCTCTGCAAGCAGGAGGCTCTGTCTTAGTAGCATGGCAGCTGGCAGCTTGTGGGAGCCATGAATGCTCAAGACATGCAAGTCAATTTTTTTCCGATTTCAGTTTTTACAGCAAGGTCAAGGAAGGATGTTGTATGGAGAGCTTGATGTTGCAAGTACCTTACTTGCTGTGTGTTTGTGTTGTTTTTGTAAATGCTTGTCCAGCTTAGCCTTCCTTTGATTCCCAAAGTTTTGCCATGTCTCTTAGCTCCTTTATCCTTTCCAGGAGACGACAACAGCGAATGCATCGCTTGATCCCAAGTGTGTTATTTTCACAGGACTGTGAATATATGTCTTCACATATAATAAAGTATTGGATGAGTTTGGTATTTTTAGAAATTGTCATTATTTCAAGGTGAAGATTTTCATTTTAATATTGCGAAGCAATTTTCTAGTATTTGGAAAATTGTCCATATGAAGAAAGCTGATATCTGAATCAATGAAACAGTGACTTCTCTCATCTTTTAAGACTAATTAAACCTACTTTATAGTAACTTTGAGGCATCACAAATTGGTAGCTATTCTTTTGTTTTCAAAGATGAATTTGGTCTTTAATCATTTTAACTGAAACCTTCTGAGGTTTTCTTATGTTTTTTTTAATTGCTTATGATATCATTTTAAACAATATTAAGATAATATTTAAAACACATTTGTTTTGCTTTGAGGGGTGTCTTTTCAATAGTTATTTACAATAGCTTGTAGCAAGCAGCCCCTTGGAAAGTCATTAGTTTTAGTCCTTCAAAATTGCTGAAACTGTATGTTACCTAAATATGCTGAAAAAATCTGAGAAATCAGTACAGAATTCTGATATTGAAATAGAACTACATAAAAAGGATGTTGTGGAAATCCGATTTTTTTTTTTGTCATGATGAATATCATGTAGTGGGCTTAGTTCACAGGAAGTGTTTCTACAGTTGCAAGGCTAGCAGATGCAGTGTTGACTCTGGAAATCAAACCTGGAACTTCAGTCTCCCACGTCGCTAGTGACAGGCTTCACAGAGCCTGATAATGCAGTTATCCTACTGTTGATTCTTCCTCAGTCTGTGTTAGTATTGCCTCTTGTCATGGAATTAGAATTTAGTTAGACAGAAGTATGATATGTAATTCCATGGTCTTTGGACTCTGTAAAATGAATTTTAAGGTAATTAATAGGAAAATATTTTTTTCTCTTATAAGCAGTTAGGTGTCTTCAGACTCTTACAGTGGGCATTGCTGAGTACATTGGTATAGTTTCACTTTGCTTTCAGAATAATATCTGACTGCTAATGGGAAGCTGCCTGTTGCATGCTATTTCCGTACTTTAAATACTTCATATGGAAGTAACAAGGGAACTTCAGTTTCAGAAATACTTTTCTTATTTGGGGCATACATTCTTCACTTTTCAGCTAAAAAGGAGAACAGACAGGAAAAAAGAAACAGCTCTTACTTGCCCCATTTTCATTAAATGCTTTGACTGTCAAACTGCTGCTTTATTCTTTTCAGTCCTAAAGTACCTTGCTTAAGTTATAAATATCAAGCATCAGATCCTCCTGCCCAGGTTGTGTTCTCTTTTTTCTGTCTGGGAGCCAGGTTGGCTTGGTTTGGTTTGTCTTCTGTTTTGTCACAAGTTGATGTGATATGCACTGGCATACTGTGATGCCACAGCTGCAGGTTGAGAATCATGCTGGTAAATCACACAGCATGAGGTTCAGGCTATAGGACATAATGTTTTCAGGGAGATTAAAAAGAAAAATTATTCCTACCACTGCATTTCTATTAGTTTGGTAATGTTGTGTTAATAGACCTGTATTCCTAACTGACATCCACTTGATAGCATTGGTTTGGGAGAGAGAATTACAGGAGGCAAGCAGGGAACAAATCTTCGCTACCAAGTAAATTGAGCACAAAATACTATAGTGATCTGCATAGTGAATAACAAATCACCTCAAAGCAAAGGAAAGCCATAATCTTATTTCATTTGACAGATCCTGAGTGTTTAGTAAAGCATTATCTGTGTTTATATTCTTGTATATTTGTTTTTGTGCTGCTTGTCTGCCAGGTAGGCTATGTGACATCCTGTCTGAGAAGGATGTAGTGCCTTTTTTCACTCGTATTTACAACTTGGAGGAGGGTTTATGAAAGACACTGTTTTAAGTTCAGTGTTATTCTGTGCTCTTGTAAAGCAGGAACAATGGAAGAGGAAGGGAAGTGGTAGAAGATGGAAATTGTGGAAGTTCACGCTTGTAATATGTTTCCAGTATCTTTCTTGTAGTGGAGAATCTTTCCTCCAAGTAAGATATTTATAGCTTTAAGTTATGCAGCCTGTGGTTAAGGTCTATTGAGGAATCATACCTATCTGAAGATAGCCCAGATCTCACCATTGCTCAAAATAGAGACTTGTTAACATTACCAGCATTCACAGCCTTCTTTCTCTGTCTCATAAATAGAGTATCTCCAGAGATTTGTAGTGTCATGTATTTTCTAATTTTGTTCTTTTTTTTCCAATAGCAGAATGATTTAAAATGTCTGAACACATCTCAGATGTCCCTTAATTTTTAGTACCTATTAAAGTAGAGTCATGAATATAAAACTTTGGTGAGACCTTTGAATCTCAGGGCAAGTACATATCCTTTAAATCTCACCTGCCACTACTGAGATTATACAGTGGTTACTCTGTCAGAAGCTGTCTGCATTTATCATCTGTTTTCTCTGTAGATGTAGTCTGAGGCATGTTAAGGTCTGATCACACTAAATTTTAGTGATGGAAGACTATATTCTCTTTTATTTACTCCAGCGGTTTTTTTAAGTACAGAATTATCCTTTATGAAATAAGAAAGTATTCAAACACTTCTCATAAATCTCCTTGTAAGCCTTTGCTGAATGAAAATGATGCTATGCCTGAGGTAACTATCCATAAAGTCTTCAAGAGGACTGTGCTTTTGTTTAAAAAAAAATTATTCTTTCTGCAGTATTGTGTTTAAAGGCACTCTTTCAAAAATCATCAGGCTATTATTAATTTAATTAAAGCTGTGTATGCATATAAATATTGATGAGTGCCTTGTACTTAGTTTGCATGCAGGTGTGGAGTTTCTGCAAGTAGAGCAAGATGATAATTTTCCCTCTTAATGTGTCCAGCAACTTTCAAGCTTTCCGTTGCAGAACTTACTGTGTCTTTGTTGTGTATAACTGTATGTACCAACTCTGTAATACAGTTACAGTTAATTTACTAATAAAGTAACGGTATTCCAGAGCAGGAAACATAAACTACAATAGCTGAAACTTTGTGGTGTTTCCTGAAGAACACAGTCTGAGAACGTTTTTAAGCTTTGGGATTATAGCTTACTAAACAGGAAGAAGTCCAAAATCTGAAGGAGAAAAGGGAAAATTTCCACACACTGGAAACTTTTCATCTGTGATGATCTCATTTTTATTCACTTAATTTATGATCTTGCTATGACTTTATTTTGACTGTCTTCTGTTAGCTAGTTGGAAAGTTAACTTTAACAAAGGAATTTCAAGAGAAGGTTAATTTTGAGCATAGATTTAGTTGCTGTAGGTTTGTCTGTACTCAGTAGTATTGGTTGTGTACTTTTTACTTTTGATCAGGTTTCATAATGGTTATTGCCATTATATCCCTTGCACACAAGGTGGAAGAAATTCAGGGCATTCTGAAAGTAATGCCTCATTTATTTCCATGGAAACCACAACAGATGCGAAGAGCAAGATGACTGTACTCCATAGAGCAAATTCCCAGTTACAAAGCACTGTTTTTCAACATAGTCACCACCATTGGCAATGTGTTCTTGTCAGCTATGAACAAGAGCCTGCAGGCTGTGCTGGTATATTTAAAAATAAATAAATAAAAAACTGTTCCAGAAAAAGTGACCTACTGCTTCACAGCTACTATGATGGCATCGTTGGTTGCCTACCAATGATTATCTTTCATTGACCCAAACAGATGCGAGTCAGAAAATGCCAGATCTGAACCATACAGTGGATACTGTAGGACAGTCCAGCCAAGAGTAGCACAGTCTTCCAACTGCTGTGGGTCCTGGTATTCAAGAGAATTGTTATCCTCTTTGGGCTGACTCTGGAAATTCAAGGCTTCAGCTTTGACCTCTGCATTGCACTGCTGATTTGTACAGCTTCCAGGAAATCTAAGAAGGGTCAAGTCTTTTCTATCCTAAAAGACAGTGCATATTACTTTACCTGCTGAGGACTACATCTTGGATTTTTTCTTCCCTGGGGAATTTGTATGTTGTCACTGCATGTGCTGCTGTTTTGATTCCAACTCGTAGTGGTGGCACTATGTCTTGTCACCATAATGAAGCGGTCCAGGAAACTGTCACCTTCAGCTTTGTACTGGTTCAGTAGGTCCTGACAAATTTGAATCTGGTGTCTTTTCTGTTCCTTCATGTGCATTTGTGTGACTCATCTCATGCGAACTTTGATATTCTAATGTTGCCACCCTTGTTTCCAAAGCATTGAAGCCAATATTCAGCTCTGTACATGGTTTCCTGGTCATAATGTATTGACTCATGATGATGATACTCATCATTTTGTGATGTGAGAGTTGTGCGTGGCTGTCTAGAATGTGGCTTTTTGTCTGTCACCACTGCTGAAACTGCACCACCTATTGCCTTACAGTGCTCACATCCACTGTTTCTCTGTAAATGTTCAGTAGGTGTTGACAAATGTCTTTTTCATGTGGAGGAATTCGGTGTCACACCTCTGCTTCATACAGAGTCCTGTGTCATACTCCTTTCTGTCAGACCGCCCCTCTGCTGCTATCTGTCTCATGGCAACAGAATGTAATGGAATGCTGATGGGAAGGTTCAACCTCTACTGCCCTACCACCAAGATCCACCTCTGACATTGTGGGCCAGCGTAGGAGGCATTATTATAATACATAGGAGGCATTACTTCTGGAGCTGGTCTCATAGTACAGAAGATTGAAGTGTTGTATGTGTTTTCTGTTGTGCAGTTGCTCTTGGTTGAATTCAGTCTCCCTTGATGAATTTTAATATCTCAGAGTCTAAAAGGTCAATTGCTTTCAAGGGCATTGGCAGTTGGTATTTTCTCCATTTAAATGCCCTTGTAACAAATGAATAAAGCTGTGTGTTCTCTCCAGACTCAGGGATACATTTCAGAGGCAAGAGGCAGTCTGAGAAAATGCACAGATCTCAAAATGCTTTAGGATAACATGCTTTTGAGATGCAGACTGTGTTATTGTGATGGGCAGCCTGTAACTTTTAAACCTGATGATGAAAGACAATTGGAGGAAAGCATATAGAGTTCCTAAAGTCTGTGTGTGCTGTGGATGTAGATGTGAGGTTGAGTGTAGCAGTGAAGCCACCAACAGTCCCTGGCTTAGGAAAATGCTACATTTAAGTTTTGACTATTAGGCTTCACTGAATCACTTCAAATAATGCTATAAATAGACAATGATTTAGAACATTTTAGGTGCCATGTGCATTAAACTAAAATGTGGGTCACTGGGATTATAATTTTGTTAGTATTGAAGTTCACTGAATTGCTTGTCTGCCTATTTCTTCATTAAAATTTGTCAGAGGGATACATAGCCTTGTAGATGTCTTTATTCCTAAGGTATGTGCTTGTTGTTATTACAAAATAATGGAAATGGGTGACTTCAGATTGTCAGCTAATTGCACATGTGAACCTATGAGTGAAATGATTACTAGTAATGAAATGCCAAGTCTAAATTGGTAACTAAGAAAATTATTCCATGTCCTAAGAGTAAGGCAGTAAGTGTGCATCTTCCTCTGGTGGAGTTATTCACTGAAAAGAAACATTAAAAAAAGAAAAAAAAAGACAAAAGGAAAATGACGGCAGACAATATGAAAATTTGCAAGCTGATGTGGGACAATATAGACAAATGGATCTCTCAATGTGACCAGATAGTGGTTGTTCTGACAATAGAGACATAGCTTAGAAAGAGAAGTAGTATTTTGGTTTGTTTTTTGTTCTTTTTTGTAATGCAGAGTCAGTGAAGGGGCACTAGCTTCCTAAGTGAAGGAATACTCAGCCTTCTAACAATTAATGTAAGATCTAAAGAGCATTCTTAGAAAATTGAAGTGAAAGGATGCGTAAGTGCAGGTACCATTTTCAGTTTTTCAGTCTCCGAAGATCATCGCTGTTTGTGTTGGAACAGGATTTATTATTCATGACCATCTGGAGTGCGCAGGTTATGTTTCCTTGGATCCTATGGAGCAAGGCATTGTTCCCCCACAAAACAGTGACATGTTCTTTGCAGCTGACAGTAACAGGGATGGCCCTTCGGAGTATGTTAGAATAGTATTGAGCATTTCCCAAAAAACTGTACTGTTATCTCTGGGATTGGAAAGTATGAACAACTAACGTCTCCTGTGATACCATCTGGAAGGGTGATATCACAGTGACTTTGGTAAATTCTCCCTTCTTACTAGGTAATTGGAAACTTATTTAAATTACTATTTATTTTTTTTAATAAATTGGAGTACATGCTTGTAACAGTGTTTAGGCACGCTAATTACAAGTAGATATGATAGCCAGGTGTAGCAAGTACATGAGAAAACTGTTACATGTTTATGGGTGGAAAAGAGACCTTTTTCATACTGTCTTGTTTTCCCCTTTGCTCGCATTTCCCATGTACTGTGTTATGTTCTCCTAGTAGGAGATGGCCGGCACAGCAGAGTGTAACTGTTATGCTCTGGCTATTGAAAGCAGCAAGCTGAGCACGTGGGAACTGGCTGGAGGGTAGGAGATCGTAACTCTCTTGACATACACAGAATGCAAGCATCTGGAGAAGGTTGGGGCCCGGCAAAAAGGGAGTAACTAGAAACAGCTGAGAGGGAGAGGACATGGAAGAAATAAAGGGGAAGAAGCTTCTCCAGTTAGTTACGTGGAGTTCAGTGCCATTCTGGAAACCCTAAAAAGTGGAAGTGCTGAGAGCAAAGGCTGGATGGGTGGAGAAGGCACTGTCTTATGAGGATACAAGGGGAAGACTTGCCCACAAATTCTTTATCTTCCTTCTGTCTGAGGATAAACTCAGGAAATTGAATAGAATGAGATTTGGACACTGGAGTTTTGTAAGATCAGCAACTAAACAGAACATGTAGAAGCAAGGGAGAACACAATAGAAAGCAAAACAAGAAGGTAATTGGAATAAATTTGATTGTCTTTTGATAATAAGAAACTTCACTATGAAGTGCCTGATCTACAGAAGACTTCCTTGATGTAAAACCTAAACTCAAGTTTTGTATCCTGGACCAAAGGCAGCCACATTCCCGTTTGCAATCAGCCAAGTCCCAGAGAAGTTGGCCTGAGGAGTAGCACGTTTCTACTTCAGCACACCTGCTGCTACAGCTCCCCTCCTTCTCTTCTTCTTTTGTTGGACCAAAGCCCTGGTCCTTGTCCAGGTAGCATGACAGGAGGCTGTGAGCTACCTGTGCATCATGGTAGCTGTACAGTTACCCCTCTGTCTGACTTTTGATTTGTGAGAAGTCATGTGAAAGTTGGAGGAGTAGGTAAGTGTATTTGTTTTAAAAGCACGGTACAAGGTTTCTTTATCATCTTCAGATGCAGCCGGTATACGAATGCTTTCTGGTCTGCTTAGCGTGCCCTGTGATTTAATACTGCCTGGTGAAGCAAATGGATTTCTGAACTGTATTGTTTAATAGGCATAATAAATATGACTTTGGTGTTTAAAGAGCTATATCAAAGGGATTTCTCAGCGCTATATTTAATATGCTTATTGTCAATCAATAAATCTAGCTGCTAAAAGAATTTAACTTAAGCAACTATAACGGGTTGGTAGAAGGTGGCTTTGCTTCAGTTTGACTTGAAACTATTCATGTAAAAATGTCAATTTGTTTAACTGTTTTACAGTCCATGGTAGTGAGTCTACTTCAGTTAAATGTAGAAGTTACTCTAAAGAGAGTGCGGCTTTTTGCTTGTTTTTGTTTTTTTGCTTTTTTTTTGCATTTGGTTTGTTGAATTGTGTGTTTTCTTTTTACACTTAATTGGCCTAACGTTGGGCAAACAAGCTGAGAAATGAACGTTTAGTTAAGTCGTAGACTATTCTATTTTTCTACTCAAATTCTGGTAGCTCTGTGCTCATTGTGATAAAATTTGAAAGGAAGTAAGAGTCTTTTAGGAAGATAATTTGAGAAATAAATCAGTTACTCAAAAAGCACATAGGTGTTAGAGTGACAGTTTCCGTTCATGTAAGTACTTATTTTGATAACAAGGCAAAGGGGGAAATGGAAAGAAAAGTTTTCAAAGAGTTTAAAAACAAGCATGTTTTCCATTGAACTGCCTTGAGAAGTAAATACATTTATTTGCAAAATATTCCACTGTATGTTATAATGTAACTGTTACTTTCAGCACTACTAGCATTGTAGGATTTTTATGTAATCCTCCCTGCGATGTGTCAACAGCTAGCAAAATGTCCTGCATACTGACTATACTTAAAAGCAAGCTGTATCAGTGTACAACCCCATTTTTGCTCTTCCTCTTAAAAATATTTCCAGAATATTCTCTAACGTACTTTTTTCACTCTTTTTTTTTATCATAAGGCACCAAATGTTCAGTTTAAGTGTATTTTCTGTTAAAAAGTGATGTTTTTATTGTGTCTTCATAACACTGAATTTAGCATGGTTTGTGCATGAGGTGTTCTGGTATGCTAATATTGTTCTTTCATTTTAACTGATGAAAGGTCTGTATGTGTCTTATTTCTCATTTCATGAGGAATTATTTGCTAACAATTAAGAACAGTACTTATAAAATCTTGCTGAAAATTTACATCAGGGTAATTCCACTTTTCTGTGCTTGTAACAGTGCTGTAAGATAGTACTCATTGCAGAGCAATATGCTTCAGAATCAGGAAAAATGAAAATAAGGCAGAATTTGATACAAATTTGAAATGTTCATAAGCTGTAAATTTTGACAAATAGTAGCTCAGACAAAATTGCAGTAATTGTATTTTAAGCTCTATGTGATTCATTTGCTGACACTTCAAGGGAAAATGCTTAAAATCCCTTTCATGAGGGATATAAAATCCCTATAACATACCAAAAATGTTTACTTTTCTGAAGTGTCAATGTAAATGTTCATTAAAAAAAAAAAAGACTGGGAAATATTTTATGAATATCTATCATGTGAGTATGCAACTTTGCCTACAATTTTGTGTATGAGTTTGATTCAGCAAAAAATACTCGTGAACCCAGGCCCATTCCTGCTTCAAATGTGTTCTAGCAGTCTTGGGCTGGGGGAAATGGGACCCATGAAGAATTCACTTGCCATTGTAAGCAGTCCAAGCCAGCTTTTAATTTGTATTTTTTTTCAGGCCAAAGATTATGTGGGTGCTGCTTCTCTAGCCCTTACACTGCAAAGCCAATTGCCTTTATTTGGACGTTAGTTTAAAAGTATTGTATATTTAGTAAAGATCTCAAAGTTGACGATATTCCTATTACACGGCGGCATAACAGAAAGATATTGGGCTATGAGGGGGATTAGTAAGATTTTTGAGTTGAAAAAGCATTAAATCAGTTTAACTCTGTAAGTAAGCTGCTCAAAACTGATAATAAGCAGGAGGAGCAGCTCACCTGAGAGATGCAGCCCCAGCTCCCCTGTGTACAGAGTGGACAGGCCAAAATCCCAGCAAATCAGAACTTCTGGTACCATAAGGCGAACTTCTTCTTTGGACACAATTTCTTAACTTGATGTACAACCCCTGTTGGTGTGCATTAGTATGTCTTTTGGCCTCTATGTAACTGGCTCTTCCTCAGACTCAGCGGTAGCAGTCCTGTGAGTCTTATGTATCGTGAGGAAGAGAGGGGGGAGGAGGGAAGGTTACAGAAGTTTACACAGTGTCAGTAGCTGGTATCTGGTTTTACCTGTTGCACAGACACCAGAAATATCAATTCCAGCTGGCTGTGGCAATTTCCTCTGCCAAGGAACAGTACACTGTAGCTTGTTAAATCAGGCTCAGGAGGCCATTCCTTCTGCTCACCTCTTGAAAGGCTACAAAAACCACCTGATGGTGTTTATAAATACTAGTGTGATGAGTTTGATGCTTTTTATGTGCTTTTTTTTGTCCTAGGTTAGTGTAAGTAAAATTCCAAGAGAAAAGTATTGCTGCAGTCTGTTTAGCTGAAGTAAAGGCCCCCTAGTCTAGAAGTGGCATGACATTTAGAAATTCATTTGACAGTTACTTACTTCAGTGGTTTTGAAAATGACAATGTTCTTTGTTTTGTTTTTTTCTCATTCTTTTTGAACCCCTGTTTTATATGTGTGTGTTTTTTTTTCCTCTGCCTAGACCTGGTTAACCATTTCTGTGAACAGGTCCTCAATTTTTTACTTTGTCCCTACTTTCCTGTCGTAGCCCCATCTTCCCCTGGTGTCGACTCCGTACCCTTACAGCGCACAGGCAGTCAACACGGCACACAGAACGCAACCGCGACCTTCCAGAGGGCCAGCTATGCTGCAGGCCCAGCCTCCAATTACGCAGACCCCTACCGACAGCTGCAGTATTGTCCTTCTGTTGAATCACCATACAGCAAATCTGGGCCAGCCATCCCACCTGAGGGGACCTTGGCTAGGTCACCTTCCATTGATAGCATTCAGAAAGATCCCAGGTGGGTGAAACCTTAATTGTCTATTATTTCTTGCTCATGCAGAGGTTTGAAATTGCAGTTTGCTTTGTGTATTTCTGCTGTTGAATATCACCAACAAAACCCCATGACCCGAAACCTGATGGTAAGTATAAAACTTTTTGTACAACACTTTTATTCTGATGCTTTACCTTGGGCAGGCTCTCATGAGCTCTTCTTAAAAATGAAATGATAGATGTGGTCTTGAATACATACGTTTAGCCTGCTTTCAGTAGTGCCTCCCCTCCAAATCTTCTGTAAAGTAATTTTCTCTGAAAATGGAAGTGATGGTATGACTTTCGACTCTAACCATTGTGAACTGAACTTTCAAGGTATGCTTGGGAAGGAGTTGTTACAGTTGTGTTTTCTGCAGTTAATATTCACAGAAGGATATTCTGGTATCAAGCAGTGAGACTGAGCAATGTAAAACAGTCTGTGATCAAGTTTGTGCTTCACCCTGTGTCTTATGCAAGCTTCTAATATCAGTATATGATAGCAGAATGTATGTGCTACAGCTTTCTATAAATGATTTTTACATTGCATGCTCTTTCAGTACCTATTACAACTTAGTCACACCCAACAGCAATACAGTTGTGATATGGCCATGTGCCTAGGGAAGACACAAGAGGTAAACTTTATAGCCATCCATATGCCCAGCAGACACAGAAACAGATTAGGGAGTTTTCTGGCATATGCTTTGACTTCCATAATAACAGTAGTGCAGATGCTGGCTGCAATCCTTGATGCACTTGGTAACGTTCTTTAATTTTCTGATGGAAAAAGAACAGTTTTTTTTATTTTGTAACCGAAGTTTAAACCCAGCAAAAATGTTAATTTATACAATTTGTTTTTTCTGTGGCAGATGGTGTGAACTGCTTATCAATTTGTTACATGTAATAAGTGAACCCAAAAATTTGCACCCCTCCAAATTGATGGAAACGTTAAGTAAAAGTTTGTAAAGACTTTTCTTGCAGCATTATAAAAACAGTATTCACAATCTGATATCTCTGCTTGGTTAGCATGAGGGAAGTTCTTTCTAACCAGGTACCCAATAGCAGCTAAATTTTATGACACATCAGAAGAATATTGGTAACCGGAGGGGAATAGTCTTTTTAATAAAAACTCAATGTTTTGATATGTTTATATTCCAGAATACAAAAGCTAGTAGAAGAAAAAAAGGTTTCCTTTTGTAAATGTCTCATTTTCAAACTTAAAGGAAAATTGCTTTAGGAGTGCACAAAAGAAATGACTGTAATCCATGTGAAATGTTCTTAAGAGGTGCATGATGGCACTCTTGCTGACATACAGGAAACATATTTGTAGTATCTCTACAGGTGCTAGATATTATGTCTGTATAGAATAAAAGGTCATCTCTGAGTTGCTCTGCAATCACTTTGAAACTGATATTCAGTTACCATCTATGAAATGAGCTTATAAAAGAAGGTTTTCTCTTGCAGACTTCTCATTTGGCTGTTTTTTTATTCTCAGACTGTGAATAGATGTGCATTTATGAGTATTGATTTTTGTAGGTAAAGTAGCAGCATATAGACATCCAGGTTAAATTGAACTTCATAAACTCTTAGAGGCAGTCATTGAATGCTGCTTTGCTATGATCACTACTGAACGGACTCGGACTTTTCACCGCTTCTCTAGAAGGGGTTTGCATTATATAAATCATGGTCTGTGGATCAAACGAATGAGATTGTGTGGTGTCCATTACTTAATGATGCTGCTGCTACTTGTTGGCAGAGAATACTTCTTATAAAGCAAGTTTTTCAGGAGGACTGCTGATTGTATTGCTGTGCCTCAGTCTGCAGCAGCTATAGACTGCCTTGGCAGACCAGTTTGTGAGCATACTTGTGGACCATAACTATCTTTGATCATTCAGATATTGGAAAGACTTTCAAAGATTGGAAGGTGTTTAGAGGAAAAAAAACAAAAGTGGTTAGAGATGGCTGATTTATATGGATAAAGCATGAAACTTTGTATGAATGACAGGTTTGGAAAGGAGAGAATGTAAGATTTTGCAGGTGCTTGAATTTTTAAGGAAAGACAGTATTTATATGGTATAGCATATGGGAGATAAAAGGAGTGGCTATAATTAGGAAAACTAGAACACTTTTTCAAATGCACAAAAAATTTGCAATAGTGTCAAGTTTCATTGTATTCCTTAAAGGATTATCATTTATATCATGCATAGCAAGAAGACAGAATCTTGTTACCCAGTAAATGGACTTGAGCAACTGATAAATCTTGAGCTTCTTAACAGAGATATTGCTGCTTTTGTGATTTGCTTGCTTGTTTTTCATTTTTAAAATGACTTACATGAGTGGTTACAGACTGACAAGCATAATTTTCAGACACAGTCAGCCTTTCCACCAGAGGTCCAAACAAAGGTTTACTGGAAGAGCAAACTGTGAGACAAAAACAAATTAATTGCAGGCTTTTGAATAGCGTTTGCTGTATGTCAGTCAGTTCAAGATGGTAAATAGGTGCGCAGAAGAGAACGTACTTATCCTAATAAGCCATTAGAGTTTCTAAAACTGAATGCTATTTTCTGGACTCTTAAAGTTAGATGGGGTTTCCATATGAAGTCCAGGAGAAATGGTTGGCAGGTACTGCAGAAATAGACAACTTTTTCCATTGTTTTCAGCATGTAGTTTGAATAGCAAACACTGTAGTTTTACGTGTATGTTCTGAGCTGACACTTTGCAAATTAATTTTTAACTCAGCATCTGTTCTCCATCATTCAGCTCTCATAAAATACAGTTTAATATTCATTATCTTGAAATCTAACATCTATTTCTAAAATGCATCAGAATAATTATCAGGTTCACGGTAATAGATATTTTTTTAACTTACTCAGACTGCTAGCTGGTGAATGACATAGTGAAGATGGTGAAAACTACATGCATGTATTCTGTCAGAGTCTGATTTGCCTTAATTAGGAAGGAAAGGAAAGCCCTTTTCTTACTGCATGTTAATAATAAAACAAGTTATGTGTATGGAAAAAAAAGCAAGTTGAACATCAGACAATTTATTTACAAGTTGATTATTTTGTTTGCTTGCTGTTAGAAGAAGAACAGAAGTATGAACTATGGCATGAAATAGTTCACGTCAGCTATACTTTCTTACATGAAAATGTGGTGTAAAGGAAGGGTGCAAAATAACAGTATTGTTTTCTGAGTATTGTCTTGGTTTTATTTCTTGTTGAACTGTGAACAAGAGAAGTTGTGGGTGTTTTAAAGTATTGGAAATATGTGCATGTAATATTTTTCTGCAGGATTTGTCCTTTAAATTTCAAAAAATTCTTAAAGTTTTGCCCATCTGTAGAACGTGGGGCAACTGGAGTGCCCTGGAAACTGAAGCATCAGTATGCAATTATTAGTCTGTGTGCCTTCCGATTTCTACACCAAAATGTCTTTCAGATAAGTACGTATCAGTGATATTTAATAGTAACTGGCTTTGCTTATTTATGAACGGGCCTGTGTCTGGTTTGGTGGGTTAAGTTAACAATTCTTGTGTTGTTTTGTGTCTCCTGTTCATGCACGTTTCAGACCTCTTAGAACTGTTTCTTCTGAAGAAACTGCCTAACTTGGTGAACGCAGCTGCAAGAGGTTCATTCTTTACCATAGTACAGTCTGCAGCAATAACAAAACATCACCACAAGCAGTGAAATTGTGTTGCAAATAAAGAAGAAATGAACATTTCTAAATTCAGCTGTCTCAGAGCAGCTCTTATTTTTACAGTAGTCTGTGTTTAGGTCAGCATAGTGATGGAGCTTTCCAGGTATTGCATGCTTGAGCTGTAATGCCCAGAGATGTTTCTGCTTCATTCTGTGCACGTGGAGTCAACACTGCATCTCATGACTTCTGCTGGCTGTAATTTCTTCCTTAGCAGAAAATGAAGGTTCTGGCTGTCTAAACTTAAAAGTTGGCTTTCTTACCACTTATGAAAGGAAATAAATTAGATCAGAACATTCTGTATGGACTACTAATTTCAAAACTCCTTGTTGTTTTTCTGTTTTATTTTTTTGGTGTTTCATTGGTGTGAGGTTTTTTGTTTGTTTTGTTTTTTTTGTGTATTTAAATGTGCTATGTTTTCAAACTGCAAGCTAGAAAGATTTCTTTTCTGTCAGAGAAGACAAAGAAATAAAATAAGTTTTAGTTAACTTCTGTGTTCCAGTAAAATTGCATATGGGATCAGTACACACAGTTTGGAACATTGTATTAAAGGGTGAATGTTTCTGCAGGAGTCTTTACCATATATTTAATCTTGCTTTGTTCCAAGTGTTCTCAGCACTAAAATAGTGTTAGTCTGCTGTAAACTGTAAAGCAGCTGGGCAGTAAAATGGTATAACAAGGTGGGAAAGTAAGTGTAAACCTGCATGTGTGGAAGGTTGGACATATTTGTGAGAATGTGCCTGGTAGGTTCCTTAGGAGAGGATATCACCTGCAGAAAGGAGCTTCAGTTGAGGGAGAAGGCCTTCCCGTGACTGTAGAACAGCTGATGACAGCAGTGTGCTGTCCTGCCCTGGTTCAGAGCTGAGATGTGGGCTGGGGTTCTCAGAATCCAACAGGCTGCTGGAAGTGTTGGTTGGACTCTGTCCTTCCTGCTGGGATGTGGCTTGTAGCAATTACTTATCCAAACAAGGACGGGTCTGCCACATTCCAGGTTAAAGCATTTACTACTAAATTATCATGTGCTATATCTCTGATACTAAACAATTTGTATTATATTAAAACATTTTGTGAAGACAGAGCATTTCTATGGTGGGAGTGGGGAAGGGCTCAGGGAATCAGAGCATGATTCTTTAACCCAAGAGGTGGAGGGATGAAATCCATGATCTGAATGTGACAGAACAAGGATTGCAGATTCAGCTCCCTCGTTCCCTGTAATACTATGTGATGGGCAGATCTCTTCCCCCACAAGTTTTCAAAGGTCTCTCATACCCTCATCCTGATATTAGGGGTAAAGCGGAAGGGGAAATTCTCCAAAGATGTTGGTAGTGAGGAAGCGGTGGGAAGTATATTTCTAGTGAAGCACATTTATGTTTGGCAGTGCAGACATACCTTGAGAAATTGAATGCTTCAAAGTCTGAGATCCTGTTAACATCCTACTAAGAAGTTCTCAATCTGGTTAGATATCTTTTGTTTATTCAGCTAATAAATATCTGGTTTATTTTCCCCTACATTAAAAAAATTGTGCTTCCTCTCTGAAAAACTGACCTTAAAAAGAAAATAAAGTCAGAATTTCTAAACAGCACAAAAATACAGGAAATTCAAGTAAAGCAAGTCCAGAGAAAATTTCACTTCTTCATACAGATCTTTAGTATGCACAGTAGCTTTGAGAAAAGATGAAAAATCATATAAATTAAGCAGAGATTTTTTTTCCCCTTTCTGCTGTACATAAATAAGGTTGAAGCCTGCTTATTTGAAGTAGTTGAGGTGGACGTCATGAATTGTCACAGTCTTAATTTGGAATTTCAGGAGATTGCTTTGGCTGGAATAGGAAGAATACTCTCTATGAGTATTCAGATCCAACTTGGATGTGGCAAAGTAAGTGAGCTGGTAACTGATCCAGACCTGGGTCAACTTTGAAGAAGAGGAGTAGTGCCCAGAATTTGGAAAACATAGTGTGTGACCACATTGCTGTGTATACTGACAGTTTCTCTCTGTTTTTCCACTGCTTACATCGCACTGGTCTCAAAATAACTGGAAAAGTGGAAAAGTGCTAGACAGAAGTTAAGTCATTCCCTTCTGCAGCAGGTTTTATTCAGTATGCATGAAAGCATCACCTCTATTTGCTCTTTTTTCAATATTGAAATTGTCCCATGCTGTTTTGCAACCTCCTTTGTCTTGGAAATCCTTTGAAGAAAAAAATCCTGGAGTGTGCTCTACAGAAATAGTACCTATGCTTTTAGCTCATGAAGCACTAGCATCCACTTGTTCTTGTCTGTGACTAGTAAGATTATTGGCTGCAGAA
Organism: Perdix hodgsoniae; assembly: GCA_035772895.1. NCBI lineage: Eukaryota > Metazoa > Chordata > Aves > Galliformes > Phasianidae > Perdix > Perdix hodgsoniae. The sequence goes on along the minus strand of JAPSGF010000028.1, from coordinate 583,481 downwards.
CGCCATTCCATTTCGTTGCCATCCTGTTGTTAAAGAAGATCTTATCATTAACAATCCTGCTGTACTGTAATCACAGGACATCACAATCTAGGTATCACAGTAACAGATGTGGATGGTCTATGTAGTTTGAGTAATGAGTCTGTCCTGAAGTTCATGCACTTCCTAAGCCACCAACAGAGGAGAATAGGCTATATATAGCCATTTTATTTGGTAGGATATTTATGTAGGGTATAAAAAAGGTATAATTTTGAGATAGAGATAATATCTTTTTTCTTGTTTGGTTTGAAAATATAGCTCTATCAATATTCTGCCTCAAACAGAAGGTAATTTGTTTCCTTTGTACTGGAGGAAGAGAAGTGAAAGGCTGCTTATGTACTTGTCAGCGATACAGGGCATTCACATGGAAGTGGCAAGAGATTCACGTAGTGTTGATAAGTCCACAGCTGAGTAAATGGAGACCAAGGTCTACTCCTTCTTAGATATTTTTTTCCCCATTGTGATAATGCAGATCTGACACTTGAAGAACAGCAGCAAAGTCCTTTCCACTGTTTCTTTTTCACATTGTGTTTTTTAATGTCTTGATTTGTCAAGGGAAAAAAGCAGAATGGCAGTGAGCCTCATCCGTAGTTCATTTTTATCTCTTGAATGGTGTAACTGAGTATCTAATGGTGAATATATGTCCCAGTGCGATTTCTGCCTTTGCTATGCTTTTTGCTCAGTATCCCGTGATTCATTTGCAGTCTTTGACAGATGCAGAATCTGTCTGGTTCCTTTCCATGATGGCAGACTGGAACAGCTAGAAAATGTTATAAGCATGTCTCCAACTAGACATTAAAAACATGGGAGAGAATCATACTTTCAGGCTCTGTTGGGCTCATGTAAGCTGTTGCTGTATCCTGGCGCGATAAACCAGGTAAGTTTCTCAGTGGTAGCTCTTGAACATCTCATTGACCAAATGGATAATAATGATCTTCTTCTTTATAGGGATGTTCAGAGCAAGTTTGAAGTTCAAAGGATAATCTTGATTCCATGGCAAATGTGATGGAAGAGAGAGAGGTACATTAGGTGGAGAGGATGAATGGGAAAGCTTTCAAGAAGCTTGCTAAAATCAGGACGTGTGGGCTGAAATTGTCTCAAAAAAGAAAAATCATCCTTGACACTGCCACATGAATTTCTGAGCAGAGGTTGTTGGTTTCTGAGGCTGCATATTGTGATTTTTACAGCTATTAAATAAACAAGAAACAAAAGCCAATTTGTTGTCAATTTATACAAGTGACAAACAATACATTTTGTACAAAACATGTCATTGAGAGTAAAGGATTTCTGCAACAGAATGCAACCAAAAGTTTGCTGAAATTATGTTTCAAGTGTAGAGGTTAGCGAGAAATGATGAGGAGAAAGAATAGTCAAGAATTTTTATTAGCCTCTGGTGGAAGTTTGTGGCTGTGGAAACTGAACAATCTGACTAAAAAAAAAAAAACTGTTCACATCTGCTCTGTGTAGACTATTTCAGATGAGAGAAGGCCAATCTCTGACAGTTCACTAAAGATCAGAGCTTACTGTGAAGTCTCCTCTTAGTCTTTTCTTTCTTGTGTGCTGCCATTCTCTTGGCTATCCCCACTACCTTTGTGGAGGTCTTCCTTCCTCACTGAACAGACCTAGTGCAGAGATGCATCGTGATTTGTAGCATTTAGCTAGTGGTTTCCTAGGAACCAAGAGGCACTACTGATCCCAATTGAAATCCTACAGCCATTGTTGCCCAGGAAACTCCCAGTCTCTGGGCTTTCTGTGGAATTTTTTTTTACGCTTTTTTTAAATCACTGCTATCAGTTTGTTGTTTAGCTTATTTCTCACTGCTATAGTTTTGAGGGGGTTGTATTTATCTTTGCTGTGCAAAAAAAGTAGAAGGAGACTGGAGAGCAGAAGACCTGGAAATAAATTGTTTTCTTAGCTGAAAGGACAGCGGAATGAGATATCTAGGTTTTGTGAACATGCCAAAGGTAAAATTTGGAGGAAGGATGAACTTGTGGTGAAAAGAGGCACTTTGGCAAACTCTGCCAGAGTAAAAGAAGTTTCTTAAAAAGCATGCAAAATCTGCACATTGACACACAAAAAGAGGACTCTGAAGTACATTCAAAAATAAGGTATATTAATTCAGTTTTCAGCTTTTTAAAAATATTTTCAAGTTAGTTTGATAATCCCTTTGTTCCATACCAGGACATGGTATATTTGATTCATGCCTTACATTTTGAAGAGGACTGTCTTTTGTTTTTATAGTGTTTGATGCTTTGTTTTTAGAATTTGAGTTTCCACGTTTGGCACTGTGAGTTGATGTGGCTAAAGGAAAATGATTGTGTTTATGTTAGTTCATGTGAAAGGGGTGAAATGACAACAACACAGGTGTAAGACGGTTTCTTAGTAACAGAGGCTCCTCTAACTTCCTGTTAGTCAGGATTGTCACACCTTAGTTTCTCTTGTAGAGAAACAGTGCTGATCAGTATGCCTTATTTATTCCAACATTTTTATACTAGGATAAGAAGCTTACATTCTTCCTGACTCCCACTTTGACTTGGAATGATTCATAAACTAAATTGCCTGTAGCTGTGTGATTCCATTGTCCTTCAAAACATCTAGTCTCCATAACTTCTCTCAGAGCATTGCCATCTAACTCAGTGCTGGCATTTCCAAAGTACTGACTGTATCCATACAGAAACACCAGTGCAATTTCTAGCCAGGAATTCTGTACACCTCCAAAATTCAACCAGTTTATTTCTACAGTTTTGCAGTGTAGGATTGTCCTGCTTAAGAGCAGGTGGATGGTGTTGATAGTGGAAGTGCAGAATATCACGACCTTCATGTATGAAACAATTTATGCAAAGTGAAGAACTGATCTTAAATCACCTAGGTCAGAACAATGAAAAAATGTGGTTCTTGTTTTATTTATCGTGTCTCAGATCAGGATGTTGGTCTGTAGGCTGGTTGCTCTGGCCTAAGACCTGAGCTGGTTTGAAAAATATTCGTTGCGATGTGCAAGACCTGGGAGCTTAGCACCAGCAAAGCAATTGCAATGACAAAAAATGAATGTGATACTTAGGCGTGGTGCAGCCTGTGGCCCTAGGAGAGCCTGTGAGCCAGCTGGTGCACTCCATGAGCTGGGGACCTGCCTATGGTGCTGCCTGGGTGTGGAAATGGCTGACTGGAGGCCCTCTTCTCCTATGTGCTCCCTGTTCAACAGGGCTTATGGATTTGAGTGGTGGCAGAGTGGGCCTGTGTCACTTGCCACCTGTGGAAGCTGGAGCCGCTACATTGCAGGGAAGCCCAGAGAGATCCATAGTAGTGAAGTCCATAAAATGCCTTTCAGGACAATGTGGAGAGTGAGCCCGGGTCACCCTAGATCGCATAGGAAAATCTAGGAGGGACCTCCATCTGAGCAGTAAGTCTCAGAGTATGTGCAGGATGTGTGAATGTGGTCAGCGGTTAGCCCCTTGTTTATCATTAGTCTATTCTACATGGGCAGTGAAACATATGGTAGATGTGAACTCTCATGTCATACAGTCCCTGCAGGGTCACCAGAAGCTTGCCAAACACCACCTAGGTTCAGTGTAACTACAAAACAGCTGTGTAATGGATGATTATTTCCATGTGAGAGGAAGAAAATACTCATTTGGACTAATTGGAGCAACCTACAGGTTTTGTTCTAATTTGGAGTTGTTAGTTTCCTGCTGGATCAATTGTGTGATTGCTGTAATCCCTTCTGAGTCAATACATTCAGCTGAATGTTTCTAAAAGTAGAGTGCCCATTTAGTTAGCTGCTTGCTAGTTAACCTGAGAGTCGGGATATCTGGGCCTACTCGTGATGGATGTTGTTGTAAATGAAGTTTACGGTAGCTGAAAACGTACAATGTTGAAATTGTTTTAGTCAGTTGTCCTTCACATCAAATGATTCTTGAATAAAAGCTGCTGCTTTTTCTGTGACATGATCCCATAAGTCCGTAAGTATTCATATTACTGTACTTTAGATTATGGTCTTGAATGGCCATAAAATGGATGCTTTTTTTCCTTTTCCCTGGAGGAAGTTGGCTTTTGTAAGGGGCTTCCCTTTGTGGGCCTGTTTTGAGTTTTCTATACAGTTGATTCATTTCTTCCAACAGCTTCTACTAGGAGAGATCTGATGTTCTGCATCAGAGTAGTTGTGAAATCTCTTGTGAAACTCTGTGCACAAATTGGTGCAGAAAGGATTCCTCAGCTGTTCTGATGTTAGGTAGATTTTACAGATAAAAGTGAGAAAAGGAGTGTGATATCTCCTTCTGCCTTTGAACATCATAGCAGAGTTTGCCACAGGTGACCAACTTGTAAAGCCTCCATACAGGCAAATCCAAATTGCATACTTAAAAATTCTTTTGAATATGTAAAATCTTCTCTGCAGTGCAGTGACATCTCTGTCATATGCTTAGTCTTCCCTTTGGAATGCTTTTTTTCTGTTTGTCAGCAGCTACGTTTGTTTTAATGAAATTTTATCCTAAACTGTAAAGTTTTCATCTGGAGTTGTTGAGGGATAACAGATTCTGTCAGCCACTGCATTTCCTATGGCATGTCTCCAGCAACCATCTGTTACCTTCCTGCCTCTGCCCTGTGCGTGCATCAGGGCCTCTTCACTGCACTGAGCAGTGCTGCACATAGGCTCCTTCAGAAGGATGTCAGATCATCTGTGAGTTACTTTATGTGGGTGCGGTTCTTGGGCTGCTGACAGAAGACGTAGTGGTTTGGTTATGCTGCGTAGGAGGAAGAGGGCTGCCTTCTCACAGGGGGACATCCTAAGTGAAATGTCCTTGCATGATCAGTGGGCAGGCCTACACTTTTTATGCACTTCATAAAGATGTCACAACAGTGATGACACTAAAGTAATTAAAAGCATAGAGCACGTTGAAACAGAATTCTGACAGCCAAAGGGAGGACAGGTTTGAGAGGAGAGCAGGAACTGCATTCAGGTTTGTCAGTGTGTAATGGTGTAGGAGCTTCTGTGCTGGTAATGATGGCATGTGACAGAGCTTCATGGCACAATTCAAGAGCTGATTTCTCAAAATGCATGCTGTTCAGGTTTTCCCTTCCAATTACTGACACTTGCTGATTCAGTTTTCAGGCCAGCTAGGTGGAAGTGCTTTCCTTTAGGGCTCTGTTTATCACCCCCTATATGCCTGTAATCATATCAGTTGTGCATGTGGGTACACTGAAACTGAGCCTAATAGCTACTAATCCCCACCAGGTTAATTAGTAGGCCGGGCTTGCCTCATAATAATGCAGCTAACAGCTTCACAGAATATATTGAGGTGGGATTATGGAAGCCTGATTCCTGTCCTGTTTCATGTTCCTTGACATAAAGATCAGTCTGTTACTGAATGTATATCTTCCTTCCATCATTTTAAAAGAAACATTTAGGTTAGATTTTGCTTTTATGTCACATTAAGTGTGGCTTAGTTTCACCTATTTCTAGCAAAGCGTTTTGTGCATTTTTCTATTTTAATGCTGAAAATGTAGTAGGATTCATCAGCTAATGAAATGGTTTTCAAGAATCCATTATAAGAAACAGCATTTCTATTCCTGAAAAGAAAAAAAAAAAAAAAGTATTTTGGAAGGGTGAAGGGGAGAACTAGTTTTACTTTTTTCATAATGAAATTAATTACGGGGAAAAATTCAGGAAAGAAATCTATATATCAGACTTTCTAAAATGTTTATGATGGATTGTCTGTATTGCCTTTATGTGAATTAGAAATGGAATGGATAGGAAAAGAGTGATGGAGCGTGTAGGTGACAGCTGATGTATTCAAAATAGTGAAGGTAGCCTTTCATTTGTTGATAGTTTCAGTATAGCCTGAAGGATAATGAAGCACATGAAAGTTTCCAGAATCATTTTAAAATAAACTACTTATGAGCATGCTTCTCTATCATTTTAAACTTCTTTGGAAAATGGAGCTATGTGCACGTGGTATTGATTTATTTCCTTGGTATCACAGGCTTCATGGGAAAGCTCAACTCTCAGAGCTCCCAGTTCTGCAGAACAGCAGTATGCCAGCGATATGAGCTAAATCTTACAGCCTTCTCAAAGAGGAAATTCCATTTACTTTGGAATGCAATTTTGAATGGAGTAAATGCAGCAATGTAGAGGAATCTCGAAATGGAAATTTAACGGTGGGTCTTGACTAGCAGTGTAAGATGCGAATTGTGATTTGTAGAGCCCTATTATCTTCAGTTTTCTTAGAAAAACTAAATCTCTCATGACATCTTATTAATTCAAAACTGTTGGATTTCAGAAAAATCCCAGGCAGTAGCTTGAGGTTCTACATGTGCTTTCACTGCAGTCAGAAACTAGAGCTTTACTGGTATATTTTTCTCCACTTTTTTTGAATTTTTCGATATGTAGAGGGAGGGAAATGTTACAGAGGCACCATTGTCGAATTCACAAAGTATGTGCAATGAGAAATACACAGAAAACTTTGACGTATTTCTTGTAAAATGTGCTTGTATGTCTGTTAAATAGAGACAGATGAATCTCTCAGTCTATTAACAACAGCTAGAAGCTGTTGTGGTTTTTTTTACTACATTTGGAAAGTTAATAATGCGCTATTCAAAAAAGAAAACAGTGTTTCCTGGATAATAACTGTGCATGAGACCATCACTCAAAAAAGATGTCATTGTAACATGAAATATTTTCTGCTGCCAGCATTTCTTTAGAATATGGATTTTATTTCAATCTGGATGTCATGGATCCAGCCTTAAAATTGTAATTAAACCAGTGGATAAATATGTTTTCCATTTTTCTATTAAGGCTCAAGTTTGAACTAGTTTCTCTGTGATAAAAAAGAAAAGCAAATAAACTTTTAGAGTAGTAAGCAGTAGTTTTCATATGGTGGCACTTGGTTTGGGTTAGTAACTTCAGAAAAATAATAATACTCTTTCGAAATAAATGCCAGAAATGGCATGGAAACTAATCAGAATAAATGTGTTGGGGGATTGGTTTTTGTGGGTTTTTGTTGCTGTTGCTTTGGGAGTTTTTGTTTCCACTTGACTGAATTTTCTAGGAAGCCAAAGGCTTGCAGAGTTCAAAGATTTTAGTCCAGAGTTTAGAGAAGGGAAGAGATCTGGCTGCTTTCAGCAGAGTGTTGTAAAATAAGCCAAAGAAAGGGTCTTTGAGTTATTTTCTTTTAATTCTGGGGAAAGAAAAAATCAAGAAAGAACATTTCCTTCCCTATTCTCCCTAACCCCATGTAACATTTAGGCTTTGTAATGCTGAATTCTTGTAGAACCGTAACGAAATGGAAACTGTGAAGACTAATGCGTTCCTCTCAGTTCTTGCATGTGGTAGTGATAATGATGCAATTCCTGTGAGAACATGCAGCTTAGATTGAAGGCTGTGGAAAGTGATAGGTGAATTGCTGGATTGCTGGCCTGTATTCCTTGCTTATATGTAAGACAAAGGTAAATACATGGATTTGTGAAGCAGTTTTGGTGTGTCTTGTTAGTATTTAAATGATCCAATGGTTTCATTTTGCTGTGCGGGTTGTGATTATTTAAAAATGCATGTCCTTGCCTCAAAAAGTTTATGTTCAATTTCAAATGAAATGCAGAAAGATAGGAAGAATGAGAGAAAGTAGAAGGGAAGGCAGGGTTAAAAGTAAAAGCAGTTAAGTTGTTTAATTATGTGCATAGACTTACCCCTGAATTGGTCAGGAGCTTTTATTCTGCTTAACAAATAATTGCTGGTGTCCCCATATTGCTTTCAATAGAGTGAACATTTTGCTGCTTTTCTGGTAAGCAGGTCTCAGTAGAAAATACAGGGATTAAGAAAGGGACTAGTTTCTTTTGGAGTAGGTCAGCTGTGGAAGTCTGTAGGAAGGATGCCATTTGAAAATCATAAAGATGTTTGCAGAAATGTGCTCAAGGCTGATGTTAGAAAGCTATTTCGAAGAGTGCGGCAAAGGGCAGAACTGTAAAGGGCCTTGGACATCTACAAAAACTCAGGGGAAAATGTAGCCAGCTACATTCAGCGATCTCATGCTGTCATCTTGTAAAAATAAAAACTGCTGTGAAAGTCTTGCTTCTAGAATATATATATTTTTAAAGTGGGTCATTCAAAAGGGCAAGAGTCTGAGTCTTCAACTAGTCAGCTAACTCAGGAAAAAAAGATAGGGTTCTTTACCACTCCATGTTTAGTGTTTGCTAAGCTAAGTTTACTCTAAATTCATTTCTGTATACATTTATCCAGTAGCCAACAAGGCTTGTGGGTTGAGCATGTTTTGGCCGCCAGATATCTCAGAAAAGTGGAAGCACAAAGCGCAGTATTTGTTGGCGATTCAGCTCATGGGAACTTAATTCTTCTTCAGTATGGTATAAATACAAAATACAAATATATACATGAAAAATATGTCATACAAATACATCGTACCTGTATAGATTCCATAATGCCAGTATGCATGGCATGGAGCTGTACATTCATGTCTGTGTGTAGTTGGAGTGCAGAGTGTGTCCAAGAGCAGTGTGCGATGTCTGCTCATCATACATGATGAGGCATGTCAGGTTGCTTTGCTGTGTTAAGAAATTGTATTATGGGTGTTATGTGAGTTCAGTCAACTTGCTGTTTCATTTGTTGCTGCTGGAATTCATTATATGGATGTTGGTAAGCACTTGGTCTGATACAGACACCAGGATTTGGTTGTTACTCACATCACTACCTCAGATAGAGGGCTGTTGGCCATATCCTTGAGTGTTCTTTGTACTCGACAGTCAAAGTACCTTTTCTGTCTGCTTTGAAATGATCGGTTCAGGAGCTGTGCATTTTACATATCCAAATTAAATTGCAGCTGTTAGTTTTATTGCCGTCAGTAGAATTTCCTTACTTATGAAGTGTAAACTGCGGTGTCATTTTAATTCAGTTATGTATGTTTATAAATCACAGACGGACAGGAGGATTTCACGTTTGTTTGTGGTGTTATTTTTTTAATGTTTGCAAGAACAGAGAAAGTATGGATGCTTGTTTTAAAACAAAAAAATCATCCACGTATTTAAAAAAAAAGACAACTGTGCACATTATTGAGTTGTGTAGTTTGGCAGTCTATTTTGGACACAGTGTATGCTTATGTAGATCTGGGTCAGTGATTGTAAGGATAGAAACCCTTCCTGACATGTGCTGCACCTGATTGCTTCTGCATGCATGTTATATAAAGAATCCAAATATGCATTAAGAGAAGTATAATTCTAAATTGACAGAGGCTGTTCTTGTTTTTTTTTTTGTCAGTTGACAGTGCCTAAGAAAGCCTGGCATCTCACTGAGGGAGTGAGATCATAGAATGATAGAATCACCAAGGTTGGAAAAAACCCGCAAGATCATCCAGTCTAATCATCCACCTATCACCAATAGTTCTCATTAAACCATGTCCCTCAACACAAAATCCAGACATTCCTTGAACACCTCCAGGGTCAGTGACTCCACCACCTCCCTGGGCAGCCCATTCCAGTGCCTGACCACTCTTTCAGAAAAATAGTATTTCCTACCGTCCAGCCTAAATCTCACCTGGTGCAACTTGAAGCCATTCCCTCTAGTCCTATCAGCAGTTACATGAGAGTAGAGGCCAATCCTCAGCTCACAACAACCTCCCTTCAGGTAGTTATAGAGAGCAATAAGGTCTCCCCTGAGCTTCTGTGAGATTTGGAAGTTCTACCTGAATAACACTGATACATAGGTTTGCCATCTTTGCTTTGTGGTAGAGTTTATGATTTAAAAAAAAAAAAAAAGAAATCGCTTTCCAGTTGGTAAGAGGCAAGGAAATAAATAGGTTTTGGATTAGTTGTAGCTGATTGCTTGCTGGGAGGTATTGCTCTTCTCCAAAGACCTATGAATGAGACCTGACCTTGCCCAAACATTGGAGAAGAAACTTTGTCTCAATTAGTATTCTATTCTTTCTATCTGTGAGGAGATTTTTGCTTGGGAGGAAAAACAAAACAAAGTAATTTGACATACAGGACAACAGAGTTCTTCAAGTGAGATTTAATTGTTGGCTGATAAAGTACTTCTTCATTTTGAATGTGTTATTATGTTTGAATTGAGCACACCTATTCATTTTTTAAAGACCATTATTCCTGATTATGGTTTTACTTTCAGCTTTTAGTGCTTGAATTCGCTTTGCTGAGAACTAGTGGAATAATTTTAAACAATTGCATGCTACATTACATAAGAAGATGCTTCCTTCTTTGGGGTTGGAAGTAGACTCTCATCTTGCTTAATGGAGAATTATGTTTTACAGTCATAGAGAGTAAGACTCTGCATGGAAGCTTGAGAAACAAAGGGAAGTTATAAAAGCCAATTTTCTGGTTTTACTCAGGAGCACTGGGGAATCTCACCCTGTAATAATAAAAACCTACTAAGAGCCCAAGGATCCCATTTGAAGGATCCCATTTGTGTGCACCTCATCTGCCAGTCAAAGAATTGAGTCTCCCAAGTCCTTAGAATAGTTTCTTCCTGTCATGTTCAGTTGACACTTGAACTGGATGTAGTTGAGCAATCTTTAACAAGTAACTAAAAATATGTAGAAGAGAGAGAACAGATATAAAACTGATATGAATTAAAATGGCCAGAAGATAGACACTGAAGTGTTTCTTTTAAATTTGTCAAAAGGAGAAGTAGAAAAACAGTCGAGCTATAGTGAAGTAGATCTGCATGTGAATACCTGAGAGCAGTATTCCTAGGGGTAAATTTGCTTCTTGCTGTTTTAATCCTGAGAAGTATTTCTAGGTCTTAAGCTCCTTAAAATTTAGGTATGACCTACAAGACACTGAAGGGCTTTTGTTCTTTTGTTTTTCCTTCATTAAAGCGTTTGAACTGTGGCATGCAGGTGTTCCAGCCATATAACAGTTCCTTCGTGTAGAAATTGGTGTCTACCTTTGTTTTCCCCTTTCTTAATATTTCTAGAGCCTCTAGCAATGTGTTGCATGACAGAACATATAGCTCTCTCTTCAGTCGCATTTTTCAGTTCTAAAACCTCCTCTTTGCTTGAATGGGGGATTCTGTCCCATTTCTTCACATCTGAAGCTTATTTTCACTCTCAAAAGAAGGTGCAAGTCTAGTTTCTTTCGGATAACTACAAACTTCTATTGTGAAAGAGGATAAACTCAGAGCAGAATTCCATGGTGGCTGTGCAGAGTTCTGTGAGTAACTAGGAGGGTGAAGCAGGACTTACTAGCTTACATGCGTGTACAATGTGAAATTGTTTTCACATAGGTTTACTTGGTCTTCAGGCTACCTGTGAGGGGCCTACCAGGCAATGCATTTTTTGTTTTTCTCTCACCATTTCACAAATGTTAGGGAAAACTAATGAATATTTTTCAATATGTTCAGCATTTGAGCTGACCTGAATGCAGTAGCTTAATGTTCCATTTACTTGCTTTAGATAATACCAAGCTTGCTGCCTCATGAATCTTGGAAGTTCTGAGGAAGGGGCTTGCACTTAGACAAGATTGCTTGCTCTTGTTTATTTACCTTACCATTTAAAAGGGCACTCGCTGAGGAGTGTAAGGGTTCTCATTGCAACAAATAAGTAAATTTGAAGTTGATACAAATTCACGAGTTATTAAAATATGGCATTCCTGAATGTTTGCGATTTTAAAGTTATTTGAATGTTCTCTGATATTGTCATTCCATCTTTATTCTGAAGTTACAAGACAATTTAAGTATGCTAAATGATTCTGCTGTATCTGTTGATTGTGAGAAAAAGAAAAATGTTCAGTTTGTTCTATGCTTTCTAGTCAAAAGTTTATAAATGCATTGAACAGGAATGCACATTTGTGAATTCACATATATTCTTCCATAGAAGACCAGCCTTCTACAGTTTTTTGTGACTAAAGAAAGAATTGTGCAAATGCATTTCTCTTTGTAGTCTGAAAAGTTGTACTTTTCTAGTAAGTGATTCTTTTTTTAATAGAATTTGAGCAGAGTTTATCTCCAGACTTGAATATACCAATTCATGGTACAAAATGCTGGGGGGAGTTGGATTCTCTGTGCTATTCACAAAGGAGGGTTTTCTTTACCAGCTGACTTACACTACAATTTTGAATTTGTTGTTTGTTTTGAAGTTTATGTACTTTTATGAAGCAGTAGCTACTAATTTAGTAAGAATTGTTTATCTACTGACTATTGGCCAAAGTTTTGTTTTCAGTGTAATGAATTGTAAGGGGAAGAAGGAGGCAACGATACAAAATAATGACTGTTTTTGCCATCTGAGTAGAAAGAGTGGTGCACAAACAAACCATTTCTAGTATGTTTTTGAATGAAAATTAATCCCTGCTTGCCGTCTCCTACTTCTTTCAATACCAAGTTAATCATACTAAAGTAAAGTCTTTGTCAGTCCCATGAGGGATAGCAAAGCTAGGAATACAATATGTAATTGAAATTAGACTTTTTTTTTAACCAAAAAGGTGATGAGGTGGATAATTTTGCTAGTAAGTCCATAGTACGGTAGTGTCCAGAAGTGGAGTCTTCAATACAGGAGAGACATAGACCAGTTGGAGCACATCTGGAGAAGGGCCACAAAAATGATCCAAGGGGTGGAACATCTCTCCTACAAGGATAGGCTGAGAGAGTTGAGGCTGTTCAGCCTGGAAAAGAAAAGGCTGTAAGTGTGACCTGAGAGCAGCCTTTCAGTATCTAAAGGGAAACTGCAGGAAAAAAGGGGACAGACTTTTTAGCTGGGCCTGTGGTGATAGATCAAGGGGAAATTATTTGAAACTGAAAGAGGGGAGATTCAGTTGGATGTAAGGAAAAAATCTTTTACAGTGAGAGTGGAAAGACCTGGCTCCCCAGAGGTGTGATGGATGCCCCATCCCTGGAGACATTCAAGGTCTGAGCAACCTGATCTAGCTGTGGGTGTGTACCTGTTCATTGTAGGGAGCTGATCTAGATGACCCGTAAAGGTCTTTTTCAACTCTAAGTATTCTGTTATTCTATGATTCTCATAGAATCATTTACTTAAATACATTTGTATGAACCAGTTTAAATAAATGAAGTTAGTTTGTCCACTTTTTTTTGAAGGCGTTTTGACTGCATAAATGCCTGAGCACTTCACCACTCTTCCAAGATGCCTATATTTTACTGAAGATTTCTACACCTTTACAAAAATAATTGGAAATGAATGAAAATGCCTCCTTGTAAGTAAGAGATTAGGGGTAAAAAATACTCTTTTTTTTAAAGGTTGTTGCATAATGTATAAGAACACAAAGGAAATTTGGGAAGCACTTCCACAAGGGTATAAGCCTCTTAAGAGGCTGAATCCCTAAACATTTACCTTTTTATGTTTGAACTCTTGTAACAACTGTAACAGGTGTACTATCTGATTCACAGTAAGTGCTCTAACATTTACTGGTCCACAGATATAAAACAGGATGGAAATTGCTTTCTACTTCTCTTAGCTCCTAGCGTTGAGGATGATGCCACTTTTCACTACAGGTAAGCTTACGGTACTGCTGCTGTTGTGCAAGCAACATGAATAATGCAATACACATCTGAGCCAGGCATCTAGGGTTTTGATGGCAATGTGCAGAACCAAAATTGTTCTGCAGAGCACTCTGAGAGTTAGTCGATCACTTTCTATCTCTGTGGGTAGGTGAGGAAGCCATATCTGAAACATACTTTGAATTCTCAGCATAAACTATGGTTTATGTATACTCTTGAGATTACTGAATTGTCAAATGAAAATCACAGTGTTCTGTTAAAACAAAATAAAAAAAAAAAGCTGTTTGTTTCATATGAGAGAAAGATGGTGAATGGAATTGTGGAGAAGTAAAACGTTGGAAAAGGTGGGAGAAAATAACTTCTGGCAGCCTTCATCCTTTATTAGTGCTGTTTAGTACTGAAGACAGCCTATGTCATACCGTAGAATGGTCAGAGCACTACTCTGCAACCCCAGCATCTGTGAATCGAGGGGGGGGGGGGGGGGGGGGAGAAGACATAAATCAATATTTAACAGTTTCTGCTTAGATATTTTCTTGTTTAAAATTTATCAGGAAACTAACCTTTCCTTTTCTGATTGCTATAAACCCTAATGCTTTTTATACAGATTGCATTTCTATTTTCAGTAGTTTGAGATAGATTGGATTTTGACACAATCACTTTCATGACTGGTTGTTCTACAGGCAGTCTTGAAAATCTGTGATCTACATTGTTTTTGTTGTCACTGATTGCTTCTGGCACAGTGATATCTACCTGTTCCCCTTAATCCCCTTATCTGTTAATTGGAAAATTCCTCTGAAAATTCATAAGGTAGCTTTAAACTTAACTCTTTGTAACAGGTAGGAAGTCATATCACCTTATGTTTCCAATTAGTGAACATAACTACTTTAATAGAGAAAAAACTCAGGATGAACTCTTCCTAAAATCGTTGATAATACTGTTTTGGTAAGTGTGTAAAGGATCAACTTAACTGTGTCTTGCTTGGGATTTCATTGATTTAAAGTGCTGTCTTAGAGTTATTTGGCGGTGGTGGTTTTGGTTGATTCTACATATATATAGTTTTGGGAATGTTTGTATACAGGATGGGAATATTGAAAAGTAGGTACCATGATCCTTACACATGTTTGTCACATTATAGTATGCTGATTTTTTTCTGAGACCCATATCTCACATTTAAAAAGATGGGGTAGAAGAATCAAGAACAACTCAATCAAGAAAAGTGTTGGCTCTTGTTTCTAGTTGGCCTCATATTCTTAAAATCCTGTGGGATACCAGTGTGTATCCTGAACAACTGCTTATTGGTGGGCACCAGGGTTTTTAGAAGATAAAACGAAGTATTTTTTTTCCTAGCCACTGTGATACTCAGGAGTATACCAGAACTGTTTTAAAATGAACTTCTCCAGGGGGTTCCCTGTCACTTGTGTCATTTGCACCCTTCTGCCTCAGTATTTTTTATGTCCTTCTTACAGACTTTGCTTATATAAAATGGAAAATAGCTTGTATCAGTCCTGAATGTTTCTTACCTTACGTAGTTTAAAATCATCTGTAAATTCCAAATTGTTAATTATTGTCATTATACTATGCACCACAGATAGAAATGAAGCTTCCATCTTTTTAAACAATGAGCTTAGCAAGCTTGATAGCTAAGTGGCCTCTTGTCTATTCATTACAAACCTTTATTAGAAAAAGCTTTTAAAGGTTACTTTAGTTTTTATCACTGCTCTTCAGATAATTGTTCTTCTAATTTGCCTGTCTTGATTGCGTCACTGTTAAGTAGCAAAGCAACTGGTCTAAAAGATCCTAGCTACAGAAAGTGTTGTGTGACAGGAAATAGACAAGGTGCTACCGAATGATGGATTATTCTGCTAAAGTCAAGGGGAGAATTCAATCCCTATACAAGGAAGTAAAACTGTGTAAGTCAGTGCTACCTGTTATGTTTGCATGATGATGGTGCTATGGTTTAACCCTGGCAGTCAACTCAGCCAGTTGCTCACTCTCTCCCCAGGTGAGATCAGAACAGAGAATCAGAAAGGTATAATTATGAGAACTCATGGATTGAGATACAGGCAGTTTACCTGTAAAACAGAAGTCATTCGCACAGGCAAAGCACAACAAAGAATCCATTCATTACTTCCCTTTAGTAGGCCTTCTTTGAAGCAGAGCTCATGGCATCTAACAGTCTCTTGGGAAGACAAATGCCACCACTTCAAGCACCTCCCTGCCCCCCACTTCATCCTTCTTTGTTTACAGCTTTTATTGCTGAGAATGATGTTATATGGTATGGGATATCTTTTGGTCATTTGGAGTCAGCTGTCCTGGTTCCATCCCCTCCCAGCTCCTTGTGAACCCTCAGCCTTTTCACCAATAGGACCGTATGAGAAACTGAAATGTGCTTGGCTCTGTATAATTACTGCTCAGTAACAACATCAAGCTGTTATCACCACAGTTTTCATCAAAAATCCAAAACCCTGCATCAAACAAGCCTCTGTGAAGAAAAATTATTTCTGTCCCAGCCAAGACTATGACAAAATTTAAACTTGTCCTGACCCGAGGTCTTTGCAAATATCATAGTAGAGTTGTACCTCATTAATTTCAGTTGAAATACAGGCTTGCTAAATTTCCTACCTCTCAACTTTGGGTGATATAATTGTGAGCTCCAAAGCTGAATTTAGGTCGATAACATAGAAGTTAGGTGCCACAACAGTTCTTGACTTTTTCTTATACAGGTTTTTCTTCCTCAGTGAGAAATAACAAGTGTGGATGTGCACAAATATTATTCATGAGCAGATTCAGTAGAAGCTCTGTATGTAACTAGTCCATAATAGCTGATGAGAAACACTTCGAATGTGTCTCAAGGTCTGGGAGTTAAGCCTAAAATGCTAACTGGAAGACTGATGTAAGGAATCTGTGATTATCTTCTTCTGGTGTGCTGTTTCAAAGCTAAGATGTTTTATCAGTCTGGGCTTCCCAATTCAAAGAATCTAAAGAGTCCACTGGAGGGCCACAAAGATGATAAGGGGCCTGGAGCATCTCCTATGCAAGGAAAGACAGAGAGAGTTGGGACTGTTCAGCATGGGGAAGACTGAGAGGGGATCTCATCACTGTTTATAAGTATGTAAATATGGGAGTCAAGTGGATGAGGCCAGACACTTTTCAGTGATGTGGAAGGATAGAACATGGGGAAACAGGTGAAAACGGCAACACAGGAAGTTCCATACAAACATGTGAAATAAAATCTTTACTGTGAGGGTAACAGAGCACTGTAACAGGCTGTCCAGTGCTGTGCAGAGTCTCCTTCTCTGGAAATACTCAAGACCCACTTGGATGCTTTCCTGTTCAACCTACTGTAGAGAAAGTACTTTAACAGGAAGGGGTTGGACTCATCATCTCCAGGTGTCTCTTCCAATCCCAATGATTCTATGATTCCTATTGCAAAGTCTTTTCACTGAAGTTCTAAAATGTTATAGTTTTGACTATGTTATGAGTCAAAAATTTGTGTATCACCAAAATCTGGATGAATTTGTGCATTCCTGTGCTTAAAATTCTATCTATAATTTGTAGGTCACCAGAGGATTTTTATTTTTTATTTTTTTTACTTCTAATTTTCTAGGAGTAGGAGATAAGGTTTCTTATAAAAATCAGTTTCCTACTGGACAGTGTTCTAATATTAACTGCTATTTAAGGAGAAACATGTAAGCCAAGAAAAGAATAAAATGGTGGTGGTTTTTGTTACAGTCTGTTAGTGCTTCTTTGAAGACAAAGATTTTCAGATCGAATGCAAAGTTAGTATGGGAAGAAAATGAAAAACACTGGCTCTAGTTAACAGGCTAATCTTAGGGAAAGAGCAGTCCTGTAAACCAGCTCAGACCTAGTGGAACTGTTTTTACATACTATTGTGTAACGCTGCTGATGACTTGCTTCCTAATAATTGGCTTTAAGAGGTTGAGTTTTGTCAGGTTCCATTAAAAACAGGAAAGAACAGTTGAAAACATTAAAGGGTGAGGGAAAATGACCTGAATGGACAGGTTCAACTGATATCTGTCTTTGAGAATTAGCTGATGTCATCCATCACATGCTTTTTGTTACAGTCTGATCGAATTGTCTGCTGGAAACCAGCATTAGAAAGTGTAGTGAATGTATCTGTTCATTGAGAAGTCCCGGGCAGAGTCTTCAGTCTGCCTCAAATTTAGGCAATGCTCATCTGTTAATAAATCATACCTTCCTTTCTGTGTTAATTTTAACTTGTTTCCTCTCTTGTACTACACTTATCAAATCTGCATTCAGCACATCCTTGATGTATTTGTCACCATCTTTGATTACTTTTACTTGCTTTGTAGAAAAGAATGCCTTCCTATGCAACCTAGTGATAACTTTGTTTTCCAGATATTGAAATAAAATAGTTCAGTATGCAAAATCTTGTTTGCCTCAGTCCTGTGACACACTGAGACCTCCTATTACTGGACAGCCTGTCTTTCCTGCTTGACCAGTGGCTATAAAGAAAGCTAATGTAGGTGCTCTGTGAGGATTCGCATTTTGAAGCAGAGAAGTTTTTCTATAATCACTCTTCAGTTTGTACTCCTTCATTCTGCTCTGGGAAGATGGTGTAGAGGCTTCATAATTACTTCTCTGCCATATAAATCATCCAGGATAGCTTCTGTAGTGTGAGTCAGTGTATTTCAGCTTAGAGCTCAGGGAAGCAAAGTCATCAGCAACAAAACGTTTTTCAGACCAGTGTCAAAACAGCTCTCTACATACCCATCACAATTTCTCAGCAGAAAAGACTTCTAGCCAGAATTCATATGTAGGCAGTGATGAAGTGGTGAAGAATATATCTTTCTGAAAATGTGTCTGTGAAGGGCCTTCAGGAAGGAATATTAGTCTAATTCTACAACCCTGACTGTTTCTTATAGCTGAAGTTCTTTTCCTTCTCCTCACAAGCACATATCTGTGAAAAATTGAAATTGGACTTCTCACAAGACGGAGATATAGAGTCTTTCGAAGAGGAGTTTTGACCATATAGAAGCCTGTAAGGATTTGAGACAGGTAAATGTCTGTACAGTGGTGGTATGTAAGTAGCTAGTCTCTGCAGCCTTTCCACACTTACAGACATGAGGCACTTGAGATAAAGGTAAATAAGGAACAAGCAATCCTGGAAACAGCATAAGCTTGTAAGGAGAACATTTTTCTTGAGGCATTAAACCTATTTCTCTTCAAAAGGTTTTTTTTTTTATGTGTATCACTGTGCTTGAGGTGCATATGCTGTGTCTATTTTTGAGGTTTACTTGGGATATCTGCATTTCAAACCAGTATGTCAGTGAACTGGGAGGAGAATCTTTTCTTACAACTCCCTTCCAGAGTCTTGTCTTTTTCCAAGCTTACCTTATCTTACAAATATACTTGTCTTATTTTTGTCAATCCATGTTGATTTATCGGATGTTTCAGAGTACTGAGCTGATATGTTCTTAGAACTGCTAAAATCCAAGGTTTTCCATTTTTGGAAAAATTAAATGCTCCATTGCTTCTCCACAAAATTCCAGTTGCATTTGTTCATAAATTCAGCTTATCATAGAGCATTTTGGGTAGGAAGGAACCCTAATGCCTACCCTGCCGTGGGCAGGTCTGCCACCCACCAGCTCAGGCTGCTTGGGGTCCCATCCAACTTGGACTTGAGCGCCTCCAGGGATAGGACATTGACATCCTCTCTGGGCAACCTGTTCCAGTGCCTCACCCACCTTCTGAGTAAAACATTTCCTCTAGCATCTAATCTTCCCTCTTTTAGTTTTAAACAAATCCCCCTTGTCCTACCACTATTTGCTTGTGTTAAAAGTCAGTCATGCTCTTGCTTAAAAGCTCCCTTCGAGCACTGGGAAGCTGCAAGAAAAGTTTCCTTAGAAGTCTCCCCAGAGCATTCTCTTTTCTAGGCTGAACAAGCCCAGCTGTGTCAGCCTTTTTCTGTAAGAGATGTGCTCCATCCCTCTGATAACCTTTGTAGTCCCCTAGACCTGTTTCAGCAGCTCCGCGTTTCCTCCATAGTTTGTGAAAATTTGAGTGAGATTTTACAAGCCTCTGGTTCCCCACGTATCCCCTGCAGTGCTCCTCTTTTTTAGTTAATGTTACTTTACCACCTTAATTAAATTCCTTAATACAAGTATGTTGAAGTAGTAGGTTACACGCTCCAGCTAGTGGCCCTTTTACTTTGGGTTGTTGGGGTATGTGCCGTCCTGACCTGGAAGTTCTGTTCTGTGTTTTTGGTCCATTCCCTTTTCTAAAGCATTTAACGCAAGATGTTTTCTCAGCAAGATCCAAACAAAGTGTTTGTTGATCTTGTGTTGAACGTGGAAATAATGAATACATGCAGCTTCTCTGCCGTCAGCTTCATCTCTATGAACATACTTTTTTTTTATCTTACGTTTTGCAGACATCCTCTCATGAGTGTTTTTGTTTTGTTTTTTTTTTTAACTCTTGATATTTGTTTGAAAGGTGATTTATCATTGACTTTTATACCTTTATGAAAGCTGTTTTTGAGCTGCTGTTTTGGCCACTGTTTTGATCTGCCTCGCGTTCTGCATTTAACCTGTTAGTTTCTTGTATTTTCTTTGCCTAAATATAACTGTGTTTTTTTTTTTTTTAAGACTATTCAGTTAACCTCTGAGTCTTTCTTTCTCCCTGCTGTTTAGCCATGGTACCTGTTCGGTTCATATTCATTTGTATTAAGCTTCAGTCCTTATGTCCTAAACAGTAATAAACCTTGACAGATGTTAGAGAAAGTGCTAGCTTCCCTTCTTAAATTTTTAGCTAACTTGCTCCATTCTAATGTGTTGTCCTTGAAGGTAAACACAACTGTAATGATTCTGAGGATGGATTGCTTCTGCAAAGATACTTAATTTCTATATATGTTAGGATTTTTGATTGATTTGAAATTATGGTCTAGACTTTTTGCACAACTGAATACTAACACAGAAATTACATTCCCTATTCAGATCAGCAAGGCCTTAGCCCTTCTATACATGAATGTCTACAAATACTAGCATCTCCCTCCTCTTTTCATTGGTTTATTTGTATACTCTGCTTGGTAGGTTTTGCTTCCACCAGATCTGTTTTCTCTCTGCGTGTCTCAGTTGTGTCACCCTTCTATGTGACACATACTGTAGTTCTAACATTGTACCTGTTCTATTTGTGCTTGAGCATGTGTGGCTGTTCTTAAAACGTGTTCTTTTCCTCTGAGGAAGAAAGAAGTATAAAACTTCCGATTATAATAATGATACATTATGTTGTTCTTACACATTCAATTTTCTGAAAAGAAAGACTCAACCTCTTAATTTAGGACGTCGCTTTTCACCTTTTTTCTGATGATCACCCCCTACAAGGGCTGGTCTGAAAGTAACGCCTCCTATTTTATTATATTGGTCACAGTGTCACAGGCAGGTATTGGTGGTATGGCAGTAGAGTTGAACCTCTTCTCACTGATATCCTGTTACATTTCGATGCCTTGTGACAGATGGTAGCAGAGGGGCAGTCTGACAAAATGGCGTCTGACATGGGAGTGTGATTGTAGCAAAAGTATTCAACTGAATTCACTCACATGGACAAAATGAGGCACCCATTTCACTGATGTTTGCTGAACATGTATGGAGACCAAACAGTGGATGTGAGCGCAGTGAGGCCATGGGTGGTGCGTTTCTGCAGTAGAGGTAGCAACATTAGGTTACCTCTGCTGATGCAAACTTTTATGACCACAGCATGCAGGCTTTCATTCAGAGCTGCTGAAAATGCACAGCTAATGGTGGTGCCTGTGTAGAAAAGTCCTGTTTTGTAGTTGAGAGTGCACTCTACCAAATAGTATTCTTGTGCTATTTGTATTTTTAGTAGTTTCTGTAGAGATAAATAGGAAACTTTACTTTCAGAGGTACTTTGTAGGTAACAAAAGATTGATTTTTGCTCTACAAGGTACTGATTAGCTTTAGATTTTCTGTGGTAAAAAGAGGAATAGTGGGAATACTTAGAGCTTTAATAGTTTGTCAGTTATTACAAACTGACATGACTAACTTTAAAATGCCAGGAGAAAAGATAGGAAACAATGACACCTAAATGAGCAGACGGTAACATTCAGCTCTTCTGCCATCTCTTCTCCATTACAGGAGAGAAACTTCTTCAGCCACAGTTACAAAGGGGATTTGGGATAGCAGTCAAGGCTTACCCTGGTACTGTTGTGCAATGTGACTATACTGAAGCAAGTCATCAGAGGAGCATGGTCTTATCACTACCATAAATGTTACTTGAGCTGCTACTTTGTCTAGTCTTTCTCTAATTTATGCAGTAACTAGGAGAAACCTTCTGGAACCTTCTGGAAGAACAGAGGGATCAAGGAGAAACTCCCCTTGATAAGTGAATGTGTCAGACTAGAATCAGGGCTTTTAAGATCAGGGCAGTTAAGGAAGCTACATACTATAAATTGTGGAGGTGTGACAGGAGATCTCAAAACTGATATGGTAGGGAGCAGTTTTATATCTGTAAAATTTCTTTACAGTTACCATGCTAACCATCTGTTCTCTTGTGTTGTGATTTGAGGTGGATATTTTCTAATAGGGGAAAGATCTTAAAAATATGGTTTATATATTTGCATATGCATACATTTATAGAGCACATCTTAAACAGTGGTTTAGATCCCATCGATGCTATTTGGGGATGCTACTGTAGTAACCATGTTATAGTATCAACACAGTTAATTCTGTGTTTACAAAGAATTTCATTAGTTGTTAATACAAGTTACCTCCTTTTCCTGTCTGTGTGTTACAGATAATGGCATATTTTTTGATGAAATTCTGGCTCATTTTTTTAAAGAGCTTGTCTTTAAAGGTTTTGAGGAAGAGGAGAAATTCTGTCATAGGGGATTATAATGGCTCTTGAAAGGAATTGCCAGCTATGTGTGGACTTCTAGGAAATACAGCTCTGTGCTCTAGTACTTGAGCTAATGCATATTCATAGTATAATGCTGCTGCTCTATGTACACTTGCTGGTAAGAGTATGGAGACCACAGTTTTTAAAATCAAGCATCACATTTGCTTTCCTAGGTAGTAGACTTGTATGTACAATTACAGGTACAATACTGCAATATGTTTCTTCAGAGTAAAGATGGACAGAAAAATGTGTTTAGTCTGAATAGGTATGTGGATTCTGGGCTGCCCTCTGATCCCCTAGGTAATATACAAGAGGTCCATGATAGCCTTTTAACATGTATCTTAGTGAATTTCACTATACAGGCTTGCCACTCTGTCACAAGGACATAGGATGATCATAAAGGGTGAAGAGTGTTATGTCATTTTTGAGAATGAAAGGTACGCTCCATTTTGCACAGCATTAACATAAGCCAAAAAAACTATAAAGCCTTCATTCAGACCACCAGATAAAGGTTACCTGAGATTTAATGCATTGTTATGAATGGTTTTGTTTCCCTGTAGTATTTATTGATGTTTGTTGGTCTTGTGTGTACCTTTGTATGTGCCCATTCAAAGTGTAAACCTAATGTTTTGTGACAGTTATTTTGCAATTTTGTACTCACATAGAAGTAATTACAACTTTTAATTTCATTTTTGCAAAGTATTAGGAGTTTAGTGTAACTCCTCTTCAGGAATGTGCTCAGTCTGGCTGGAATCATTGCTCAGTTTTCCTTGAATTCAAGGAATGTCTGCAGGAGGAATAATGCTGATTGAGGCTACATGGTCCCTTCTAAACAAAATAACTAGAGAAACATTTCTGCCAACATTAATAACTAGTCCTGTAATGATCAGTCTTGTAGAAACTAACCCAGTAGTTTTTGTCATCCAACATAAATGACTTGTGTGTTTGATACGAGTCCCAGCAACTGTGATCAGCCCTTCAGAGATACAGTAAACCTTTCTGCAGCAGCAGCTAGATGTGTATTACCTTCCTCTAGGGTGACAGTGTATGTTTCTCTGAGTAACAGGCTTTTAATTCTATTTATAATTGCTTGACTACTGTGCAGGCATAGTTTGAATGTGGCTCAGATCACAGCAAGTTTCAAAAGCTGATGTGTACTGTGGATTTATAGTCTTCATGCTTGGCGAAGAGCTCATGGTATTGGCATCTTTTCATGACTGTTCTGCTTTACTATTTCTCATTGTTGCCCCGAAATACTTGTAGTTTTACAGGATTAAAAGAACAAAGTATTGCTGGTGTTTTGTTTTGCGTTTGTTTTTTTCATGTACACTTTTGGCAAATAAATGTATTGGACTTGAAGTTGTCTTTTTAAGGAGCAAACCAGGCAAGATACGTAAGAGAGATAGCACAAGTTATATGGTATTGTGGCTAGCTAGCAGCTCCAGATCTGTGACTGATAGAGGCATTTCATAATTTGCATCCTATTCCACTACCATACTAGTTTATGGTGAAATGGGTCATGATCACAGGGTTACATCAGTAAGAATGTGCACATGATTTAAGAAAAATATGCTGGATTATTGCTTTAAACACTATTGCTGATACAACATTGGCAGAAGCAAAAGAGAAGTGTCAGGATTAACTTAATGTGCTGCTATAGTACTTTACGTATTCAAAACAATTCCATGCACGCCATTAACGTATAATGTATAAAGCATCTCTGTATCTTTTAAGGGAATAAATAGACGGTAAATATGCTAAAATTGCTTTTGTGATATTCCATTTTAAAAAAGCTGTCCAGGGGTTAAAATTGCAAAATATAAATAACCTCAGTACTATGAGTGGTTGCAATTGCAGAGCACTTTTGAGTTGCATTAGTGGTTTTGTTATGTAATATAATTGAGTTGTTTAAAAAAAAAAAAGGAAGAAATAAAGCATGCAGTTTGCTCTGCCTTCCCTATGGCTTAATTATAGAAACAAAGTAAAAAATTTTTGCCTTTTCAGTTATCATTAGATGATCAAAAAACGTACTTGTGAAGTTGAAGCATTGCGTAAGAAGAGATTTGCTTCTTCAGAGATAGATTAGTGAAGATTTTGGAATTTGTCCACAGATTTCTCTGAAACTAAAGGTACATGAAGACATTTGATTAGTCTTACTTCTGTACCAGTGGTGGCCCAAAAACTGTGAGCATGAAAGTGATGTGGTTGGGCAGGCTATCTACGTTAAGGACATCTTTCATTCTTTCAAAAAAGGAAAGAAAGAAAGAAAGAAAAAGAGAAAGAAAAAGGATTTCAGATGGTGTTACTGTTCTATTAAATAGAAAAATGGCATGATTCCCACCACATATACCTCTAGAGGATGAAAGACTGAGTTTGTTACTTGTTGCTGTAGAATTTTTTTACAATTGCAGAAAGAGAAGAAATCTACATTTTATATTGCAAGGAGTAAACATTAAATTCTTGAATCATTAAAATAGAAATAATGTTCTCACTAGTGTTGTAAGTACTCTGCAGTATATGAGCACTAACACTATTTTTTTTTTTGGTAATGTAGTGTTAATTTTTAACTAACTGGAAACATTTTATATAGGCCAAAATTGAAGGTGCTTATCCGAGTGGTGGTTTTTACTGTCTGATTGATTGGTTTGTTTCTAATACTTCACCAGATTTCTTGAAAAGAGCTCCAAGTTAGAATATTAGAATCTTTCCACATGGAAGAAACTTCAGGAGGTCCTAATCCAATTCTCATTTCCTCAATGACATGTCAACCCTGAATTAGACCAGATTGCTCAGGGCTCTGTCTAGGTTTTCCTTGAAAACCACCAGACAATTCTGAAGCCCCTTATGCAGCCTGTTTTAATGTTTACTTCTCCTTGTACTGCACTGAAAAATTGAAGGGTGTTTCTGTGATACTCTATGTGCCTGAGAAAAATGAGAGAAATGTGACTTGTCTGAAAGAAATCAGAGGAGATGTGTGAGTCTGTGTAGCATTTGATGCTGTCATTAATTCACAGTAGCTGAAATAAAAGCTTGATCCCATGATGTAAAAAAATAAATACTTTTTAAATAATAATTAAAAAAATCATACACAGCAGTGTACAGAGGATGACAAAGAGTATGGTGATGGGAGCCTGATGATGGGAATAGTCCCGTTCTGTCTTCATTATTAATTTGGAAAGAGAGCAAATGTATGCTAACTTTAATTTTCTGTTTTGTTTCCTAAATTTGAAGAATATTACACTATTACAATCGGGATAAAGATTTGGCACTATTATTTAACATTTTTATTATTATTTTAAAGAAACAAGGAAAGAAAATGGAAGGGAAGAATAGTATTTGACTTGGAAAGTGCAAATTAATATGATGAGGGGGAAACGAACCAGATTTATTTGTTTAAAAATAAGAAACATTGATGTAGGAAACAGTTGGTACCAAAAAAGACCCTTGGGACTCCTTGATGGCTGCAGGCTGGGGAAACAGAGCTGATTTGCAGAGCCATCAGCTCACTAAGAAACAGAGAAGTTAACAGAACTTCCCTCAGATATTGCTGCTTCTTGGAAGAAGAGGGGGAACAGGTCAAGTAGGGATTTAAGGAAGACTTATCAGACTCCATGACAATTTTGAAGGGACATTCCTTGCTTTTAAGTATTTGCAATGTTAGTAATTTGTTCCTCTGTACTTTAAAAATTCAAACTTAAAGGGCCATCAAAAAAGAAAAAGAAGAAAAAGCATATGGGAGAATCTGTTACTGCAGGAAGGATGCTTTGGAAAGTTACGAACGTAGTTAATAAGGAACTCTAAACTCTAAAGTAGAACAGTGACTACAGGCAGCCGTTAAATTTGTCTATTTTGCAAACAGTGAAAATGACATCTGAACATATTTAAAAATGTGAGCAGCAGTGAACAGCAAAACAAAAAGATAACTCACAGAGCAATTCATCAGCACAAAGCTAGATAGTGGTACAACTAGACAGCTTCCAGCAGTCCAGAATGGCTTGGACTGATCCTCTTGGAGGCATTGAGTACTTGCCTGCCAACTCTGCTGTAACTGAACCTGCGAAATAGGCAGAGACCAGAATTTCCCATATGTCTTCTGTCTGAAAAGGGATGGATTTCAGCAGCAGGTATCTTTGGGTTTAATGTGCATCTCTGCCTTACTGCTTCCATATTGTATGGAATAGTGATTTAAGTTTCCTCTTTGCAAAAAAAAAAAAAAAAATTTTAAAGGTAAATGAGTATGAGCTAATTTGTAACAACCCAAAGATCTGCTTTGCTCACCTATACTTTAATCTTTTTATTTTAAAATTTTTACAGTCCATAGACGTCAGAAGATGGAGAATAATCAATGATATCTCTGCCGCATTTAGGATTAAACTTGACATTTGCTTGATATGTGATAGTAAATGTTGTAATCTTTATTTTCTAAAATATCTTAAAATTTGGTTCTGTGGAATATCTAGTGAACAAGTGTTTCTTAGCACTTAGCAACTGGTGTTAATATTTAATAACTAGGAGTTCATTAAATGTTAAATCGATAATAATAAATATAGTTCAGTAAATGAAGATATAATGAGACTGTTGATAACAAACTGGCTTTTAGATGAATCCTGCAGGGAAGTTAAGCAGCTGTTGCTTGCTGTGTTGTTACAATTTCTTCTTAAGATTTTTTTTAAAGAAAGTGATTGCACATTAAGTTGGGCAGCTGTTTACATAGCACATAGATTAATTTCTGTCAGTTGCCTCCTGGATATTGTTCTAGGGACACTCTAGCAAAGTATGGTCATGCACTTAAGAAATAATTCACAGTGCATATAACTGCATATTCATAAGCTTAGTTATATAGGCAAACACCTGTAGGTAACAGATGTTGTCATAAATTTCTGATGTGATTTCATTTCCACTGTATGTGAACTTTGTATTACTTCAAATCATGGAGCTGTTCCTTGAAGAACTGCTGCATGACATCTTAAACCATCTTGCTGTGTATCCAAATGAAAGATACGTGACTCAAAGAAACACTAGAACTTCATAAATAAATGAAAACAATTTATCATTTAGTATCACAGTAGGTAAATAATTATCAAAAAGGCAAACTTCTTGTGCATTTTCTAATGAGGGTAATCCTTTTTATTTTAAAATGATTCAAATAATATTGGTATTTCTCTTAGTTGGTTTTACAGTTTTTGAGGTTGGATTTTAAATCTTCTCCAGTCAGATTAAGAAATTTACCCTAGTGATATTTTTCAGTTTCATTCATATCTTTGCTTTTTCCATCATCTTTTTGATTGTGTCTCATAATGCAGTGAGGCCTCAATTCAAAACTGCTCAGTCACACTGAAAATGTTAAAACAGCCCGTGGATGTTTGACTGTTAGAATGAAAAATGAAAAAAGCAGTCCAGCTGACCCTTCTGACCCTGACTCTTCTGTATTGTTTCAAGTGAATTATTGTGTCTTGGTATTTTCTCTGGAATAATCAAGAGTCTTCTCTTGCTATCTACAGTGGTTGCGTATCAGATCACACCAGTCTGATTCAACAGGAATGGTGTAATGAGAACTCGTGTTAACCATCTAAGTTAGAACTGCTTTTCAGATTTCTTTATGTTGTGGTTTCTTTAATGTAAAAATAAAAATGATTAATATACAATATATAGAACGCCTCAAAAATAAAGTTTATATTTCATTTAGATACTTCACTAAAAAAAAAAGGCAAAATACAGAAGAAACAGTGATGTTATCAAACAGGTGTAAGTCATTTTTCTATTGATTTCTATGAGTGTAAGTTTAGTGATGAGGGTTCCAGATGTTACCCGGGGTTAATTCAACTGCAGTACGTGGGATTTCATGTCTCAAGATGTTACTTGATTATCTTGATTTTCTCTCACTTTAGTTTAACTGTAGCTGGTGTTCATCAGCTTAATAGAGGGTAAGGTCGAAGCCCCCAGAATCTGTAACTGATTGCCAGTAATGAAAGTTTAATGGATTTTCAGTAATGAACAGTTTGGATCCTTTTTTAATATGATTTTTAATAAGAGCATTTACTTGGGATTCATTTATATTCTGAGTGTATTCTGGAAGCATATGTTTGTTTCACAAAATGTGTGGATATAATTTCAATAATAAGTGTTTATTAGATCATATACAAGGTGGTTGCATTACTGTGACTGTTAGTAGTCATGGCCTGATGGTCAGTAGGCATTCACATCAGCCTGCCTTTTCCAAAATTATATTCACTGATGAGTGTATGTCAGTAATCTCATTTTGTCATATGCAGTCACAGTTAGTAGTTAAAATAAGTTCAGTTAAAGATCTTAAGAGATGTTTCAGTCTCTGTTTTTTTAAATAGTCTCAAGTAGACTTAGATATATTTTGTTTTTTTTTCCATACAACTCCTGAGTATGAGCAAGACACATTTAGACTATTGAATTCTTCAGGGATCATGCAAGTTATATAAATCTCTGAAAGGAAAGCACCAAGAGACTGAACTCCTAGCTTTCTATTTTCATAATTCTTTTCTAATATTTTTTGTCCTTTGTCCCTTTCCTCGTTTTCTTTTACAGCAGTACTTTTTCTGCAAGATTTCATAATATTTATGTACTACAAATCTGGTGTTAAGCACAGAATCACAGAATGGCCCAGGTTGGAAGGGACCTCAAGGATCATGAATCTCCAAGCCCTCTGCCACATGCAGGTCCACCAACCTCCCCATTTAATACTAGACCAGGCTGCCCAGGGCCCCATCCAACCTGACCTTGAACACCTCCAGGGAGAGGGCATCCACAACCTCTCTGGGCAGCCTGTTCCAATACCTCAGTCAAGTTAAAACTTGATGGTTAGTTTCATAGGAAAACAGGAAATATTTATCACTGTCTGGAATTCCTGCCTTTTCTCTGTACATCTTTACAAAACAAGGATTAGAAAATGGTGATTAGTTCAGCAAGTGTTTTTAATGTGATGCTCACTTTAATGTGTAGTACTTGCTTTCTTCTCCTAGCTAGTAGTGTTTCCTTTTCTTCAGATGTTATCATTTTTTTTCAAGGATGTGCCAGATTTATGTTCAGATGCAGCCTTTCTAAGAATTATACTAGGAATGCAACAGGTGGTTTTACCTTTGCTGTTTGAGTCAGCTGCTGATTTAGAGCCCAGAATGATGGGAAGGGAGTGCCAGCAGAGGGACAGAAAATCCAAAGCCCTGGTTTGTTGCTTTTTAGTCATTGAGTCTCTCTAATAGTCTCTGGGTTTGCTCGCTACTTCTGTTACAGCATTAGCTAGCCCAAAGTGTTTTCTAATCTTATGCTGAAATAGATAATGATGTGCTCTTTGAGCATTTGGAAGCTGTTATTAGGAAATAGCTAAGTTCTAGTGCACAGAATCATAGGATGGCTGAGGTTGGAAGAGACCAATCTCCAATGACCCCCTGCCACAAGCAGGGCCACCAACCTCCACATTTAATGCTAGACCAGGCTGCTCAGGGCCTCATCCAACCTGGCCTTGAACACCTCCAGGGACGGGGCATCCACAACCTCTCTGGGCAGCCTGTTCCAGCACCTCACCACTCTCTCTGTACAGAACTTCCCCCTGACATCCAGCTTAAATCTTCCCACCTTCATCTTAAAACCATTTCCACTTGTCCTGTTGTTATCTTTCAAAGAGTTACAGTTCAGCTGTGAGTTCATTTTTCAACCACACCATTTTATGCACCTCAGTAAGTTAATGTTTATAAAGTATTTTCAGCTTTTGAAATGAACGAGGAAATGCAAAAAAATTCCCAGATCCCTCCCATAGATTTCTACTGACTGCACACTGCAGAGCAAACAACCCTGCTGCTATTCTTCACATCTGTGCAAATGATTCTTCCATTATTGAGTCATCTTATAGACTTGATGCACTCTGTGCTTTAGGTGCCTTCTGAGTTCTCCTCTGCTACACTTCAGCTGGGACAGATTTTGCTGTTCTATCTGCCTTCAGCTAGAGTCACATCTCAACATGCATATCTTGGGCTTATGATCTAAGCTTATTTTTGAGTTCTTCGTTCTCCAATTTCAAAAAACCTGTACAGTTGTTCAGCAAACAGATTTTAAAGACCTCAGCAGAACATCTTGAAAATTAATCTTTCTCATCTCTTTAGATCTCTGTAACTTTTCCCAAATTGCTGATATCGCTGCCATAGTGCTTTCCTTCTGTTGTCCTAAAGGAGCACTCATGCTGTCTTTTTTTGTTTGTATATGTTCGCTGAATTTCAGTGAAACTTTGAAGGATATTTTAGCCCTCCCTTTACATTGAAGTTTTGAAACAAAGTCTTACTTACAGAATGGCTCTGCAGTTGAAACAGTTCAGATGAACTTATATGCTAGCAAAGCCAAATTACGTGTTCTGTAGTGAACTTATTTTATGGACTGGGGGATGAAAAACTGAGTGTTAGCTGGTGTTGTTTACTTGTAGCACAGAAAGCCAACCATATCCTGGGCCACATCAAAAGAAGCATGACTAGTGGGATGAGGGAGGTGATTGTCCCCCTCTGCTCCGCTCTTGCGAGACCTCCACTTGGAGTACTACATTCAGGTCTAGGGACCCATCGTAAGAAGGACATCTAGCTGTTGGAGCAGGCTCAGAGGTGGTCCACGGGGAAAATCAAAGTTCTTGAGCACCTCTTCTGTGGAGATAGGCTGAGGGAGATGGACTTGTTCAGCCTGGAGATTAAAAGGCACCAGGATGACTTTAGAGTGGCCGTCCAGTGTCTAAAGGAAACCTACAGAAAGGCTGGGCTTTGTACATGATCATGGAGTGTAGGTCAAGGGGTGACATCTCAATCATAGAATCATTAAGGTCAGAAAAGATCTCTAAGATCATCTAGTCCAGCTGTCAATCCATCATCACCATGTCCACTAAACTGTGTCTCTAAATGCACACATCTACCATTTTCTTGAAAACTTCCAGAGGTGGTGACACCACCACCTTCCTGGGCAACCTGTTCTAATTCATTACCAGTGTTTCTAAAAAGGTCTTTCCTTATATCCAAACTAAACCTCACCTGGCACAACTTAAAGCTGTTAAGAATGGGCAACCCCCACCTCCCTCAAGCCTCTCAGGCAGTTGTAGAGAGTGATAAGGTCTTCCCTGAGCCCCTTCCAGTCTAAACAGTCCTAGTTCCCTGAGCCTTTCACCATAAGACTTGTACTGCAGATCCTTCACTGGCCTCTTTTATCTTCTTTGAGCAAAGTGCAGATCTCTTTCATTCATGTAGTTTTCCAGGCCCAAACCTGTAGCATTGCATGGAGTCATTGTGACCAAAGTGCAGGACCTAACATTTTGTCTTGTTGAAGTTCCTACAGTTGACCTCTGCCCATTGAACAAGCCCATAGACTACAAATCATACCTGCAAAAGAAGGTAGATTTAGATTGCATAAGGAAATTCTTTGTGGTGAAGGCGGTGACCATTTTCTTTTTCAGAGGAACTGAGTTTTGATTTTTGAAGACCAGCCTGCTCACCTGTGTGTCTGAAAGTGCTGCCTGTTAGCTCTGTTCATCTGAACTTCTTCAGTCTACCCACCTCAACAAAGCTCACTAATATGTTTGCATCATTCATGCTTCTTTTCTGCAGCACAGGTACTTGTCAAAATGAGATTTGCAATAGATACCTTATTGTTGAAGTTTTGCCTTTGTTTTACATCAGATAGAAAAACAGTATTTTTTACAGTGGTTTCTGTATCACAGTGTTTCACCTAACTTCCAGATGTTATTCAGGTTCCCAGTGGATCCAAACTTCCATTTATCTTCTCAGTTCACTTCCATCTATCTTTGCAACAGCACTCCTCACTCCATGCTGGGATCCACCTTGCTCTAGGAAGGGCTTCTTGCCCAGCTTCTAATTCTGTATCTCTGGTTACATCTTCCTTCCCTCATTCCTTCTCCCTACAACCCCTACTGCTTTCCTCAGTGAGTTTCTGTCCTTGATCTTGAAAGATTCAGAGATGATACTGAGTTTGTTGATGTAAGAAGAACAGAAGAAAAACATGTAAATATTTTATGTTTCATGAAGTAAAATGGCCCCATAGAGTATTTTACAATAGGAAAGATATAGAACTCAACATTTTGAAAATACTAAGAGCATTAAATATATATATATGTATATTTATATATAAATAGTATTTATGTGCATACATATCACAAATGACAAAACAGGATTCCTAACAGTCTTAATTTCAATTTAAACAAGCAATCTACTGGGAGGTTTTTATTACATACTTTTGACTTCAACCAATTATAAAATCAATCAATTCAATCAATTATAAAAATACAACAACCTGAATAACTCAAATTCATAGCCATAAGGAAATCAGATCAAAGTCATTCTTGTCTTCTGATCAGGAATCAGACATACTTAAGTGGGTCATATCACAGCCTGAGATTGTCTTATTGGCCTTGACTGTAACATATGCATCGGTCTACAGTCATCCCATCTATGAGGATTCTCTTGGAGTTGGCAGGTCTTGGGTGGTTCCATTTTCTTTTGGACGCCTCCAAATTTGCTCCCCAGTCGTTTCCTATGATCTGCCCTCAGCTCTGTGGTCGAAATTATTAAATAAGTTACCAAAAGCACTGTGTTGTTGCAGACCTGTATCTGTCTGACATTTCTTGGCTTGTTGTGTGGACCCTTTGTGAAACTGTGACCTTGGCCTCACCACACTGGATAGCTTTAAGCCCCTAGGAAAAAGGGGGGCAGAAGTTCATTGTGCTCAGCACAAACAAGCGTAAAGTATGCATACACTCCGACTGTCATATAATGAAACTCTCAGTTTAATTGGAGGTTTTTGTGGGTTAATTCCATAACTGCCTTGAAGCATCCTAAACTGTGAATTTCTTCAGGAGTTCATAGCTATTTCACAGAAACTTTTCCTAAAATTGCTTTGTTTTCTAATGCTGTGAGTTCATAATACTGTTTGGTTCCAGTATAACAGCATAGCAGAACACTACTCTTTTTTGTGTGTGCGTGCTCAGAATACATGTCTTGTGTTGTCAAAGATATTTTGTCAGAGTGAGTTTGCATAAGAATGGGGTAGCTACTGAACACTGAAATATTCACCAGTCTTCCAGCAGAACAGGCTTGACGTATAGATGTGTACATGGCAACAAGTTCTCTAATATGTAAGAATTAAAGCAGTGTTCCACTAAGCCCTATTTTATCTGATTTATTTATTCGTACCCTGGGTGTTTTCCTAAAAACATTATTTCAGACTTTATTTATAAACTTCCAAACTTGCAGTCATAAATCTTCTGTGACCATTGTTTCAGTGTGATTGTCATGATGTGTGTTTGTGCTACAGGAAACTGAATACAGATCTATAATTCTGGCATTTCTTAGCCTCTGAATCCTCTGTCTCATAACTTAAATATTTTAATAGTGTTTTGGGGGTTTAATATATTTATTTGAAATCTGTTAAGATTTAGTCTCGCATTTCATAATCTTCCTCATGAAATGTGACTCAAATTCATGGTTTTTTTTTGTTTGAGGTTTTCATCTATTCTGAAAGCTTATGAAAGGACATGATTATTAAAGCTAGTGTTTTAGGTTCTTGATTCTTATGGGTCTTTTAAATAATCTTTGTGTCTGATGATTGTAAATGCGATGTCCTTATTAACAAAGAGAAAGAGGGAATGAGGAAGTATAGCAGTGTAAGCTGCTTATTTGGAAGTCTTTTAGCCACATGTCTGGAGGAGGACAAAGAAATACAAAAGAGCTGGAAGACTAAATAAGTAAAATATTACTGTTTTCATACAAATCGGTAACGTGTAGAAAAAGAAGGCAAAGAAGCAATAACGAATAGTAATTATGGATAGCAAATCAGGTATTTTAGAGAAAAGGTATTCGAGCAACAGTAGCTTGCAAGGCTTCATTCTATGGTTAAGTGCAAAAAAAAAGTGTAAGATAACGTACAAGAAAGTAAGTCTTCAAAATTAGTCCAAAGATGGACAGGCATTAAATTTAACACAGGAAAACAAAAATAAAAATGAAAATTTTCTGTTTGGATTCATATTTGCAAGAATTTTGCTTTCTTTGGGTATCCAGAACACAAATGTTTTCCAATTCATCTGAGAAACATTTGGCAAAAGAATGTAAATAATTGTGTTTATCTAAATCTAACTTGTACTCTTCAATGAAGAGGCAAATTGCAAAATCTGAGAACAATGGAGAAGTAGATAACGTAAACCTTTGCTACTTCTAAAAAAGAGTCCATGAATTTTCTCATTGATCTAAGATGAATATTAAAATTTGTAATTGTAAATGCTTTTAGAACTTCACTTCTCACAATGCAACTTATGATGATTTTCAGATGAAAAGACCAAAGCAGGAAAAATAAAGCCGAAGTTCAATATATTAGAAGCGAGCTATTAGTGAACAGCAATAAGCAATGCATTCAAAGGAAATTATGTTCCTAGAGGACTACATGCTCGGTATTGACATTGTAGCCCCTCTGAAAATCAGATAATTCTTTTTGTTTAGTACATTGTTTCAGAAACTTCTCTTTTAGTTTGCTCTTTTTTCATTAATAAGAAACAATGAGCTTCTTACTGAGACAGTAAGGTTTGCCAAAGCATGTATGCTGGACGTGATCTGGATCAGCATAACTTTTTTAAGAGACAGAAGAACTTGGAACATTTGGATTGTCTCAGTCCAACTTACAAATGTTTTCCTTTTCCCTGTAATATTCACAAATTTTCTATGAAGCATAAGGTAGGTCTGTTGTGAAGTTCTAAATAGCAACATTTAGAATTAAAAGTAAATCTGTTTTTCCCAACCATTGGCTTAACCTTGAATTTAATTTCCAAATTTGCATTTATAAAATTTGAGAAATCTTATTTTGAGAACCTGTGTTAAATTTGATCTCTTTTTTCCTCAGCATTTTCAGAGATGTAAAAGAAACCAGTGTTCTCAAATCTGGAGCTCAGTTCTCTAATCCCAATCCGTTATCCAATAGGCACTGAATTTCTTGAGTTAAGAACAATGCAGCATTGAAATTTCATTAACCACAAGGTCAATCTGTCTAGTAAGTAGATATGAGGCTGATTCATATGTCAAAGTAGTATGTCATTTGTAAAGGAGACAGAACCTAATCAGAAATGAGTATTCTATTTTTAAGATTTGAAACTCATAATAAACTTGGAATTATGACATAAATCAAGTTCTGAACTTTATTAAAATGCCTTCTTTTTTTAAAAAAGCAAGCAGCTTTTAGGTATTAACAAAGCCTGTGAGGTACAATTAGTCTAAAGTGTTTACATCCTGTTGTCCATAATAAGAAATGAACATTTCCAAGATTATCTTCAAAAATCATTTGGTTTACATATTTTATTGCGATGAAGAATGAGAGGGGACCTTAGTCTGCAAGATTTATGTGTTTTACATTCTCATACGCTTGGGTATGAAAGCAAGTTTCAAGGTTTCCTTTGCTGCACTTTTTAAGAGGTGACCTACCATTCAGTCATGTCTCTGATAACCACCAAGCTCTGAAACTGGAAGCTATTAACTTTGTTGCTGCCTCAACCCATGCTGCATGCAATTTGATTTCTGCAGTTCTTAATATCATAATCGTACGTGCTGCATTTTGGACCATACATATCTTTTGAACTGGGAAAATATCACTTGTGATCTCTCTGTCGTCAGTTAAAATAATGATGTCTCTGGAATGTGACATCCTGAAATCATTATAGACAAAGCTTAGAACTGACAAGAGATTATGTGGCATAGAGAACATAATACACCAATTTGTTGAAAATGTGCTCAGCATCACATTGCTCATTTAGGCATAACCAACACGCAGTTCAATCTGTGAATCATGCTGCCGTTACTCTGAAAGAACACATCTTTCTTCATGAATTTCTTTGCCAGCTGTACAATTTCTATCAAAACACCTGAAGAGGAGATTAAAGTTTTCATTTTTCCTTCCTCTGCTTTTTGAGGGAGAAGAAGTAAACATATCATGTATGTAGCATTGGTGGCGAAATGTATGGAACAAATGCTGAATTAGGAATAACAAATTTCCACTACTAGGTAACGTTCATCCAAGTGTAGTAAGACCATTCAGAAACAAAGTAGTCTAACTGGAGGCTATAGTGTTGTGACTTTTTCCTCCTCTAGCCCCCAAGAACTGATTAATCATAGATTCATAGAAGGCTTAGGGTTAGGAGAAACCTTAGGGATCATCTGGTTCAACTTGTGCTGTGGTCAGGGGCATCTTTCACTGAATTGCATTGTCCAAAGCCTCATCCTGTCCGACTTTGAGCTTCTGTGGATGGGGCATTTACAGTATAAAGGCAATTTTCTAAAAGATCTTCAACGAAGGTGTGGGCAACTCATATCTAAATCCTGTTTGTATCAAACCGATAGAAATAGCAATAAGAACACAGCTAAACTCAATTATTAATGTAGACAGAGAAAAGGAAAAAGAAAGAAATGATCTCACCAAAATCAGATTAAGTCCATTTGGGTAAGTATAATGCATGTAGAAAAAAATTTTACTTTCATATATACAGAAATGGATTCTCAACTGATGTGAGACAAGAACAAGGAGTTTTCTGGAGGTGATGGATCATTCCATTAAAATGGCTTTTGGGTTGTCAGTGGCAACAGTGAAAAGGTGGTGCTACTTGAAAAGAGTTACTGAGATGAAGCATTAGCCTTACCCAGAATGGTTTTTCCCTAGTTGCTAAAATAGTACTTAGTATGACATTTGATTTTCTTAACAAGTTGCTTAGCCTTTCCAATTGTAAGTCCTGAATTTTCTCCTGAATTTGACAGTATCAGCTACTGCCTGTTGTAGGTCTCCTTCTCTTCATCAAACCTTCCATTGTCCAACTAGAAGGGTAAAGGGTATGTAGAGAAAGGAATCTTCAGGCTGAAAATCTTGTTGGCCATGATTTCCTTATTCTGAGCATAATACCTCTTAATAAATAAGCACTGAATTAATTTGTATACTCTGCATTCTTTTTAGATTCAAAAGAGATAAGTATTGCATCAGGAGAATCTGAAAGTGCCTGTTTTTCCCCTACTGCTCTTATCAAAACTATGGGCCTTTGTGGCGCAGTAGAAGTTTTTAGTCAATATGCAGTACTTCATAAAGTTTTCTTAAAACCTAATTCACTAATAGGCAATATTTTATTTCTAGAGAATTTAGGATTAGGATGCTTCTGCACTCCTTTTGTTCGACTTAATGGTACAGGTTTACCACGTGCTGTTCTTTCTGTGGAAGTGTTAATCCTATCTGTCATCTGAGCTTTTGCTTTGCATTTTCTAAATGATGCTAACAAGTGTTCCCTGAGTATTCTTTCATTCACTATCAAGTTCTATTTTCTGTAATGTTCCAACATTTCCAGTCTGACTCAAAACATCTGATTGGTAAACAACTACAGTGGCACAGCAGTGTTTGACACTTAAAATTGAATGAAAAGACTGAAGATTTTAGAGAAACATAATTGTCTCGATAAAATGTACATTTGTACAACGAAAACACTAGCAAAGAAAAAAAAAAATGCAAGAAAATCTGAATACTCATTCATGCTGTTTGTGGTAGAGATAAATTTTAATGCCTTCACACTCCAGAGCAGCAAAAAAATCCATTAGCACGCAGATTCTCACAGTCATTGACTGTGTGGGAAGATACAGATGGGTTTTTTTCTTCATTGCAACAATATCACTAACAGCAGGAGCCGAAACATACTATGTCATGTCAACCTGCAACAAATTAGGATTTAAGGATCTAATAAAGTTGGGATTGCTCAGTAGTGCAGTTTGCTAACAGAATGTCATTGTACACAAATGGTATGCGTTCAGAGCTGGGTAGCTATGGCAGTTAAGACGTGCATTTCCCTGGTGAGCTGAATGCCAGCAACAGCCCCACTGCGGATTTCAGTCTGTTGTGCTGACTTCAAATTTTCTTTGATTGTGGAGGAACTGTATGGCCAAACAAGTGAACTTAAGTTCCACTAAGAAAAATGCCCAGTAACCCATTCAAATTTAAGACATGCAGGTATATGCAAGTTCCTATGCCCCTGTTTTTAATTTGATTTGACATTTGTGATCACAGCCACGTGTGTACAGTTTGAAAAAAATAATACTAAGATGTAAATGGTATATGCTGTTCCTCTTGTTATTATTTAAATAAACCCTCATATATGCCTATGCATGCCATATCAATAGCAGACAATCATTATATATGCTATATTCTACCATTTAATAAATACTGCAGAAGCAGGGGTAAAATTGGCTGTCCTCAAATAATTTAACTGTTGTGTGAAGTGGGACATGCAGCTATTTGTTCTGGCTTATAAACTGCATTTTAGGATGCTTGTGCACGAACACAGCTCTTCTGTGCATTGGTAGTTTGACCTCATTCCCATTACAAAGATGTTTTTTTAAACTGCTTTGTTTAAAAACGTAATGACTGTCATATGTATTACATGCTTGCTTTTCATTCAATACAGAGAGCTGTCTATTCACGAATTAACTTCATAGTATGAAAAGTATAGAATGCATCATAGATGAACTAAACGAAATGTTTTTACAACTACCTGTAGAGTAAAACATAAAAAATAAGTTGAATAGATCTAAGGAAAAAAAAATAGATCATTAAGAGCCTGTAGAATGCTGCAAAAAGACAGCTTTTGGCTTTGTTCTTGCTTAGCTTAATGGCCAGTTTACAGGTTTGTGCTAGTTTAAACTAATTGATTGTAAAGCTGCTGATGCTGTATTTGTTTTCCTATGTCTGTGCCATTCTAGACATCATTTGGACATCATTATCTTCCCATATACTGGTATTTCCACAGTTTTGCACTATTAACTGCCAGTTTTGTTCTGCATGGAAAGTAACAAAGGAAAGAACAAAGTATCTGTAACTTGTAAGGTTTTCTGTAAACGTACATAAGATCAATAAACAGGCTGTTCACTTCCTTTACTCAAAAGAAAACAGCAGCAAAACTTTTACGTGAAAGTGAGTATTCTGTTTAAAGATAAGAAAGAAGAATTGGAGTTACAGACGTAGACAGAAATCCTAGTGATTAACTGAAGGAAACATCCTATAGCATACGTTTTCCAGGCTGCCAGCACTTTTCAGTATGCCTTAAGTATGTTTGCTGGCACCACTTTTTGTGTCTTAGGGAGATGTTGCTACTGCCTGTAAATCTTCTGAAGGTGCTGTTCTGAAACCTGACTCATGTTTGTAGTGTTCTGGACCTTGTGGTTCCCTGTCTCAGGGGATCTCATGAAATTAAAATCTAGTAATTCCCTACCTTGTGCTTTTCAAAGGTCAGGGACCTACCAATGCATTTGTTTTGTTTAAGCAGAGGGAGACTAGCTATTTCTTTTGCTTGTTTTTTTTTTTCTGTTTCAGTAGATACTTGGTCAGTTTTCTAGGTAAAAATTTTCTAGGTAATCTTTCTAGGTAGTCCTTTGGGAAATGAATTGTGCATCTCAGTGAGAACTGTAAGGTTTGTTAGGCTGTGTCAATCTCATCATCAGTCTGTTCTGTGGTGGAGGCACTTTTTCATTATCTCATCCAAGTTTCAGCAGTAGTCAGCATTAAAAAATCACAATACAGTACAGTTCAGAACATCAAATAAGAATACTTGTAGTCATTGCATTGTACTGTGTTTCCATTACAGCAAGACAGTTTTAGTATTCATGGATTTTTAATATCTGAGATTTCATTACAAACGTTAAAACTCTTCAGATTTTTTAAAAAGTGTTGAAAAACTGCAGATGTTTGAGTAGGGACAGAGATGTGATATTCTGCAACTATGGCCTTCTGCAGTGGTGGATGCCATATTAATTTTATTTTATTTTTTAAGAGCAGTTTCATTTCCAAACGAGTGCAGGAGTCCAGTCCCTACTCAGACTGTTTCTTTCTATTTTTCACCATCCTGCTACTTTCCCAAAGTGGGCATCCTTCCTCCCTTTGCTTATCAGCCAAATGAACATTCCCATCTCTGTCCCTGTCCTTCCCAAGGTCCCAGAAGAGATGGTATGAGTGTGGGGCAATCAGCCGGCAGCTGAACATTTACTAAGAGAAGTGACAGAAAGCTGCTCTGTCAGAAACAAAGTCAGAAATGCCAGCTTCTTCTATGATAGTGTGTGTGTACAGTCTTTCTATACTGATCTCTGTGGCTAAACTGAGGGTACCCTCTCTGAGGGTAAACTGAGACTGCTTACTAACATCTGAAATAGCTGTCATAACCCACCCTTGGTGTACCATAGAATAAAAGAAGCAGATATGAACTGATCAGGCCCATCAGATCAAAAATGTTGCACAGTCCTTAAAGAAGTCGCTACAATGCCAGTTATTTTCCTTATGACAACTGGCTAGTCAGCAAAAAAAAAGACAATCATCCTCGTTCCCCATCTGCATCTAGATAAATAGTAGGAGAGACTTCTCACCGTATTACCTATTGAATGGAATTGACATCAATCTTTGTAGACTGACTTTGCAGTCCACTCCATATAAGGACAAAGTGCATGTATTTCAGTGATGAGGAAAATTGGTTTACATCTTCCTGGAGATGGTAAACTATAAGTGTAATCTAAGAGCAGAGAAGTGAATGCATCATAGGAGCTGCACACTCACCTTTTGATGTGATTTCAGCACGCTGGTGCTGGAAGAATAGCTTACGCAATTTTTTTAGTGTGGTTAAACTGTTAGGAAGTATCCCTTTTTTGGAGCAGTTCTCTTGTTTTCCAGTGACAAGATTAAAACTATATGGGTAAATGAGCTCTTCTCATTTGTATGAAATGAGACTGGCTAATACTGCTTGCACTGTATAAGCAGCTCCTTCATGTTGCAGACATGATTTTGGTCCTTTCTGTTACATGTTTTACTGCAGTCATCACATTTCTTAAGTGCTGGACCAGCCCTGATCTGATCACAGTCTAGGTAGGTAGGGATAGGTTTCGTTCCAGAGAAATGTGTGCCTCTGGGTCAGGCTTCTGCCTGACTTCTCTTTCTCCCAGAGATTGACATGTCATGAAATAGTCATAGACAGTCATATACCCGAGTGCTATGCCCTCAGTGTTCAGGTGAGACTCCAGACTCTACTCTGCCCTGGTGAGGCTGCTTTTAGAATGCTGTGTTCGGTTACAGGCTCCCCAGTTCAAAAAAGACAGGGATTTCCTAGAAGGAATCCAGCAGAGGGCTACACAGGTGATAAAAGGCCTGGAGCATCTTCTGTATGTGGAAAAGGTTGAAACCTGGAACTGTTTGGTCTGGAGAAAAGAAGGCTGAGAGAGGATCTCATCACTGTTTATAAATATCTAAACTGTAGGAGTGGATGGGGTCAGGCTCTTTTTGGTAGCAAGCAACAAGAGAACAAAAGAAAACGGGCAGGAACTGGAACAAGAGA
This sequence comes from Perdix hodgsoniae, assembly GCA_035772895.1. Taxonomy (NCBI): domain Eukaryota; kingdom Metazoa; phylum Chordata; class Aves; order Galliformes; family Phasianidae; genus Perdix; species Perdix hodgsoniae. The sequence continues at coordinate 541,707 of JAPSGF010000028.1, read as the reverse complement.
AGTTCCATACAGATACAAGGAAGATATTTTTTACTGTGAGAGTGACAGAGCACTGGAACAAGTTGCCCAGGGAGGCTATGGAGTCTTCTCTGGAGTTATTCAAGATTCTTCTGGACCTACTGTAGGGAACCTGCTTTTGCAGATGTTTGAACTTAGTGATCTCTAGAGATCCCTTCCAACCCCTACAGTTCTGTGATTCTCTGCATTTCGCTGTGTCTTGAGGCAGACACAACAGGAAGTTTAATGTGGTAGTAAATGCATTCTTAATTGTTGCCTTCGAGAACTGTTAATGCAGTGAGAACATAAAAAATGGCTTGATTTGTTCAGCTGCCTATTTTTTAGTTTTTATTTGATTTCCAACACTCCAAAGTCTTCTCCAGGATAACGGAAAAATACCTGTAGTGTTCCCAATTCTACCTCATTTACATTGTACTGTCCTCATTAAGCAGGCCCCTGAGAATCTGATGCTGTACTGTATATTGTTGTAGATATCCTTTATAAAAATACAAATACTGGATAAAATTCAGTGTCAAGCTCTTAAACATACATTTCAGTTGTACCAATATATGTAGCAATGAATTTCAGTTTCAAAAAATGAATTGTTTGATCATTTGATTTTGCTATCACTTATAAAGGAATAAAGCATGCCTTTTAAGTATGTGGCTTCAATATTTAAAATTAGAATGTTTAAAAAATTAATCTAATGCTGAGCAGTCATGTTGATAAATGAGATTTTGATGGTTAAAGATGTTACCCTATTTTGCTCAGAAAGAAATCAACTGCTAGCCAATGCAAACAGCATTCTCTAGAAATGTAAGCTTTTTACCTCCTTACAATTGGAGGTGAAACTAATTTTAATGAAGGTGGTGGGATTTGTATTTTGATGTATACCAATTGGTAAACAATTGAGATGGTGATGATAAAGGCTGATAAATACTGGTGTATCCAGTGAGTGATAGCAGATTAAATACTCAGCTATACAATTTGCACAGCTCAGACTCAGTCAAGATCTAAGATAAAACTACTATTGAGCGTATATAAAGTAAAAACTGTCTTTTCAGGAAGATAAGTATTTCACATTAAAAACCAGGAGCAATTCTAACAAGTTCTGACAGTCATTAAACTTCCCCAAGCGTTCAGCTGTGAGAGGCATTCACATATTTTATTGACAACTTGGTAAAAGAACAGGTAAAATGCTGACTTAAGATATCATTTGATTAAGTCTTATCCTCAGTGAGTACTGGTGATTGACCTCCCTTGTGGCAACATACACTAGGGTTGCTTTTAATAAGATGATGAAATGTTAGGTTTTTTTATTTGTTTTCTAAAGCATCTCTCTCCCACACTTTATATGTATTGTGAGTAAGTTCTTCAGTTGGTGACAGTTCTCAGTATTGGGATATGAGGAATCAATTTGAATGAAATCCATTTTTTTAGGGCAAGAGGAAATCACCCTGCAACTTAAATGAAAAACAGAACCTCTTTAGACATTTGAAACAAATTGCTTTTTACTAAACTACTCGTTTTCTTTTGGCACGGGGCTTGTTAAACAAATGGTAGTCAATAATCTGCCTACGGATGGCTTTTTATGTGTTGGATTTTCACCTTTAAAATCATCCAAGCTTCAGTGCCTGCTCTGCACCCCTGCGGCAGGACCATGTCATAATATTTTGCCTGGGAGTTTAGTGGTTTTTACAGAAAGCTCTCAGGGCTTTTCAGAAGGACCTTTTTATAAGTAGCAGAACAGATGTATAGAGAGATGAAATGACATGGAAAAGATAACAATACAGTTATGCCTCCTGTTTCCTTGTCTCTTGCTGTGCTTACTCTGCATGATCTCTGCCTGACCTACAGGGTTTTTTCTTAGTTTAATTCACTGTGAGTATATTGCTTTGCTTTTATCTCATGTCTTCAAGCCATAACTCTTTATCTTATGACTCAAAGCTGCAGGATCGAAGGGTGAAACTGAATTTCTTTCTTCTGATCTTAGGGCTCTGATGCTCTGGAAAGAGAAGACAAAGAAAAATTGACAGAGCTAAATAACTGTCAACGAAAAAATACAGGACAAACAGGAGACCACAGTTTTAAAAGTGGCGAGTAATTATAGGTGAAGTAATTTGAGGTGCGTGATTTGACAGAGGTGACTCATCTACAACCAGGCCTCTTTAGCATGGCAGCCCCAACTGTTAGGGCAGCTTCAGTTTTTATTGTGCTTTGGAACCATCTTTAACTGAATGTGTATGTATGGTCTGGAGGCAGCAGTTGATGCTTCATTAGTATGTCAAAATAAAAATAAAAATGGTTTTGTAAACTCATTTAAGCTCAAATTCTAATCAAGTAAGCTTTGCATAGTTGTGTTCATAAGAAGACTGTGCTGAAATAGGTATTGCTCATGTGTTCTTCTTGAAGAACTGATTTCTTAGTTTCTGTTGCTCTAAATTTATATTGAATTTTATGAACCTCTCCTCCTATGTTGCATTTCAGCAACAGGATTCACTGACTGATGAGTATGCAGAGATCGTTTTGGTCCTGGTTCTGCTTAGCAGCAGTAACCTCAAAATAAAAAGTTAATTAGAACAAGGAGAGTTATTAAAAGGGCCTATGTGATTTAAAAGCTGAAGCCTACATTTTCAGGAAAGTCTTAGGTATTTTGGAAAACTAGTCAAATTAAAATCCTCTATGAGGATTTTGCTTTTAAATCACCTTAGTGATTTTGAAAATCTCAGTCAGTGCCTTTCATTGTCTCACGTAATCAGTGATAATCCTCCACAGGTGAAATTGGCTTTATACTTATTTGTAACTATTCTATTAGAAAAGTGCAAGGACACCATCACCGGCTGCAGGTATTTAGTCAAAATCCTTCACAAAGCCCTAAAGCACTTCAGATAACAGCTCATTTTTAACCTCCAGTATTTAGAAACAGATGAAGACTGGGGCAAGTATCTTTTACATTCTGGTTAGCTGTGAGGAGGTGTTTTGTGTGTATTACAATAGAGGCTACATTTTGTAGCCCAGGAGTATAAAACTGATGTACACTGACATCCAGCATGCCACAGACATTGTTCTCAGAGGAGAACAAGGTGATTCACAGGGTCGCAAGGCCTTTCTTCCAAAAGGCCTTGTTTGCATCGAGCACTGCGGTACTTAAATACCATTGCCTGCATTCTACTCATTGGCCTGTTAAAAATTAGTTTGGTATTTTCAGGCCGAGCACCAGGGAATGAAGTGCCCCTAAGAGGCCCAGGTGCTACCAGCTGGCAGTCTGATTGTTAAATTCACACCAGCAAACAAAGGACTAAATGAGCCTGGTGACTGATTTGTCTTCACTTACAGTGGCTCTGTTCAGTGGGAATTGACTGGCTGCTATTAAATTGATGGAAGAGACAGTGCTCATTTTCTTTCGGAAAGCAGTATCAAAGAAGCTCATACATGGAATGGGATAATAAGTAACCTGCTGGTAGCCCTCAGTGAAAAGGATGGGACCAGGGCAGGGCTGACAAAGTGGGCAGGATGTGTGCCACTTCTAGCAAGGACATTGCAAGTCCTTGAGTGCTTTGCTTATCTTCTCTGAAAGCAGCTTCAGATGCTTGTTATAGTGCAGATAGTATTTAATTCATCTTCTGTTTTACATGTGCTATCTTGTATGATATAATAGGTGTTTAATGCAGCTATGTCTGTCTCCCTTCTTCTAGCTGTCTAGAATATCCTTGGTATTTAAGATCAACCGTTATGTCAGCTCCTTTAATAAAGAATGTGCTGTGGAAATTATGCTAATTAAGCTGGAGTGTAATTATGAGCTAGAAAGATTATTTCACAGTCAGAATTGAATTGTTGTAGATAAATGTGCATTAACTTAATAGTATGCAGCTAATTAGTTTTGCTATTTACTCTTAGAAGTTTAAAAAAAAAGATTTAATCAGTTACACAAAAGCTTCAGAAATGAATATATTGCAGAGCCAATGGAAAACAAACTTGTGATATCTTTTTCATTATTGTTTTGCTGGAATTTTTTTCTCAATTTTCCTATTCTGAAATTACATTGGACACAGGTAACAAATTAACATGCTTAACTTTACTTCTTTTGAAAATATATACTGTACAAGTAAAATGTATAATTTCCAGTTCAATATGAAAATGACCATGACATTGTGCTCTCTTGTGTTCTCCACAAAAGGTAAAATATTTTTGATCTCATTATGTAGCAAATGAAGATGGAGAGTTGGAAAGTGAATTTACTGGGCTTCTCTAACAATAGTTTCTATGTTGCTCGGCAAGCTGAAATTTGTGCTTGATATGCTTTAAAGGAAAATAAAGCACTTACATACTAGAGAGATATATACACTAAATACACTAAGTACCACCTTTAATATTGCAGTTGCACAGTTGTGGTAAAATTCTGAAAAGCAAAGATGCTCAATTGCTGTATTTTCGGAGTTCTATCTGGACCCTGTCTGAAGGCTGAAAGCTTCACACAGTTATGAAACACATAATTTGTATATTCAAAAAATCCCCATATTTGCTGTATACCTCAGTGGGTGTGAAAGGAAGGCTGCAGAATATTCTCCTTAATGTAAGTAAGTGTCAGCTCCTGAGAACATCTGATACAGTCATTTCATTTCTGTATGTAAACACACAAATAGAAATTCTTTAAAATCCACATGCAAGAATATTTTTTGTACAAACTCCGAGTCAAAAAGACTTCACTTACGTGGTGTATTGAATTACAATTGTGGTTAAAATCACAAGTGGCACAATCATAGACTGGACGGTGGTGTGCTCTAAACTTCATATCTGGTGTAGTCTACAGTGGTTTGCAGTTTGATCAGCTTTCTTCATGCTCAGACAAAACTGTTATGAAACAGAAAAAACTAATTTCAGTAGCTTATATAGCGATTTCTTCACTAATAAATAAATAATATCAGTCACAATATCCTCCTTAATAGATCAGTTCCACAGCTTTTCCACACTGAGTTTTAATGAAACTGGGTATCAGTTTCATTTTTATCAATTTACATGAGGAGCACAAGGTCTCAAGTGAATTTGTGTTTGTCATTCGATTAAAACTTTTGCATTGACGTGGACATAAAGAAAACTCAGACTTTTCCCTCTCCCAGCCTCCTACTGTGCAATCTGCACAGATGATGAAAATTTGTGAATATTGTTTCTAAATTTGATATTTAAATTTGCGTCTTGCTGCTGTTTTTCCAAATCATACACTTTTGTCCTAGGATGATCAAAATTAAGCTTCAGTAAGAATCACTTTGTCATCAGCATTTATTTTTTTATTTTCTCCTTGTCTGATTGCTTATGTTTTTTTTAATGTACTGAACCTTTCTTATTCAACCTAATCAATATCCTACATTGGTTTTCCTCTTTCTCAGTTTGCTCTTTTTTCCATTTCTTCATTCCCTCTTACCACCTGGTAAGGTGTGTCCTCATTTCAGATGCTTTAAATCGTGGAAGGGAAGGGAAATGGAAAGGGAGAGAAGGAAAAGGGAAAGGAAAGAAAAAGGAAGGGAAGGGAAAAGGGAAACCTGTACTTCTTGCAGCTGGCATAATATATGGTGGTGTTTCACACACCAGCTACATTTTTCAGTCAGTTACGACCAAGGGCAATTGAACTTAGTGTATCACATGAAAAATCCCACCCGGACTGTGCTTCATGGAATTAAGTACCATGCAATTAACATGATCTCATCATTTTCTGTAAATAGTTGCACTTCCACATGCTGGGGAAAGACTTCTGATAGATTGATGCATGTGTTTTCCTTTAACAAATTCTCCTTCAGGGATCTTTTCAAGATATTGATTCTGATTTATAAATGACAGATCCTTGGCAGCATTTCTCCCATTTGTTGATAAGGGTGATTGCCCTGATTCAGTAGTGTGATTATTTTGTGCAGTGGGTTTATTAGTGTTTTGCAGCTCAGCTAGAAACATCTCTGCAGAACAGCCTGCAGTCTTGTTCCCCCTATAAAGGATGGAAAAGTCATGTCCCAGTTGCAGCATGGTAGGATGGCTATTGAAAGAGGAGCTGGCAAAAGTTGTTTTTCTGTGAGTTGCATTTTACTGAAGTAAAAATAACAAATACATGTATTAATTGCGTGTTTTAGGCTTACTTAAAACACATAGCCTCCTTCTGCAACAAACTCAGTATTATCCATGTAAAGTCACTTTTCTCTGATTTAGTTTTTGCACATTCTTTTTTTAGATAAAGTTTTTTTGGGTCTGGTTTTGTTACCAACACAACAATTCAGGGCAGTAGGATTCTCTGGTCTTCTAGAGCACTGGTAGTCCTGTTAGTTTTGTTTGTCCACCAGTTAGCTTGTCATTCTGCTAGATTTGTACTATTGTGAAGTGTCTCTGGGTTATGCTGGGACCAAACAGACCAAAAATGTTGTCACACTATATTGTACTCACCTAGAAATTATCCTTTATCCTCTACTTTCCCTGCAAGTGCAACCTTGTTTTCTGTAATCTTAAAAAGGAGAAACATACCACATACATTGGACGTGATGGGAACAGCTTGTTAGAAGAGGGGAAAAAAAAATACTTCTGAACAGGTATGTTCAATGACAGTTCCTTTCTCATGTAAGCTGAGACAACACCTGAGCTGTTGATAGTGTCAGTGAAGTCTAAGATTGATTAAAATCAAGATTTTCTTATGTAAGACAATCTTTATCTTTAGCAATGTATGGTGCATCATACGGGCTACATAGAAAGAAGATTGCAATCAGAAATTAGCTTTGGTGGCCCAGAAGGTGTCTTGTTGTCCTGTGTTCCCTTGGAGCACTGTCTAGATCCTTTGCAATTCTGTGGCTGAGAAGCTTTTGCAGTCAGCTCACACTAAGCAGCATATTCAGTTCAGAGAGCTGAAAATATGCTGAGGATTTCACAGTTGCTCTTCTAACTTCTGCCACTTTTAGTTTTTTCTTGTGAGAGCTTTGTAAGTGCCATCACTGCTTACCCATGTGTGACATGAAGGTGATGGTATCTTCATACTGCATTAAGAGAAGTCCCAAGAATTTCTACAGTGTTTTATATGTAAAATAGATGAAAGACATATGACAAGAGAAATAGCAATAGCATTTGAGTGGCACTCACTGATCATTGGATATTTTTCCTTCCATCCAACTGGTTTACATCTGAGCAATATTTTAAAAGTTTGACTCTTCTGTTATTGATCCCATGAAATCTAGAACTTGACTGTCTAGAGTATGCATTATCACATTGTTCTAGTGGTTTTATGTTGAGAGATTCATCTAGCTACTTTGCAGGAGACTGTTCTTTTTGTGCTTAATGGAAGTTGAAATAAAGCAGCAAAGAAAAGTCATTAGTCTGTATTTCCCTTTGACAGGAAGATCAAATTCAAGTGCATTTGCTGTGTTCCACAGTTTTCAAATTTAATGAACAAAAATAAGTTCCATCGGAAATATTGCTCAGGAGTGTAGTTGTGCAAAAGACAGTGAGAAGAGTTGTTTTTTTTTCCCCTATATCATTTATTATAATAAATTCATGTAGTTTTTCCTCTTGGCTTTACTCACTCGTCGAGTGTTTGAGGGCAAATCAATTTGGGACTTAACAATTTTATGATATTTTGAATTATCTTCAAAATTTATTATTTAATATTCATTGTTTATCAAAATAATGTCTACTTTGAAGTGTTCACTCTGCTCAGAAAGACAGGAAATGCTGCAGAGTATTGGATAGATAAGAAGGATGCTTGACCGTGCATGAGTGGAGATAATGTGGGATCTGCTGCTGCATGGTAACCAAGTAAACTAATAATGCACTCAAGAAAGGAGAAAATAGAAGAGTTTAGGATTAATACTTTCTAAAAGTTCACCCTTTCCCTCCACCCACGGTACAAATTATTTCTGAAGCTTGTGTTAAACTGTACATATACTGTTTGCATTTTCTTCTTGGTATCTGTGTGCATATGAAGTACCTGGTTTCTGGCTTTTGTACTCCCACTTTCTTGTGTCAAGCTGCAGGCAAGATGGCTGGCAGCCTTCCTAAGCTTTGTATTTGCAGAAAGGTGGAAAATATCCAATTTGCTTGTTTCTTGGTTTCCCTAAACCTTACAAAAAATGTAACTTTCCATCACACTGAGTGCTGAAGCCAGAAATCTTAATTGGGCAAAGGGGACAGAGGACCCGGGCACTGTCGCTGTGAAACTCATTGTGGTTAGTAATGTGATGTTCAAAACTAAGAGTGAAGAGGATTGAGTTCCCCAGAACCTTGTAGGAACTTGTGGTTTAATGCAGCAGGTGGCTGAACACCATGCAGTTATTCACTCACTCTCCCACTTCCCAGTGGGATGGGGGAGAGAATCGGGGGAAAAAGGGTAGAACTCATTAATTGAGATAAAAGTATTAACTGAGATAGAGAAACGGAAAAGGATAATAGTTATTACAATACGTATATATGAATTTCTGTAACAAGTGATACACAGTGAATATCCCCTGATCAATGCCCTGCAAGCTCCCTAAGCAGTGAAAGCATGTGAGATGAACTTCCACCCCTTCAAAACTCCTCCCATAGGATGTCATATGGTATGGAATATCCCTTTAGCCAATTTAAGTCAGCTGTCCTGCTACCAGCTCCTTGGGCCCTTCACTTCAAATGTCCTAGACTCTGTACAGCAGTGCCTAGCAGGAACTGGAAACATTGGCCTGTTATATAGTTTTTCTCCTAGAAACAAAACATAGCATCTTACCAGACACTCTGAAGAAAATAATTCCATCCCAGCTGAAACTAAGACAGAACTCTTGGGGTGGTTATTTCAAGGAAAAAGTAGATGCTCTGGGATTGTGAGGGAGTGCTATGTGTGCTGGTTTCCTGTCCTGCAGACAGGCGTGACATGAATTGGTGCTGATGGGGCAGTGGGGAGCTGTGCTGTGCCACTGTCCTGTATATAGCTGCAGTGGTGAGGTACCCTAATGTGTGCAGGTAACTGAGCAACTGTCATCCTCTTCTCATGTCCCTAGGAAAATAAGGTGTTTGGAAAACCCATATTTTCCATTAAATCAGATAAAAGCAGGATTCCAAAAGCTTTTTTCCTCTGTCATTGAAATAAAGATTTAAGAAACTCTGAATGAAAACAGTAGTTCCAGAAAAGGAGACAATTTTGATTTATAACATCTCAAAGGACACTGAGAATCTATCACACTTCTGAGAAAGGTACCAAATCAGATGACTTTATCTTGCAAAGCAAGTCCACAACAGAGTAAAGGCTTGACACCTTTCAGCCTGCCTGCTGTTTCCATCTCCTGCCTGCATTTCCACCTTCCTTGCCTTTGAGAGGAGCATGCCCACAGCTCGAACAACAGTACTGCCACTGCACACAGTTTCAGTTTTGTGAGATCCTCTCTGTGAAGTGTGGGCTGCACGGGGGCAAATACATGTAAGCAGACCTCTCAGAGAAGGGTTAATGTGCTGATGCAGTGCATTAAGGTACTGTGAAACCCTTCTGTAGTAGGGGGATAAGGAAAACATTATGCATTGCAGGGAGAAGGGGGATAAATTAGACATCTTGATAGCTTACTTAAGTTGCGTTTTATTCAGCATTGCAGAAGCAAGTCCTGTGTTTGCAAATACGTGCAGAGGAAGAAGTGAAACAAGATTTTCAAGACTGTTTCAATTCAACACCTCCAAAAGAATAATGCAATTCCTTCTAAAAATAAAATAAACAAGCAAAAGAAAAACAATTTATAAATAAATAAATAAATACAAATGGCAAAATCAAAGATATCCTAAAACACCAAAGTCCCTAATTTTTCTCTGCTGTCCACTCTACAGTCTAGAGGAGAGAGAATGTTTTATCTGCTACACAACGCAACCAACTTTTTGCCCAAAAGCTCCCTCACTGGGAATGAGGGAATTAAATAAGATCAGTGTGCCAATAGTGTGAAAGATTATTTCATAAAGTTTCACAAATATATTTCAATTAAAAAGACATTTGTAAATGAAGTCAGGGTGACCTTGAACAGCTAAGACTCATGCCTCTGATTTTCATGATGCTGTATTGGAGGCAGTACCACAGAGTAATAAATAATACCATGTGGGCCGGTGTCTTTGGATAATCTTTACTCAACTGTAGCATCTTATTAATCTTTTATGAAAACAGTGTTCAAGGAATCTACAGGAAGTTCATCTCCAGACCAGTTTGTTCTTAACTCCTCACAAGCTCACTTCATATGTTTTTTAAGTTTAAATTTTAAATCACAGGTAGTAGTGTAAAAGCAGAAGAGGGATGGATGCCTTACCATGTGTATATAAAGCATACTGAGGCATAACTGCTTTTGGCAATGTGCAGTAGGGAATGCTTGCCATGGTACAAATCAGATTTAGCCCTTTGCCATATAGGAGACCTGATGTTTAGAAGTCAGCCCTGACACCTCAGGTCTGTGGTTTTGTTAACAACCTGGAACAGGTCGAGCATCTCTGTCACAGCTCTGCAGGAGTTATCTTTGTCTGCCACAGCACGTCTTTTTCGACACCTTACCTGCAGACAGATAGGTTGTGACACCAGTCTAAAAATCACATTTGCAAGGAAGCTGGATGAGCATTGCTACTTGATTCTTCTGGGTTGCCACGTGGAAGCATAAGACAAGGAAAATGCCAACACCTCGTAGCAGTAACAGGAAGATTCTTTCTGCAGGTTTTCAACAGGATCACCAAATGTTTGTACAGCTGTTGCGCGTTCAGCTGTGCTAAATTTGAAAGCTAGAGAAGAGATAAACTACATGCCTAAATAAAAATAAAGCATCTGAGGACATGCAGTCAAATGTTGACTGCTCATGCATTTTACTCTTAATATTTAAATGGCGCATTGCCAGAATGCAAAATGTTTATTTCAGTGAAATTGTTGATCCAGTTAAGTGGCAAGGTATGTCTAACACAAGATATAGAAACACGTTTCAGTATGCCTGAGTGTGTATATCCAGCCTATTAGTCAAATGAAAATCAGTAGCTGTTGAGCCGTATGGAAGCATTACTGCTTCTTTCCTGTTCAAGTGCTGGCAAGCTCTGAGATCAGCTTTTCTCAGATATGAATTGGGATTCTGTAGTGAAATGCTTCCTCCTCTTTCTGATTCAATTTGTATGATTCTTGCAAGCTTAGGGTTGTTTTTTTGGCCTGCAAATTTACAGTTGTGCATATGTTAAAAATAAATAAGCAACCCAGCAATTAAGAGGTTATTGCAGTCATTTTTCAGTGCTGCAAAGCCATTTGGCAAACACGCTGCTCTAACAATAGCAATTCTTCCAAAAGTGTTAAGAACTCTGTTAGCAGAAGAAACAAATGGTGAAATTTTGTGAAATTCAAAAACTGTGGGGCTGATGAAATGTGAAAGCATACTCAGATGATGTGATACGGAATGCATTTGCTTCTATCACATGAAGCACTGCAGTTATTCTTCCATACACTTGGCTGGTTGCTGTAGCAGAGTCGTGGTGCTCATATTAATGTACAGAAGGCAGACTGCAGTTTCTGTTTTGTTCGATGTACACAGGATGTGGTTTTTAGGTAGGGATAAACAATAACTTAAATGTTTAGGGGTTTTGTGGAACTTACGTTTTATTCACAGAAGATAGGGTGTGGTGGTGCATTTTCTCTGTCCTTCTAGCACTTACACATTTAGTCTAGATTTTGTTATTGTCTTCAGTTCTAACTTTTCCAATAGTCTTTGTTTTTTCTTTTTGAAAAGCCAAGCCAGCAGTACAGTTAGGTCTCTGCTGATATGTGTTCAGTACTGCCTTTAGGGATTTAGGCCTAAACCCAGCATTATTGCATTCTGTGGATGTATGTTGTTCATATCAGCATGGGACTGAAGATGATCAGTGGCTTGTTGTTGCACACTCCTTTAGCCAAATTAAACTAGAAGTCAGAGAAGGCAATGTGAATTTTGTGCATTTTCTAAAGTGAGTCGAATGGAGATTGATGTTTTATATTTTCTTCCTAAAACTGTGCTAAATCTCATCCAATTCCCACATTGCGTTTTCAGAAACACTAGTAGCAAATACAGTAGCTCTGCCTCCTCTTAAATTATAGCAGGTCATTCAGATCAGGCTTGCAAACTGCAGTAATAAACAACAATGTGTACATAGATGTATTTGGATATGGAGAGGTATGCTTGAAAAAGGGAAAATATTATAAGGAAATTTTTCAGAGTGCCATTCCTGATAAATGAAGTATAGAATGTTCACTTTTGTTTTAGAATTAGAAGAGTTCAGTTGAAAGGGACCTACAAAGACCATCTAGTACAACTGTCTGAGCACTTCAGTGGGAACCAAAAGTTAAAGCAGATTAATGAGAGTATTATTGAAGTGCCCCTTGAAGCAAGTGTCGTAGAATCCAACAATCTGACCAACAGCCTAAGAATAGCAGAAAGAAAATGAGGGAACAAGCTGTTAGATAGCTTCTTCATATCTGTATCACATTCCTTTTTGGTACATTATCTTTAAATGTTTTTTTTCTTTTTTATCAGTTAAGTTTAACATCTTGTCTGTATTCTTTTTAAATGTACTGAGATAAAACCCTCAGAGAGAGATTCCTGTAGCATTGGTATATTCCCTTCAAAATGGTTTTAATCGAAGAACATTTCTCCTCTTGAGTAAGAGATGTAGTTCTTTCTTTGATCCTCTTTTGACTCTTGATGATTTCTCTTTGTGTTTGATTCTGTAAGGTTCAAGTAATTTGTTTTCTCCTAGTACAACTGAAAACACGTTCTCAGAGCTCTTCTTTCAGAGATGAGGCAAAAGAGATTTTCAGGCTTTATTTATTGAAATTTTGAGGAAAAAAGAAAAAGAAAAAAAGAAACATAGGGGTATATCTCTAGTGCAGCAAAAATCTTGTAGGCTAGGATTAGCAACGCTGCTTCATATGTTTTTTATATGGTACCCTCTCCTTTACCCATCTGTAAACCTGTTTTACATATGTATGTGCTTATTAAGGCAGGCAGGTACATAAAGATAAGTCTGGTGTAAACATACAATTTCATAATGAATATGTTTACAAATCTTGCATTCTCTGTCTTTCATAAGTGCTTGGTGGTAGTTAAGTCGTTGTCAAACATATGGTTCTTCATAGCAGGCATCTTCGCATCACTGCCTTTGGGGAATGATGCTGAGACTGGAATAGCTCTGGATGTCAGTGCTTGCATATGCCAACTGCTCAATCAGATGCAAATATTCTGCTCCAATAATGTAAATTAGAAATAAGAATCCAAGCTCTCATCAAATTTTCTGCGGCCAATGGATAAATAGTCTCTGATGCCATCACACCTGCTTCTCAGATTTCTTAGTAAGGGTTCTGATTGGTGTCCCTATGTTTTCAAACTTTGTAGGATTTTTAAAATCAGTGCTTACACAGGTGTAACATGGTGTAATCAGAATTTGCAGTAAAAGAAGAAAAAAAAAATCTTGCTAAGTTTAAGCAAATAGTCAGATGCTGTACATATCCTGTACTCAGCATCACCTTTATGTGAAACCATGTAGACAGTACAGTCAATGGTGTTACTAACAGTCTCTCCTAAATCTGTCTTTCCTTTTTCTTTCTGAGATGTGGGTGTGCAATGGTGGCAGAAGCAGGAATTGGTTTCATTTGGTGTCTTCATGTTGATCTGGATTTCTTACTACTGCTGTTTATACTGCTCCATTTCAGAATCAATATATTTCATGCCCAACTCCCAGTTGATTCTCTTCAGTTAACCCTGGATAAAATGTAGCCTGTTGTGATATTCAGTATGTAATTTACTCAGTGTTCCCTTTTGGTTCATCTTTTGACAGCAGCCTACTGCAGTACATGGATCATTTACATTAGTCACCACTTCCAGCTAAAAACTTCTGAAGGATTCAAGATGAGATCAATCTTACATTCCTAGAGCACAGTTTCTGTCAAAGAAGCAAGTTGGAAGGAACACTGGCATGCTTTCATCAGTTCCCACAAATGATGACACTTCCTAGTGAAAATGAACTTCTATGGTCTCTTGAACTGCCTGAACTGCACTGCAAATGCTGCTTTCCAGCCAGAGCTGTCAAGTTGTAACACAGCTGTAATTTTCTTAAGGAAAAGCTACATCACCACCAGAAACCTTTAGGTGCTCATCGCTGCATAGAGGTTGCATTCCCAGGGAAACACGGGCAGTAACAGAAGATCTTCAATGTGTATGCTAGCTTACTGTTCATTTTTTGATCAACTGCACTGATAATTTGATAGAATTCTCAGAAATTGCACAGCACACATCTTCTCCGATTTACTCCAACCTTCTGACTTTTTTCACCATCTATGTGGATTTCCTCCCTCACCTCTCATAAGCAGTTGGTAAATGACAAGTAGCTAGGTGGTGTTTCTTTAAGCTACTCCCTGCAGTTTCAAATTTTCCATAATTCTGCTATAATAATTTTACTAGGGGTTGGATTCTCATTTGTTGCCAATTGAACTAGTTTCCATGTGGCACAGTGTCAGATATTTCACAAAAATAGAGATGGATCTGATCTTCATTTTCTTTTTCTTTTCCTTTAATCTGACTCTAATCATCAGGTACTGACTGTACTATTGCTTTTCATTGTAGTCAGTAAAAGATATTTTGCTATTTAATTTTACTTACCTTGCTGTGGTGTAACCTAGTTTATTCTAACTTTTGACTTCCACAGTCTACTTTCTTATTCCTAGCAGTTTGTCTCTTAGCATAGTTCGGCTCTCCATTTTAATCAGCTTTGGGTATGCAAGTGGCCTTGGCCTGGAAGCTCTTCACATCTATGCAAAACATTCCAAGTATTTTTTTACCTTTGTCTTTGAGAAATTTCAGTCCTTCCTTCTCAAGGCCTCTGTCCGATTAACTTTAAGTAGCTTTCTTAACTTTTCATAGTTAAGGAGAATTTAGAAATATATATGTTTCTTTTTCAAAGTAAATTTTGTTATTAGAGCTGCAAACTTGCTTTTCTAAAAACTCCCCATCACTTTTTTCCTACTCAGAATGTTAAAAAGAAAACAATTGAAAAGTATGAACTCCCAGAAGTTACCCTTCCTTGCCCTGAAGGCTCCTATAATACTGCAGTTATTCAAGCGCCCTTAACTGTTGACAGAAACTTTTGTTTGTTTTAAATAGCTACCATAATTTGTTTAGAAACTACTTAAAATATCATAATCTTAAGAGACCATCTGCCTGAAATGACAATGCATACTGGACCTAAATTTTTTTCACTTCTTTTCTGCTTTGTTCTTTCTCTTTCCTAAAACTGATAATATGATCGTGTTCTGTGTTAAAAGTTTCTTTTCTGAATTAATTTTCCACTTAAGTCCATTGCGCACGCAAACATTCAGAGAAATGTTTATTTATCATCAGATTGTCTGCTGACCAGACAAGACCAGAGGAAAAAAGTAGGCACAGCTTTGTTTTCCTATGTGCATACATACCGTGTAAAATCTGCAGGTTCATTACATGAGTTAATTGGGCCTATGATTAAGGGACCTTTTCCTTTTGCCCTTCATTGCCTCTTCTGTTCTTTTTGGAGACAATTTGTTGTTAGAAGTTCCAGCACTTCGAAGTATAGTTACTTAGTTTAAAACAAAAGCTTTTGAATGTTGCCACTCCTTGTCATGTCTTACAAGCTGTTTTTGTCTAATAGAATCATAACATAGAATCATAGAATGGCCTGGGTTGAAAAGGACCACAATGATCATCTAGTTTCTATGTAAAAGGTCTCCTTTAGAAGTTTCCCAACATTCTGTGTTGTCCAAGGGTTCACTGGAAATGCCCACACATAATGCATTGAATTACATCTCTGTGTTGCTTTTTGTTGTTGTTGTTGTTTAATATACTAATATATTAAATTATAATATATAATATTAATATAAAACTAATATAAAATATAAAAACATGTATTAATATCAATAATATTGATTGTATTAAATGTATTAAAATGTATTAATTTTTAAACTGAAATTTAATATTCACATCTTAACATTAATTTTGTCAGAACAGAAATAGCTGATAAAATTCTATGTGTATTTTTCTACATCTCCTACTAATATTCTAGATCTTTTTACAGAGATATGAATAATAATAACTCTCCGTCCAGCAAACATCCTGTGTGAGAAAAGAACAGACAGTACCTCTGTTTCATAGCAATCCATTGTCACTGTAAAATGAGTCTTGTTTCAGTGAAATGTCTCAGAGAGCTGTAATATTTGAAGAGTGAGATGCCTGAGTTTACTTGAGACAGCCTGTGAAGCTGCCTACTGTAAGCTTTATTCAGATAGGTCAGTTAATTCCCCAGTGATGTGCACTTGGCCTCAGTCCAGCAGAATCCTCATCATTCAGGAAGGAAACTAATGATAACAAATATATTTTTTGAAGATACGGACTTTGCAGCAGTTCTTGTATTGTGTTTTGTTCTTTTTTTTTTTACAATGAACCCCTCAAGTGATTATGGTAACTGTAGTGAAGAACCTGCACTCATTTTCACAAGTTTATGGGACTTGACCCTTTCCCCTAATTTTACATACCTAACTTCTGCGTACCTAAATGGGATATGTAATCTTCGTGGTGGCTCCATTATACAGAAATAAACAACTTGGGAATTCAGTGCTGCTTGCTCTGAATTATACCCCAGTGTGGATCTTGTGTGCCTCTCATGAAGATGCAAGAGATTGGGATTCCCAAGTGCCCTTTGTAGACCCCAGCTGAATGCTGAGGTTGCGTCGTATCTCCCATTCCATCTTAAAGGGCAAATGGGACCAATGTTACTAAGGCCTAAGAATGATATTCCTGTATTACCTTGTACTACAGCACTAGATGGAAGATGATGAAAAATATTTGTATGATACAAAAGCAGTGTGCCCAGGTACCAAGAGGGCCAATTGCATCCTGGCTTGTATCAAAAATAGTGCTGCTAGCAGGAGCAGGGAGGGAGGTAATCATCCCCCTGTACACAGCTCTGGTGAGGCCACACCTTGAGTACTGTATTCTGTTTTGGGGTCCTCACTACAAGAAAGACATTGAGGCACTGCAATGTATCCAAAGATGGGCAACGAACTGGTGAGGGGTCTGGAGCACAAACATTATGAGGAATGGCCAAGGGAGCTGGGATTGTTCAGTCTGAAGAAAAGGAGGCTCAGGGGAGACCTTGCCACTCTCTCTGACTGTGTAAATGGAGATTCTGGCCAGGTGGTGGATTGGCCTCTTCTCCTGCATAACTAGCATTAGGGACAAGAGGGAATGGCCTCAAATGGTGCCAGGGGAGATTCAGGTTATTATTATTAGGAAAAATAATTATTAGGAAAAATTTCTTCTCAAAAGAGTGATCAGGCTCTGGAACAAGCTGCTCATGGAGGCATCTGAGCCACTGTCCGTGGAGGTGTTCAAGAAACATTTAGATGTTGTACGGAGGGAGATGGAATAGTGGAGAAATATTGGCAGTAGGTGGATGGTTAGATTGAGTGATCTTGGAGGTCTTTTCCAACCTTGGTGATTCTGTGATTGTAAAGCACATAGAAATTCAGCTGTCTCCTGCAGAGTGGCTGCATGGATTTTGGGACACAAAGGCAAAAGCCATTTTGGTGGCTGCTTTTACCTGTAGACACCGAGTGGAAAAAATGACCTAAGTGACACATTCATTTTGAGTTCTGGAAATAGCAGAGTACCTGCTGAGGCTTGTTCACCACACTTGGAATCAATTGTTTCATTTAATGCTAATGGTGTGTCATGCTTCATAGCAATGAAAGACAGTGCATATGCTGAGTTGTTGTTATCTGCCTATCATGTGCTTTAGACTGAATATTAGTAATGAAGGTTTAAAAGTAATCAAATGCATAACCATGTATTGTATATGGTATAATTGTAATACATGTAATATTGTGTAATTGTATGTATTATACAATGTATCATATAAATTTTTACCATTAAGCCTGAACTATATCTGAAAACAGTAAATCAAAAGACAGAATAGGTAATCACTAATTATATGAGATAATAATTTTTAAAAAAATAAAATTGCAGTAAGTAAAAGACTTCTTGGCAAAATTTCTTAGCAAACTATTCAGAGTTATGATTCTAGTACTTTATAGTTGAATTTTAAGAGAGGCTGTATAATGGTGTGGATCTTTCTGTTCTTATATGATGTTTTATTTAAGGAACTTTAGCATGTAGAGAAAACTCCATGAAGTTATTTACTCTAGCTATGATTTATTTAACTTTTTTCATACTAGTACTATTTAGAGCAGAAAATCCTTTCATATATGATTAAATGTGCCCTTTAAAAATATTGGAAAGTAAAACTTATATATGTTTTTCATCTTAGTTGGCCAAACTATTGCTACATATATCAATCCACTAGTAGAAGAATTCTTGTTGAGTCTTTCTTATTTGTTTTCTCACAGAGAGTTTGGATGGCGAGATCCAGAGCTTCCAGAAGTTATACAGATGTTACAGCATCAATTTCCATCAGTACAGTCCAATGCTGCAGCCTACTTACAGCACCTCTGTTTTGGAGACAATAAAATAAAAGCAGAGGTAAAATTTATAATTACCTAATTTTCAACTGTGATGCTGTCTGCAATTTATCAGAAAAATTATTTATATGTGTTTTTAAAGGAGTTACAAGAGAAATTATGTATGCATGTCTGGAGCAATTTCAGTCAAACTTTTACTTTATACATTTGTTACTGATACAGAACACTGCAGAGAATTCCGTTGTCACTCATTTGGATGACTATTATTTGTTTGTTTTTAGTATTTTAATTGATTCTATACCATTAAACACTGTATCAGTAAGTGTTAATAGTATAGTCTTGATCCCACTGAAGCATTTCCTGAGAATTTTCAGAGAGAAAAGTTTGGACTCTAAATATAGACACAGAAAATGAAAATTAAGTGAAATTATTCTAAATCAAAGCCTGCTTTAATGTATAATTGTGGGTTAAGAGATTAGCTTGAACTGTGATAGTTGATCTATGATCTTGAAGTTTAATGCAGATTGTACCTAGATTGCAGGTCCGAAAGGAGACTTTGTTCAGTTCCTGCAGTTGGTCTGTTCTTCTTGCTTGCTTGTTCCCTATGGTCAGTGGAACCAGTTGAGCTTTTGGCACAAGTTAAAACAGAAGGAAAGCAGCACTGAGGTATCTGACAAGCACATAGTAGTCAATTAAAATTGAATGTGTGAAGCTGTTACCAGCCCCAGCTGGCTCCCTGGCCCTCTCAGAGATGCTGCTAATCAGGGAGATGTGATGTGCACATAAATCTGTGCCTGTACTGGCATCCCTTAGCCTGGCATTCAAAGGTAAACTGAGATCAAGATCTGCTATTTCTTGTTTGTCTGATCTGTGAAGGGATCCTGGCTTGCTTGCCTTCATTACCGTCTCTCGCAGGATGCCCTAGCAGCTTTCCCTTCAGGGATTTTTCACATTGAGAAAATTCCCAAGTGAGTAGCTAAGCTTGCAGCCTGTTGGCATTGCCAGAACTGCAGTAGGGAAATATACTGGGTGCATTCCCCAAACAGAAAGATAAAAAACGTAGAAAAGAGATTTCTGTTGCAGGTGTTGCTGAAAGTTTCAGCTGCACACTCTCCTCATAGTCTTTTCTCTCATCCTGATTTCACTAATCAGTGTTTCAGTAAAATAATATTCAAAACAGTTTATTCATTGTGCAATCTGTGTTTGTTCCTGTTGCCATAGATTGAGAGCCACTAGATAGTTTCATAGTTGGGGGAAGGACATGGTTTAATTTTTGTTGCCAACCATTCAAGAAAAAGATCATTTAAAAGACTGGCTATTGTTGATGTATTGCATATTATTAGGACACCAGCCTTTGTAAACTTCAGACTCGTGAGCTGGGAGAGCAAGGTTATGGCAGCATCAAAGAGTATAGCATAAGGCAGCCTTCTGCAGTACTTCTCTGAAAAAGGACAGCAGATAAAAATGAGGATTTCCCCCCTTTGTTCTTTTTTGCTGCTTTGTTCCTCAAACCATTATCAGTAAACTGTCTTTGGAAAAGAAGCCACAATATTTTTTCAACAGTTCTCCTGAGAATATGCATTCAAACTTCTGTTAATATAGATTTTTATAACATAGAAATCAAGGTGTATTGTTGACTCTTCTAATGCTTTGTGAAGCTTCTAAACAGAAGCTTTGAATGCTAGGAAACTGTTTCATATATTTCTCTATTTACCTGTAGTTTTTAAGCATAAGCATTTTGTGTTTGTGCCATGATTCAGCCAAGTACTTCAAGAGCTTCTGTGTGTGTTTCTTGGGATCAGCTACCCGAAAGGGTTAGATGTGTCCTCAGAATCTGCTTAGGTTCCTCACTGAGCAATAATTTTTTGAGGAGCCTTTTGCATTAGGAGATCAAAATTCAGTCAATAAGGGGATGTTGCACCAGATCTCAACACCCAGATTGGCCAGATTCATACTACTTTCCTCCAGCCAGAAGAATTTGAGTGGTGCTGCTAAACTTCACTGGGACAAAGCATGGGTTGCCTGTTAAGGATATGTCTGAATTACATGCTGAAGGAAGACATAAGTAATAGAAGCTGTTATCAAAATATGCCCTACTGCAAGGTGTTTGTGCTACAGTTGGTTGTGGCCAGTTCTCCCCTGTCTGAAGCTGCCCACATTTCATACCTGATTCCTTCTGCTAGAAAGGCAGCATTCTTATTATACTGCCCACAGTCACAGGGAAACAACTGAGACACACAGGTGAAAAATTCCAATTCTTTTGAAACACAAAAAACTGTGCTCTTTCACTGAATAACAGCGTAGCAAATAACTTAGACTAAAGAAGGAAAACTGCCTTGATGGCCTTTCAAGCTTTGAAGAAAGACCAGACACAGGAATGTGCGCATTAAGAAAACTACTGGTGTTTTGTACTCCTAACAAGCACCAATGGAAAGCAAATTGTCCAAATCCAGTAGTTAAGTGTTAATGTATAACATGCCCTTGAAACATCGCCACATGTACGCACAGAATGGATAATATTATGCAACAATTTAGGTCATTCTAATGGTCACATGGAATTTGAAATGTAATTTGGCTGTTAAAGTTTCAACTCTGGAGGTTAACTTAGGAAGAAAACAGTTTTATATACTTATCGCTACTGAGTATCAGGTTGCCATACTGTAATGAATGGCTGTTTTATCCTGGATTTCTGAAAATAACCAGTTTGAAATAAATTCAGTATTCTTTTAAGCATGATTTATGCTATATTGTCTAAGAAATGTGATTAATGATTTTCATTGGAACTCAACCATTCTTTTGTTCTCACAGTTTTGGTTTTATGTAGTGATAGACTTGTCCTACTCTTAGGAGACCACTGGGACTTGTTAATAAATTTATCCCCATGTGCATGGTGGGACTGAGGCCTTTGTATTCTCTTTGAGTAGGACACCATCAATTAAATCAGGCAAATAGAAAAGGAAAAGATTAACTATGACTATGTGCATTTCTGAGATTCCTAACACCAGTCAGGATTTTTTCTTCTAAAATATTTTATTTTCTGTTGCTGAGATGTGGAAAACTACTCCCTGTTTCTTCTCTGTCCTTGACAATAAAAGGAAGTGGAAATACTCAATTAAAGTCAACTATCAAAATGAAATGCTGTAAAAAACTCCTTAAGTATGGTAGGGAAAAGAGAGTGCTTTTATGCCTGATGTTGATTGTGTTCTGTTAGATGTTCTTTCTACACCATGTGTGATCTCATACTTTCTTCTGGATTTGGTGATATCGATCTAATTGTACATTTATTGCTGCATGAATGTTAAAGCCTGGTTCATTCTTTTAGGAATGAAAGCAGCTCTCTCAGAGCCATAAGATCTGCAAATGCCCTCTTCTATCTTAAAGAATGTTCAAACAAAGTTGGAAGCTGCTTTGGGGAAGATACTCCAGTCTGGCTACAGAGTCATTTGTTTTTACCCAAAAGAACTTTGCTTTCAGAGAGAATTAGATGTTTCTGGTGGAATTGTCATTTTTATCTTTGAATATGCTAGTACTATGCAAACGTAATAAGTGGTGGCAAATGGTAAAGGAGGTTGTTATTGCTTGAAGATATTGCTGCTCGATTCTGCTCAAAACAGTTCAGTGCCAGTCTTTATTTAAAAGCACAATTGCACCTGATGGTCTTACCTGAATTTTATCCTCAAATGCTGCTTCTGAACCTGCTGAAGTATTGCTGTCTGGAAGGCGATCAGTGCAACAGTTGTCCACAGCACTTCAAGTGTTCTAATTGTATGCCCAGTGCTTGCTGCTTAAGTGGTGCAACAGTCTTTGGAGAACTTTGATTATGTGTATAATTTTTCTTCTCCCGTTGACCAGCCACCGATCCTAGTCGTGTGAAAGGGGACATAGGAAGGCAGAAAGCTAAAGATTGTGAATATTGTGAGGCAGCTCATTGTGTATCATAATTATGTGGGCATAGTTATGAAATTCAGAATTTCAGAATACTTCAGAGATTTGTTGCATAAATTAGGCTTTCATTGATAGCAGTGAAGAAATGCAACTAGAAGACAAACGGAAAGGAGGAAAGCGGTTTAGATCAGAAATTTGAAGGCAACTGCAGAGTTGGTCAGGCAAGAATACAGGAAGGGTCTTTCTCATGGCATTTTCTCCTTAGGAGAGGCTTTTTACACCAACAATGGTGAGCCTGTGTGCGGAGCCAGAGCAGCTAGCCCTGGATGCCAGAAAGGAACAAACATGGGATATAGGAACAGAGAAGCATTTTAAAACAGTCAGCAGAGAACATTTCTTTAAAAGAGCACGTTCTGTTAAACACAGGATTCGTTCTTCTGCAATTTTTCTTCCTGTAATGACAGCTTACTCCTTTGTATGAGGTCACCATATAAAAGGATTGATTTGTGCAGTTTCACACTCCAGCACCATTTTGCTCTCATGGCAAGTGGCAACCTGCCATCAGCTGCAAAGGTGTAACAGGTCACTCAGGGTTTGGCACCAGTGACTCCTTTCTGCAAGCTAGGAAATTAATTTCAGCCATCAAAGCCACAGCACTTGTAAGTTCTTATCTAAGGAAAATTGTGCAAAGATGCCAAGTAAAAAACAGTAACTGCTAAACTGTCCTGCCTGAAGACTTCCCTTGAATCCTTAATAAATCTTGCTGTGTTGGACAGTTTCCTCCCTATCTTGTGTATTCACTTCACGCCATATTAGAAGTAGCAATCTAGCTGTTGCTGCATAGAGTTTAAAAACTGAGTGACTTCATATTGAAAGTGTTTATTTTCCCTTTTATGCAAAACCAGGATTCATGTTCATTTTGTCATTAATCTGAAAAATGTTTCTTCATCTTCTGTGAGTTCTTCAGAATATGCCCAGAACCTTTTCAACCAGGCACTGCTGTTCTTTCATGTAATTTAGTTTGCATAAACTTGTAAATCCTCATT
This sequence comes from Perdix hodgsoniae, assembly GCA_035772895.1. NCBI lineage: Eukaryota > Metazoa > Chordata > Aves > Galliformes > Phasianidae > Perdix > Perdix hodgsoniae. Next base: position 518,319 of record JAPSGF010000028.1, on the reverse strand, counting down.
ATTTTATGTTAATGCTGCTGTTGATTATTGTTTGTGAGGGCTTGATAAATATATTTTTTTCTCATTCTCTACATGATAGCCCATTTGATTGAAAAGCAAGATGAACATAAACAGTACAAGAAAAACTTATTCAGTATCCTTATGGATATATTTTCTTATCTCCCATGTATCTGTGTAGTTCACCTAATTGCAGTGTTGTAATACCTTTGATATCACCCACACTACCACTAGATCCATGGTTGTCAAGGATACCTATGTGCCTTTCTCTAGAAGGACTTTGTCCCACGTAATAGTGCATGTACAATTATGGAGGGATGGTTGAATGGTCCATGCGATGTGATTTTAAACTTGCTGCCTAACACTGACAGAATTCTTCACTCTGCACAGCATTCGAAGGATCAAGAAGAGATGTCTGAGGTACTTTTAATGTCCTTAAATGATATCTTGAGTTTATTTCTCTATTCTTCTGCAAAATTTCCTTTTGTTTTCTTAAGCAGTCCCAGGGAAAAAATAGTATGGTTTTTTTCATGTGCAATTTGCTTTTGCCTTTCATTAATCCTCCCTTTTTTCCCCTGAGATCTCTTCAATTAAAGACTGGAATTTGGCTTGTCCAGTGATGATACTGTCAGGTTTCCATTAGAGATGCTATGTAAACTCCTCTAATCTCTGGATGGACGATGGCAGAGACATGGCGTTTAATTTAAATGAAAATAGTATCTCAAAGGCCAGAAAAGTATCAGAAAAGTAATGAAAAGTCACAAGAGACTATAAAACATTTTGCTGAGAGTGCATTTTAATTCAGACAATAATAGTGTGCTTTTAGAGAAAGCAGACTTCCCTGTTTGGTTCTAAACATTTTATTAGTACTATGATAACAATAATTTTCATGTTAAAAATCTGTATGGATAAAATCTCTTTTTTGAGAAAAATTACCTAAGTACTTTTTCAAAATATTCACCATTTTTATGATTGTTTATATGAAGGAGTGCTTGCCTACATGTTGTTCTCAATATAATTGCTGACACATTCTTACTTTTTATAGAATCTTAGAAAATAGAATGATTTGTGTTGGAAGGGACCTTTAAGATCATCTAGTTCCAGCCTCCCTGAGGAACACCACTGATCACTAGTCTTCTGTTGGACACTGAGTTGTTAACAACAATTCTGATCGTGACCATCCAGCCAATTCTTTATCCAGAGGGTGGTCCATCCATCAAATCCTTTTTTTTTTTTTCCAATTTGGTGACCAGGATGTCGTGTGGGACAGTGTCAAACACTTTGCACAAGTCCAGGTAGATTACCATATGCAATAGGCTTTGCACATAACTCCCATCACATTGAGCAGTCATTTTCACCTGTGCAAGTAAATTTCCAAAAATGCCCTTCAGATAACACTTTCTGCTTAGTTTTTACCGGTGTGAGTTGCTGTTGTCAAATAAAGAAGCACCTAGTGAAGCATCCATAAACAATCTTTCTATGAGTTTAAAAGTTCTCTTTATAATGCTTGGTTGCTGATGATTTTTCAAGATAACTTTCTGGTTCTTCTTTATCTTTAGTCTGTTTTTCAGAAAGTTAATCAATAGATCTTGTGCGATCCTGTGAAGTTTTGCGATACAGTTTGTTTTTTAAATTAAAATGGCCATATAGAGAATTTTCTTTTATTGTTGTTCTTTTTTTTTTAACTCTCCAAGTAATTCTGGCAGTGACCTTCTTTGCCTTTGATTTGTCTTTAAGAAATTTCTTTGGTTTGCATTTTTTGAATAGATTTTTCTTCAACAAGACATTCCACCTCTGGCACCTTTTCATTCAGGGCTACAATTTTATAGTGAAAGACAGTAAGGCACCATGCCCACAAGCAACCACCAACAGCACCACAGAGTCTCCTCCTTAGAGATTTGAGCTGCTTTTAAATATACCCTTATGAGTATATTTACTTTACTAGTATACACTTTCTTCACTATGTTCAAGAGTTTTATTCTTTGGTATTGCCTTTTCTATACTTATTTATCTTTTTAACTTTATTTTTGCGGGGAAGCCTCTGGCATGTGTAAGCTGTCTTTCAACTAACAGGAGGTATAGTGCTTACTTATAGTGCTACAGTACTTACGTAGTATACTGCATATATCTTACATGGACAGTAACTGCAAAGTATAAATAACTGACCTGCAATTATTAAATAAATTTTGGTCAACCAGAGGAATTATAACAACAGCAACAACCAAAACTATGATGAGAAGTTAATTTGATCAATTTGAGTGTTTATTATTTTAGCTTTTATAAGCATACCATTGTCTCAATTCTAGTCTATCCTTTTGTGTTGTGCTACCGCACACCAATAAAAAAGAAGAAAAAAGATCCTTCATAGCATGAGATGAAAGACAAGGATAGGAAAAATATGAGAGATGAGCAGATGAAGTAATGCATGTATACCAGAACATATCTGAAATAATTTGGTTTACAGTGAATGCACATAACTAAGGTTCATGGCTGAGGTCCATTTTTAGCCCTGCATTACCATGAGCTCTTCTGTAAAATGAGGACGATGATTTTATTCTGCTCTATTTTATTATTATTATTATTATTATTATTATTATTATTATTATTATTATTATTCCCAAGGTGGTCTGTTGGCAGCAAACCATTGAGATGAACACCTCTGCAGTTTCAGGTTTAAAGCTTCTGTGAGGGTTTTCCACTTGGCTTTCATTCTGGTACTTTTGTGAATTACTCCAGTGGTACCAAAATGTCACATCCTTCCCTTTAGCACAGATGCAGAGCTGTGCCTTGGCTGAGCACTGGCGTGAGAGAAGCTTCTCCCACACCCTTGTCATAGGGCTCTGAGGTGTTTCTCTTAAGGGACTGCTTCAAGCATTGGAAAGTTGCCCAAGGGAGACAGCTCCTTTTCGTTTTATTTATTCCATCAGTCAGTGGCTTAAGATATATTCCACTGTCAAGGAAAGCAGGTCTAAATGGCCTGTTGCCCCAGAGAATAACAATGATTTCTGTATTTCACACCCGTCTCTATTGACGCGTGTACAAGAGATATAGTTTATAGCATTTTAGTGACTGTAGCACTTGTTTGTGGTGCCTACTGTCTGCTATGTATTCTAGTTATTATCTCCCAGTCTAAAGTGCAGTGCTGAGTTCACTTGAGTTACTAAATGATATTTATCAGAAAATATCAGTCTGTTCTTCTTGCTTGTAAATTTGCTTTATTTTGCTTGTAAATTCCAGAAACACAATTAACTCTAAAGCAGCAGGCCTTTTCACTTTTCATTTTTGAAAAAGCATGGGCCCACCTTCTATGAGGAAATTAAATCTTCTTTTCAAAAGCATTTCCAAATGCATTTCTGAATGCATTTCTCTGTTCTGTTTTATCAGTTAATTTATGCACTGCCATTTTATAATATTAATCTTTTCTGACAATAGAGTGCATGTCTTTGTTTTGTGCACTGTCTTTACATGTAATTAGACCAAACATTAATGAATGTCACTGAGTGCTGCGCGGCATGTCCTCAATCTGTACTTTCTATATCACAGAAGGAGCAACACTTTACACTCCAGGGTCTGTCAGTGTTTTTTTAACCATGATTTTGTTGTCAGGAGACTCTCCCTGAATGATAACAATTTTCTGTGTACCTGGTGTATTTCACTTGGTATGACTGGGAAACTATTACCATGTTAAACAAACAAGTTAATGGCAAACCCTGATGGAATAACATCTGGTTAAAGCAGGAAATAGAGAAGCTAGGATGTAGACCAAATACTGCTCTGCAAAAATGGTATCAGACCAGTGAGTTCTGTCTTTATTCTCCTCTGCACTGTTAAGAACCTTGATTAATGCTCTGGCTTTGTGCATTCACATTTTGAAACTATTCCTTTTGCAAAATAGCCTCTACTGGGAATTAAGCATCAGTCCTGTGCAGTGACATGGTCTCAGAAGTAAATAAACAGGCATGTATGATTTCATACATGTAATTGAAAATCTAGCTCTAGTTATTTTCTTCTGAGTTAATGCTAGATAGGCAAAGTTTAGACATTTTGCACTGTCTTCCTGTTGTTTTCAGTCATCTTGTGTGGTTACATTATTCCCTCTCATGTCACAAAGAGGCAGAATGAAATGAATTTACAGAGTGACTGAAGACATTACTGTTTTGCAAAATGATGGACTTATTATCGAGAACATCTCTGTATTTTCACCTCTCACACCGCATTACTCTGCTGTTCTGTTCCTCCCTGTATGCTGCACTATTATTCCCTCTCCAGAGAACACCAGATGGACAAAGTTTTGCCCACCCTTCACAGAAATGCCTCTTCAAGATATCTTTTCGTATGATGCTCATAAGTATCCAACCACATTATTTAGAGCCAAAGCAAGCCACAATCAGTTTCTGAATTATCAACAATATTTCCGAATTATCAACAACATTTCATGTGGATGATGGCTGTTCGTTGTTGTCGGGTGTGTCCTGCTCTGCTGTTCGTGCTAACAGCCAGCTATTAACAGGGCTGTGAGCGTCTTTGTGATGCTACTGTGGCCTTTCTTCTGCTGGCATTTAGGGGCCTGGTACCAGTCTTCTTGTGGGCAGAAGGAAGTGAGGTCCTGAGTGAAACCTGCCTAGCCTTCCAGTTTGTCTGGGGTGTGTAGCATTCACTTGTCATTGTCTGCCCAGCAGGAGCCAAGCCTGGCTAAAAGTTTCTGTCTTTTTCAGCACTGCAAAGCCAGAGTTCATCTCTGAATAAGCAACCATACATAAGAGAATTTTAGGCAATAAATTCAATTATCCAGAAAATTTAAATTTGAACATCTGGTGATAATGCTTTTCATGCCATTAGGATGAGAGGAGAAAAATCAGTATTGTGTACATAAGATGAATGCCTTCATGCTACTTCCTATGGTGTGCAGCAGGTGCAGGAAGAACATTGCACTGTTTCATGAATCTCTCTCCATTGGACTGGGAAAAATGTCCTGGTTGCATTAAAACATTTGTAAAAGCTGCATCTTTTGTATTTGGAAATACTAGGCAGTAGGGAAGGAAAGGTTGAAAGAAAGTGTCTTTTGACATAAGTAATATGTGTTCCCACAATTTGAATGGGCTCTGAATACATCTGCAGCTTTTCAAAGCAGTATGATGTTGTAGCGTATGGTCTGATTTCTTTCTATACATAGCTCTTCTGGAAATTGCTTCTATGATTTATGAGGCCGGTGTATGAATGGAGGAGATTACTTTCCTATTGTAGAGCATATTTTTTTATTACTGTTCTCATCATCCATCATTCCAAGGTAAGACTATATATAGAAATAAAATAATGGAGATCAATATCAATATATGTAATTTGATGCTTTCTCAAGATACCTGTAGTAAAAAGGTTGGCAGCAAAACAATTTCAATAATGTGAATGGTAGTCCTGATAGAAAAGCTACGCTAAATGAAACATCTAATGTAGAGGCTATCAGATGATCATCAAAATGTATTTAGAGTTACAGAGATGGCTGTTACCTAGCTACCTCGCTAGAGGGTAGTTGCAGCAGAAAGCACAGTTTTGTAGAGTCATGAGGACACCTAAGGCTCTAAAGCTAAAATGTCTACCTATCTACCTGGCCACTGTATAATAACTCTTGAAGGCACTGGAACCAGCGATTCCTTTAGGTAATCCCGAAGTAAACTTACAGCAGTGCTACTGGAGTCAGGCCTGCTTTTATAGATTTACACTGATATAACTCAGAGAAGAAGTTGATTTGTGCCACTTAATAAATAAAAGCAAACTAAAAGAACTGTAAATAAGACACAAACATTATCCATTTCAGAAGCCTGAAGCACTGCTGTACTTTTTGTACTGATAGTGGACCTGATTCTTCCCCTCTCCTCATCTCAGAAAAGTACTTCTTGACTGATAAAAGGCTGACATTTTTACTATTGGTGTTATCTTGTACAGACCTTGGTTCAGGCAGATAAGGAAATGTCTTAGGTCTGTGAGCTATGGTTTAAAAAGTTATTTGGAAGGTAATAACTTTTCTAGTTTCACAAAGAAATGCACTTTTTTCCTGCATACTCAACTGTATAAAAATTAATTGTAATACCAACTCTAGGGACCATTTATCATATAAAAGGAAATAAGTCACACATAACAATAAATGACACAGCAAGTCCAAATCAGACCCTTAAGTCTGAGCTATAGCTGCCACTGTAGCTGTTAAAGAGCAGGTGGGAAATGCTGCCCACCTGTGTCACCAGCATTAATGGGTCGATCTGGGCACATCCCTGGGCATATCACTGGTGTGAGGCTAGGCAAGCAAGGCCCTAAAGAAAGGGATGTAATATGTATACTGCATCAAAAGTATTACAGGTTTGGAGTTGGTTTTTGTTTTGAAGCTACTACTTTGCTATATTTATATCCAAGCCTCCAAGACCAACTGAAAAATTGCTACAATTCACAGACTTGATTCCAAAGCCATCACAGCAAAGACACTTCTTTCCATAAGTGAAAGAAATGTCCAACAACATGTGAACAGGGCAGTAGAAGAAAGCTGTGGTCAGAGAAGGAAAAGAGAACCTGACAAAGACAAAAGAAAAAAATGTGTATGTGTGTATGTATATATATATAAAACATTGCATATTGAACTGCAGGTATTATAAAATCCATAAAACATAAAGCAGACATATGTGCTTGTGCTGGCTTTTATTCTGCTTATAATAGTCATCTTAAATGGGAAATGGAAGAAAGAGTATGTAGTGCAGCTTTTCTTTGTTTTCTTAGACAAAAAATTAATTTTACTTGTCCAAGTTTCCACACATCAGGAGTACATACCAAGGAGACATGTTGAGAATGAATTAATTAGCTTGAGACATTAGCTGCCTCCCACTTTATCTGACAGAGAATTTTCATGTGACCGAGAGACTTTTTGAAGAATAGCGCATCACTTAAGGTAATGCTTCTTGTTTAGACTGCAATAAAGGAAGTCTTGGGAGCAGAGGTCATCAGGTGGCAGTATGATACCTGGTTGAATAAATTGTAAATACATTTTTAATCTGAGAAGAAAGGATTTGTGGTTTATTCTGTGAAGCAAACTGTCTTGGATAGCTACAGCATGAGTCAAAGAAGTATCTTTTCAAGTTTCCAATTAAATTTGAAATGTCAGATAACATTGTTTGGGCTTACATCACATACACATACACACACTGGCATTATCTGTGATCTTATTTGTGACCACTGTTCTTTGATCATATTTGTGTTTGCACTGAATAAATCCCACGAGTAATATGCTTAACTGAATGTACTTAATTGCCACTTCATCAATTTTCATCTGACATTATACTGATGCTATTTTTTGGAATATTTGAACTACTGACCTACTGCTTTTGTCTAAAGAACTTATTTTTTTAATGTAAAGAAAAGTATGAGTTATCTTGTTTATGTTCACTAGGAATTTGATAATAAGAATGATAGGATGTTCTTAAGTGAAGTGTATATGAAGAAATTTTCTCCTCAAAAATAAATGTAATCATTCATACCCAAAAAGATTCTTAATTCCTTTCTAATAAGAGTAAATGATCCAAACCCTTGGCATTAATCCTTATTCTTTTCATTTAACTTGAGACAGTGCTAGATCACTGCTTGAGTAATGCCTATGACTTTTGCATCCTAAATTGATATTGCTGTTGTATTATCTGTGGAATGCACACTGATGGACCTTCTTTAATACTGTGCCTTTTAGACTGTTTTAAAAAAGATAGACCACAAATATAAAGCAATTAATTACAGTACCTTCTGGAGGCACTGACTTGTACGTATCATTTCTAATATGTGTTTGAATCACATCCCCAGTGACTCAAAAGCTGAGAAACTTGTTTAATGCAAGTCACTATGGATCTGTTTCTTTTAGGAGATGCCAGTTTTGAAAGAGGACTTGAAAATCATATTCATTATACTTTTGCATTCAGATAAGTACATTAGGTCAGCTCTGTGCCTGCAGTTTGGAGTGTTATTTGAATGATCCCATTAATGCTTGATGTTCACTTTTAGAATAGGATGCTTGTGTAGGCGTACAAATTATTTGGTTTTATGAGTAGCAGGGTAAACTACATTACTATACTTAACTTGTGCCTTGCCATAGATTTTTCTTAGTTGTAAAAATTAAATCTTGCTAAAGCTGTGATTTATAATAGGCACAGCCTTCCTACTGAGGGTGAAAAACAAACTGCATCACAGGACGGAATACATTAAGGCTTACTGACTGAGCAACATGTTTATTCATACCATCTCAGGGCAATTTTAGAACAAGATTTTGAGTCTCCTTCTGTTGGAACATGTTTTTCAGTCTTTGTTAACCCCACGCATCGATTACAGAATTTGAAGAGGTCACTGAAAGGACACAGGGATAAACAAATGCATACTTGGTAACAGAAATATGAGGGCTGGTATGGCAGTAGAGGTTGAACCTTCCCACTAGTATTCCATTCCGTTTTGTTGCTCTGTGACAGATGGCAGCAGAGGGGCAGTCTGACGGAATGGCGTCTGACATGGGAGTGCAGTTGGAGCAAAGGTGTGTCACTGAATTCCTCCATGCGGGAAAAACTGACATTCATTGATGCTTGCTGAACATTCATGAAGACCATTAGTGGGTGTGAGCACAGTGAGGCGGTGGGTGGTGCATTTCAGCAGTGATGAGAGTGACAGTGGTCACCTCCACTGGTGCCAATTTTTACAAGCGCAGCATGCGGGCTCTTGTTTTCAGCTGGTGAAAATGCCCAGCTAGTAGTGGTTGATGTATTGAAAAATAGTGTTTTGTAGCTGAGAATTTGCTTTATCAAATAGTGTTCTTGTGCTCTTTGTTGTAGTTTCTATGGAAATAAATACTAGGTGTTACATTTAGAGTACCCAGTGTGGAGTATCCACTCCCAGATGGAAAGCTTCTGAATATTGACCCTGTGAGTCCTCATGTATCACATAACCATTCCTCCAAATAACTACATGATTTCTTCAGGCACAGAAAAGAAATTCCCTTCCTTTTCACTGTGCTGCAGTTAAGCATGCAGACTTAAAGCAGTACACCATATATGTACTAGTGGTTGAATTTATTTAAGTTATGCCTGTTCACAGCTGTATGTCACCTTGGTATTTGACCAAACAAGTCCTAAATGGCAGTTCTGCAAAACTGTTCTTAAATGGGACTGAGATCCAAACCCTGATTTAGGTTCCTTAAACAAATTAGACTTCTGAGCTAATGCAGCAATTTGCATAACATTCCACTTTATTTTAGGATGAAATTGCTCAGCACTTTTTTAAACTTGTAGCAAATTACTTTGCTAATGAGACTAAATTGTTCTGTGATGTTACAGGTAAATTGGTCTGTAATAAATCTCATGTGTTTGCAATGTAAGGATTTTGTATTGTCTACCTACTGTTCCATAGGCTTTTTAGAAAAAATAGTGGAGAGAAATCAAAGTTCAAACCAGTATATCTCTCATAAGAGTGTTATTGTCCTAAATATTATTCCTTTATCCTGCTTTGGAGATTTTTCTCTCATTCAAACCCATTAATTTTTATGAATCAGCCTTCTGAGGAGCCCTGACACTAATTAGCAAAGAGGCTGCCTGCCTTCCAAAACCACACATTTAAGTGTTTTTTCTGCTTTTATGGAAGTTGTTTTAATAGTATAAAAAAAGCAAAGTTACATAATGGAAATAGCTAATGGAGTGGGAAAATCTAGGTATGTAATATTTTTATGAGTGTATTCAAGTTGTTGTGCGAGCATTGGCTTCTTGGATTGGTCTGAAAGGAAGCACCAATTTCTTCAACTGCTTGTAGCTGAGGAATGTCCCAAACACTGTGCTGCCAGTCACTGTTTAAAAATGCTCTTGGCATCTGATTCTGCTTTCTCTCATCCATGGAACAGAACTGTTGGCAATCCATTTGTGTGTGAAATCATAAGCAGTTATTTTGCTAGCTAGAAAGCCTTTTCCAGCATCTAAGTATGAATTAAACAAATTACAACTAAAAATTTCAAGAATCGGTCTTCAAATTAACTTCATTTTTAACTTGGGATCTATTGTATATATACCATTACTTGTGCTAGCATTCAGTTGTATGTTGGTTGTTGCATACACATGGTACACATGCATACACATGGTACTGCAAATAGTTGTGCATATTTAAACACTTAGATTTTGATATATTGAAACATGCTTTCTTAATAGTGGAAATGTCACTGAATAAGTGGCAAACGATGCATTGTGTTATGTCAGTTACGTTGATGATTGGTATCTGTGATGTATCAAAAGGCATGCTAAATTTCTTCCACCTCCCTTGGATGAAGAGTTAATCAAATTGTTAAGAAAAATGCTGAAAGTAAGCATTTAGCCGTGAATTCGTCTTTGCACTGAGACTGTGAAGCTATTAATGGCTGAACACTTAACATCTTGTTGGGAAGAAGAGATTGTAATATACTACAAACACACCTTATCACCCTGTTAGTCTATAATTTTGTCACTTATTCTTAATCCACCTCTCTTTCCATTATATTTTACTTTGTGATGCATGGCAGTCAGAATTAAATACAGTTCCAGTTATATTTACTGGTAAATGTGAAGAATATCTCAGATACCCACTTGCTGAGTATAAATAGAAAAGAAAGGGTGTTTTGATTTCTGCCACAGCAGTATTTTTAGGCAGTGTTGGAATGCTTTGTTATCTAACAGTTTTTTTGCTAAACTGGTTAAAATTTGAAGCTTTTTTTTTTTTTTAACTGTTGACAAGAATAGAATTATTTCAGCATTCATTGGAGTTCAAAACAATAGTAATACTGAAAACACCTTACTCCTATTTCCTTTGGCTTTGCTTCTGCTGTTGCAGTCCATAATCAACAGCCAGATTCAAGGACTGGTGTTCTGATGCCTTGATATGAGGAAAGATGACTCACCTATAAAAGCACGCATCCTGCTCAAGCTGACAGTCTTGGTTATCTTCACTTTTAGGGCAGACCTTCCCTTTTCCCAGGGAAGCAAGCCAGTAGAGCTTTCACATTCAATTGTTAGACTTTAAATAGTGAGCCTGGAGGAATAGCATGGATTCTGTGCTGAATCAGTGACAGGTAGCATGTTTTGTCAATTAAGGTCATGCACTGTTATGCTGTTACTTCTTACACCTGACAGTAATTCATTTTCAGGTTGTGATATGATTTGTACAAAATTTGGCGTGTATTTATCATGAAAAATAACTAGGAAATGAAGAAGGCTGCAAATATCTTACTTTTTTTTTTTTTTTTTTTTTCCCCCTTAGGTGTTCATAAATTATCCTTCTGTCAGTTATAGTCATTCAGAAAATATTCTTTGACCCAGAGTAGACTTGAAAAGAATAAATGCAATATTTAACCAGTGTAAAGAAGAGCGGGAAGATGATGCTGTAAGCTATAGATCCAGTCATATTTCCCAAAGGGAGCTAACATACCTGGGGAGACATCTCTGGATGCAGCTCTTTGTTTGATCCACTGACTCTAGTATATCTTTGTAAGAGGACTGCTTGAATGCCACATGAGCTACCTCCTCCTGACTGGGGAATTGGTAGTAATGGTGTTTGAAGTTATCAGGACTGAACTACGTCTGCTGCTTGTAAATGGAGCAGGATAAGTTATGGCATTGCATAAGATGGACACTTCTCCTTTAGATTAGGTTAAGGAGCCAAGTGAAGATTTTTCTTGTTTACGCCCTTCAGTGAACATGGTACAAGGCTGAAAATACAATCTTATGTATCAAATTAGGAAAGCAAGCTGTCAAACAATTCATATGCTAAAATCATGCTGTCATCAAGGGAGTCTGTATTGATTCAGATGTATTATCAATGTATCATTGACTTGTTTTGACTAATGCATATGCTTCAGGCTGGTCACATGTATCTCCTGGTAGATTAAATATCTAACAGTCCAGTGTCATGGAAAATTTGTTGTGGTAAACAACACTCTGAACTATTTGTGGCTTCTTGAGCTCTGAAGCAATATCCACTGGTTAATAGTCAGGCTTGAAACTTATAAATTACATTTCTCAAAAACTCTTTGCATGAGACATCCAGATTTTCCTACTTAGGAACATAGGTAACTTTACTACCTCCAGCAAATGTCTGAACACATAGAATCATGCAATCATAGAATCGTTAGATTGGAAGGGACCTCTGAAGGCCCTCTGGTCCAACTGCCCTGCAATGAACAGGGACACCACAGCTACATCAGGTTGCCCAGGGCCTAATCCAGCTTCACCTTGAAAGCCTCCAGGGGTGGGGCATCAACCAAACCTGAAGTCCAAATTCACCTTATGTCTGCATAGTGTGGATACAAATATGTTCTCAGATGTGCTGGAAAAACAAACTCTTTATGAGGCCAGAGAAGAAGACTGATATATCACACTGACATTAATTACACAGATCCGCCTGTGAATCAGAAAGTCTGGCATCTTCTCTTCTGCTTCGTGTCTGAGTACTGGCACAGTGTGACCTGACCGGAGCTGATCAAGTGCTTCTGATCAGCAAACATTAACGTTATTGGAGGCTCAGCTTTAAAAGCAAAGTTTAAAATCTTCCTGGGGAAGGAAAAAAAAAAAAAAAAAAAAAAAATTCATTAGAGGAAAACTACTTTGTACCTTATTACATGGAAAAAATTTCATGAAAAATTTCATGGCATCTCCATTCTATCCAATTTTGTTTCGATCAGTGTGGATTTACACTGAGTGGTTGTTAGGAAAGCAGAATCAATTCAGACTTGTGGATCATGACATTTCTGGTCTCTGCTAGGAACTGTCATACACTCTGTCATGCCATGGGCAAAGAGTGCAACCCGTTGTATTTATTAACAACTACCTACCATCATCTTCCGAAAAAATACAGAAAATATTTGTAAGGAGAAAAATAGGGAAATGCGTTTAGAAACAAGGTATACTTGGATTAGAAGAGGCATTTGAGAAATACTGTAACAGAGATTCACCCAGCATTTTTATTACTTCTTGTCTGATCACCTTGACAGAGTGAAAAGGGAACAATATATTCAAGGAAGAATGAACTTTATGATGTGAATGGCTGAACTCAGTTGTGCTGCAGAACGTGAGAGTAATTCTTTTGACTTCACTACTGACTACTCTGGAATTGAGCTGTATGAGAACAGTTCTTTCTCCTGTATTCCCTGATAATTTGGTAGTATGCTGATTATTTGGTCAGAGTAGGCAAGTGGATGTCGCTGTATTCTGTTTTATCGTTCTCCAGGATGCAGCACAGCAGAAGCTACTAATGTGTCAATAGGTACTACATTAAAAATGATTACCCCCACAGAAAGACAGGGGAGAGACAGAAGAATCAACAAAAGTGTTTTAGGGGGTGGGATTTTATGCCCCACTGATTTAATTGCTGCTTATCCACCCATCTGAGTATTTTTGCCAAAGACATTTGGCAGTAGCTCTGTTGAGCTAATTTGAGTCATGTCAACTTCTCTCCGTTCGGAATCTGCCCCAGAAAACTCAGTAGGTTAGAATTCTTCTCCATTCTGCTGTAACTCCATAAAGAACTTGAAATAATTTCATTTTCTTTGCCTAAGTTTCTGCAATTGTGAATAGGTTCTGTTAACAGTCATCACCATCTCACAATTTGTGATTTGTGGGAACCCGCTGAAGAACACAGCATTAATTAGCTATGTAATAACTGATGGAAATACAAAGACATGGTGAGACTTCTAGGGAAATGCTATTGGAAAAGGAAAAACAAAGCAATGCAACAGCCCAGGTAGAGAAAAGCATTGATAACTAAGGTCCTAGTTCTGAAGAATCAGCTGCATCGCTATACCTGCAACAGCTACTTTACCAAGTGTATGGGAACTGTTGAGTCAGGCCTGAACCACTGATTGATCACCTGAGGCAAGCACTGAGGCAGCCATGGGAGCACAGGTGAAGGCAATTCAGCTGTGTGATCAGAAGGGCAGGAGCCGGGCTGCACTTCTTAGACCCCATTTAAGGGCTGACCGCCACTGGGGAAGAATCTCTTTCTGGAGGTCCCTCCTCTGTGGAGTTTTCCCTGCAAACCTTGATCTTTGAATGCGGGTGACTATTCCTTCCTTGTTTTTTTCTTTTCCCGTTTTCATCACGGTAATCTTTCCAGCTGTAACACCAAGGATGTGAGTTTGGAAATTCAAGAAGTTGGCAAAATAATGTTTATCTTTCCAATGTGCCAATAGATTCTTTCTTCAGTAAAGGAAAATTTGTCAGGTTAGGCGTAGTGTTACCTAATATCAGTTTTGTTTTGGTTGTATTGCCCTTATTTTTTCTTGATGGAAATATATCTTTGATAAATACATAATGTCCTTGCTTTTAAGAAAGTATCTTTGAATTACTTCAGCCTACTGACAACTTCATATTCCTGGGAGCTAATACTATTGAGTTACCACAACTGAAAAGAGATGGTACAACTCAAAAATACCTCTTAACTGTGACAGAAGCAGACATTTTCACCTAGAAAGGAGCAGAGGATGGGAAGACGTGTCAACTGAAAGCACCACAGCAGTAACTCTGAAGGAGCCTAAGATGTCACTTGGCTGGTCGCTAGGAAATGAAAAATGGGGAGCTTGTACAGACGTTATCTGGAGAGCGTATGAAACAAGGCATGCACCATGGGAGCAGGGCGAGGCCAGGCCTTGGTGTGTGGGGAAAACTGCACGGGTACAACTTGCCTCGGAGCACTGGCAGAGCCCTTCTCTGCTTTGGATGCTTAGCAGCACACAAAAGGATTTTTGCTGTGTAGTTCGTATTTTTTCTCATTCTTCTCATCATTCTTTTTTTTTTATTTTTGCCATTGAAGCAATTAAAATATTCAGTCAGCGTATTGTGTTTTAAAAATCTGAAACACAGAGATAGGTGGGAACGTTTGTATTTTGTCATTCCTGATGTTACTCATCATTCCAGAACAACTTGTGTATTTTTTAACTGCATTCTGTTTTACATCAGATCTTGTCTCATTTCTGTGGTAGAAGTGTGAAGCTCTGTGATTGGTTCACCTTTTGCAGAACTGAAGCATAAATTTTTGTTTCTAGTCTCTTTCAGTACTGTCATCAGTAAATGTCATCTATTTTGTTGTGTAGGTGGCTTTTCATGTGGTATGCTTGATTTTGAAAATCTGGTAAAGGATGGGAATTAAATGTATTTCAGACCAAGGATTAAATGGTGGTAGATTGGAAGAAAAGAAAAGAGACCAAGCAAACAACACTCCACTCCTCCCACCATTACCACCTCCTAACTCCTTCCAGATAAATCTGGTTAATTATTCTTGGCTTGGAACACAACAAATGTAGTTGCAAGTCATCCTGTTCACACTGGTAAAGTTTTGATCCATGGCACATTTTCTCTTTGATATCTTCTACTAGTTACTGAACTGAAGGATGTCAGCGTTTCTCTGAGCAATAGAAGTACAGGCTCTTCTTGACTGTACCAATGTCTGCTCACAGCTCTGCACTTCCATGTGGTGCTGGCTGCTGTGGCCTTCCAAGCAACCAGCACACTGCTCAGAAGGTTGGACTTGATGAGTACAACTCTGATTTTAAAAATCTCCCCTTTCCCTGCAATTTTGAAAGTACCTTGTAGCTGCCTCCTTTCTAATGTCCCAGTCAGAATATTACTAGAGTGGTAAAATGGCCAGGTGAGTACCTGGCTTGCTTTGAGGTTTTCACCAGCAACGCACTTAGCGAGAAATTTTTTGACAGAGATGTCTATATAGCCTACCTGAAATTAAAGTATTGTACTCCTTGCATGTTAGTTGTGCATCAGTCTTGTGTCTCATAATTAGACACACATATATTTACTATTTGTAGAGGAGTAATGCCAGAGTACCCTCAAGTTGGATTTGGTGCAAAATATTTTGAAATAAGCTGTTCTTGATATTCTTGACATCCTTGATTATTTAACTTAGTTATTTTTGTTTCTCTTAATGATAGAATGATAGTTTATATAAAATGGTACATTCAAAACTTACCAGGTAGGCCAGGTTAGGAACGAATAAGACTTTTTGTCTTAAATCGCTTCAGGGTCCACCTCTAAATTAATAGAACGAATTTCCTTTGATTTGTCCATTGTACCTTTCTTCATGTTTCTGCAGACTTCCTCCTCTTTGCCTTTTAATTTCCCTTGCAAGACTTTTTTCCCAATTTTGATGTTAAAACATTGTCACAGGTGCTGTAGTAGCTGCTCATATTTTGAGTTAACTGCAGAAGGAAGAACTCTTAGTAACTTTATTTAGTAAAGTTTTTGGTGTATTTTTTTTCACGTGCAGTAATCTCATACTCTTCCTACAATGCCTATGCTCTCTAACTTATGATGCATTACAGTCTGAAACAGGTGATGTTTCTCCATTGCACAAGAAACCCATGACAAGCCAAACTTGCTAAGCCTTGAGAAATCTTGCAGCAGCAACACTTTTGGCTAACTTCTGACTGCTTTTACAGAGGTTGAGGTTTGTCACTGTATGGTTATGTTGCCACAAAAAAAAGTAATACGAGAATTCAAATAGATGTAATGTAGCAGCTTTGTGAGGCTGCCAGCATACCTTTACTGGAATATACCCAGCATAAGCCAGAGCTTAATTAAACTAGGTAACACATATACCACTGGTTTTTATTTCCTAATGTTATGATTATCATTTTGGCCTGTTTCAGATAAGAAGACAAGGCGGAATACAATTACTGGTGGACCTATTGGACCATCGGATGACTGAAGTCCACCGTAGTGCCTGTGGAGCTTTGAGAAATTTGGTGTATGGGAAGGCAAATGATGACAACAAAATAGCTCTGAAAAACTGTGGTGGTATTCCTGCTTTAGTACGGTTACTTCGCAAGACTACAGATTTGGAAATCAGAGAACTGGTCACAGGTTTGAATCTTTCCCTATCTTCTGTTCAAGTTCTATGTAGACCCTACAAGCACAGTTCTGTGATGTGTGTCAGTAGCTCCATCAGTAACTTTTTTTTTAATTACTGTCTTCCTCACAGCAACAAAACACTTCCAAGCCTTCTGGACATATTTAATATAGAAATAGCTTTATTTGATATTGTGCTGTTTATGTACTAGAGTGGGCATGGTTTCCTGTTGGAGTTCCTACTTATTTTGTTCTTACTTAGTCATGAATGCCTGTGCAGGAGATGTACTCCATGCACAGCTGTGACTTTTTGGGGAGGCAGAATTCTACCATCAGCTGTACTTTCCTCCCCATCATGTCTCGTGTAGGCTGTGGATGTTGAAGTCAACATTCATTGAATGCTCTTAGAAGCTGTTATTCAATTCCTATGTATCTTATACGGGGAAAATAATGGTGGTGATGGTATTTTAATTTTCTTATAGTTTTGATAGGAAAGTGGAAAAATGTACTGGGGAAATAAACTGTATTCTCTTCTGAAGCTTTTTGTTCCAAAATTTGATAACATTATATGTGATGTATGTTAGATAAATGGGAAGCAAGTAGTGGAAAAGTCTATTTCTTTTCTTGATAGCATAAAAACCATCCTTTCTGAGATTGTCCAGGGTTTTTTCTCTGATGAAATTTATTTTTTCAAAAATGCTCTCAAACAGTACCAGTCAGAAACATTTGGAGATTCCTTTCTCCTAAACCACCCTAATTAAAATGCAAAACAAAAGATAGATGGCTTTCTTTGATTTTTTTTTTCCATGTAATGATTTCATTTTATTTAATTACTAACATCAGTGTGGTAATTAATTTAGTGCTACAAGTTAAAAAGAAATCTTAAGATCTTTTCTTTATCCTATTTTACGCTGCCTGTATTTTCATTATTATTTTTCCTCTATAATATGTGAGAAAAGTTCTTTATCTTTGTCAGAGCACACACCATCATCCATGCTTCTGCAGAAATTACTTAACCTGGTGGGTCAGGCCCAGGTTGATAAGATTCCCATCCCCTGGTTGACTCCAGATTTGTTCCTTGAGAGTATCTGAACAAACTCCACTATGTTTATTAAATGAAGAGTACGGTATTTGATTTTTGTTTCTTAGTTACATCACCTATCACCTCACACTTGTTAGGCAGGATTAATAGCACTGAGATGCTGGGCTACACATGCTCTGATGGAGTCTCCTGCAGAGTGACAGAATTACTGGCAGATCTAATGAAGTGTAAACACTACTTCAGATTCAACATACTTACTAGAGTCTTGTTATGTTGTCTCTGCCCAAGCTCTAGGGAACATTCTGCTTTTCTGTTCTGAGTAATAAGTGACAAACACTTAATGAACATCAGCATACAGTTCGGTGGTTTGCTTCAGTGGCAGCTTCCATGCTGTCTGTAGACTATACGTTATGCTGTAGGTCATTTAAAGAGAGATAATAGGCTACAGTTTATATTCCTTCCATTGCACAATATCTTGTTAAATTTTCCTGAATTCCAACAGAAAGAATGAATGTGCTGAATGCCCTCAAATTGCTACTGCCAAGCAGTTTAGGTACTATCAGTGGTAGGAACCAGCCTGAATACAGCTAGATGCAGCTAAGGGAGATGTTTAGTATCGGGAGTGCTGGACATCTGTGAAAGGAGTGCATGGTGAGATGACTTCAAGGAATGGAATCAAACCTGGTAGCTCAGGAGGGCCCACTTGTGTGTTTTGTGGGTTTTTTCTTGTTTGTGTTGTTTTACTTTTAAGTCCAGTAGGCTGTTGCTTGCACTGGCTGTTTTTGTGCATTTTGGAATGCAGGTTGCTAGCACTGGCTTTGAAAATGAAATTCTGGCACTTTGGAAAGCTCCTTTCAAAAGCGGTGCCCATAGCTGCACCTCTCCTCTTGTGCCTCTTTAAAAACATGCTGGAATTTGTGCATCTTCATCAGTTCTCCTTTTCTGACAAGCATGGTAATGTGACTGCTACCCCAGTTAAATTCCTTACCTGTTTTTTTTTTCTGGGGAAGGAAGGGTAAGTTTGCAGCAGCCGCCTCAGGAATAAGAAGTATTTAACTTGGTGGTGGGCAGAAGGGAAAATAAAAATTTCTCCCACTTCCTGTCAGCTTTCTTGAGTTGAGGTGGCAGGAGGATAATTATTTTAGTAGTGCCACTGTAGCTTGAAGGAAGTACAGAGAAAATAATAGCAAATGTGTGTTTTAGTAGTAAACATACTGCCTTGAGCCTTTCAAGCCCATGTTCATTCTGCATCCTGTCTACACAAAAGCTGGTTTTGTTTGTTAGTTCCAGAGAGAGCACAAAGTTCCAGCCTTAAGAATTCATGTGGGCTGTGTCACCACAGTCTCTAAATATTCCTCATGCATTTCTCCTCAGTGTGCTCCTCTTGGGTGGAGAAGTATCATTATCTCAGTTTTACAGATGGGGAACTGAGCCTATCAAGTCTAAATGACCTGTCCAGAAATCCAGCAAGACGAAGGTGTGAATCATTTTGAGTAGGCACTTAGCTGTGAGGAAAAAAATATGGGCAGAAAATGTTTTTAGCAGCTCAATTTGTCTGAATAGTAGTGAAGCATTCACTGCCTGCTTCAAGTACCGTGAAGCACATGCCCGCCAAGGTGAAAGTTATGATATTATTTCTTCCTTCCAACATGCACATATTCTTCCCTGTTGTTCCTTCTCTCTGAGGAGCTTAGAGTTTCAATTTCCAGCTATCTCAAGACTGGTTTTGGAAGGGTACTTAAACCTGCAAACCAGCTTTCTATTCTAGTAGCTCCTTGCTTTTCAACATTGCCTTTAACACCAGGAATGTTTTCTTCCTTTTTCTTCAGTTCCTAGGTTGAAGCTGTGAGAGAAGTGTGGTGCCTAGCTGCTATGAAATGGAGTGGTGTTAATGCCCACTAAATGCTTCTGGAAATATTGAAAGGTTTCTCTTCCAGAAGCACTTCTGTAGTCATTGTGGAGTTCTTTGCTGGAAGAACCTGAATAAAGTAACTGAGGTATTCCAATGGTTATTGGTTTTCTCAGCAGCCCTGAGGAGAAAGATTTGGGGATGTTGGTTGATGAAAGACTCAACATGAGCTGGCAGTATGCGCTTGCAGCCCAGAAAGCCAACCACATACTCGGTTGCATCAAGAGAAGTGTGGCCAGCAGATCAAGGGAGGTGATTCTGCCCCTTTACTCTGCTCTTGTGAGACCCAACCTAGAATGAGTCCACTCTGGAGCCCCCAACACAAGAAGCTCTTGGAGCAGGTCCAGGGGATCAGTGGGTTGGAGTACCTCCTGTATGAGCACGGGCTCAGAGAACTGGGGCTCTTCAGCCTGGAGAAGAGAAGGCTCTGAGGGACCTTATAGTGGCCTTCCAGTACCTGAAGGGGGCCTACAGGAAAGCTGGGGGTGTACTTTTCGTAAGGGCAGGCAGCAACAGGACATGGGGAAATGGCTTGAAACTGGGAGGGGTAGATTTGGACTAGATATTTGGAAGAAATTCTTTACTGTGAAGGTGGTGAGACACTGAAACTGGACACTGAGGTGGTGAGACACTGGACACTGAGGTTGTCCAGTGAGGATGTGGATGTCCCCTCCCTGGAGGCATTCAAGGCCAGGCTGGATGGGGCTTTGAGCAACCTGGTCCAGTGGGAGATGTCCCTGCCTATAGCAGGGGGGTTGGAACTAGATGGTCTTAAAGGTCCCTTCCAACTGAAACCATTCCATGATTCTATATGAATGTTATGTAGAAGTGAAACATTCTGATAGAAATAAGAGTTTTCATCAGGGCTTACAGAAATGAGGAATCTGCAACTTCTGACAATTTCTAGAGACTTGAGGAGTCTTGTTTCATGTAGATATATAAATGAAAAGAATTCCATGTAATCTGAGTGTACCACAACTAATTTAGTTGTTTTTTTCAGCCCTGCCCTGTTACTATTTTCTACAATAGCTCCTGTTAATGGGAGCTTTTTATTTTAGAATAATTAAATGCTAACACTTTTCTAACAAATATAAATAAAAGAGAACAGTGCAAAATTAGAACAGATTCTGCAGATGGTAGAAAAAATGTTTTCACTTGTTATTAATGAAAATGTTTAGCTGATCGTGATTCAGCTTTCCTTCCCTGAGCTACAGTTAATTATGAGCTCTTCCACAAATTTCTATTTTAGCATTCTTATATTTGATTTATTATCAGGGGAAAAATAAAAACCAACATGTAAAAATAAGATGTGCTAGCAAGATTAATACTGTTGATTCCCTTTGGAGAAGGTGAGGTAAAGCAGCATTTGGTAGATTCATGAAACCCTTGCTCCTTGGCTACAACAGCTACACCTGATGACTGGTTGCCTGTTTCAGATAGAGCAATTTAAACTCCTTTTCATTTTGGCAAATAAAATCAATAACAAATGGAAACACAGATTATACTTCTTGAGGAATAAGCTAACTAAATTAGAAACACCACAATTTAAACAGGTCCATTCTACAACTGTGCCCCAATTTTTTAAACTGTATATACTGTATTTAGTTGAAAGTAAAAATGATACACTTTTAGAAAGCACATGATGATAAACAATAAAGCTTTAAATAATTACAGGGAAAGTATTTTTTTTATGCTGACCATCAGCCTGATGCTTATTTTGGTTGACATTAAGATGTCAAGGATCTTATCTATTGTCTGCTGAAAACATATAAATTGTAAAGATCACAGTTTTACCCAAAAAAAATTTAAAAAGCATGAACTGTATAACACTGCACATATGTACTGTATAGAAAGATGCGTGTAGTCTCAGTATATTTCATTCACATTTATACTGACTCAAAAAGACATATTACATTGTTGCAATAAACAGAAAAGAAAAAAAAGAACTTTTGTACCTATATTCCTTCCAAATAATCACTCATCTCTAAATGTGTTTAAACCATAGTATGGTTGAACATGAATTTTTTTTCATTTACTTAATGGATCTTGGTTTCTATTACATATCTGTGCTGACTGTACCTTCAGCTGTAGCTTAGTTACATTTATTTTTTTTTGCTTGATTTGTCTTTAGTTATACCTCATCTCATGCAATATTATGTTGTGGTTTTGTGCTTTTTGTTGCTGTTTTACGATCTACACGACATTTATAACAAGATATTTTATAAACTTACTGATTGTCTGGTAGTGTTGCTGAAAGCACCTAATGTTGTCTTATTTACATATGTGTGAGTTCATATCATTTGTAAGT
Organism: Perdix hodgsoniae; assembly: GCA_035772895.1. Classification (NCBI taxonomy): domain Eukaryota; kingdom Metazoa; phylum Chordata; class Aves; order Galliformes; family Phasianidae; genus Perdix; species Perdix hodgsoniae. Next base: position 496,189 of record JAPSGF010000028.1, on the reverse strand, counting down.
AGTTATATAAATCATTGGCATGTTGGTCAGGAAGTTCCAAAAGGCCCCTTTGAGTCTCTCATGTATCTTTGCTAATCAGTTTAATAGCAAGTTAATGAGCCTGCAGTGATGTGTAAAGCAAGTTTAAGGGAGTAGTCTATTTGAATGAGCCTTTTGGCTGACCTTAGTGAAAGATATATTGATTTATTTTTTTTATCTGTTCTTTAGAACTTTTAACTTCCTAGTACAATGATAATTCATCTATTGGGGATTCCCAAAGTCAATAACATTTTATAATATTATGGGAAAAAAAAAAAAAGAGTATTCAATACTTAGGATCTTTAAAGCAATTTATCAATTCAGTAATTCTCTGAAAAAGTGCCCTTGGTATTAGCTCAGTTATTGGAGCATATAAACACAGATGTGACTTTTTATTGTGATGAAAACGTAATTTCTAGAGATACCAACTATTTGTAGCCCTATTGCTATTTATCTGGATCTGAAGATGATTAAAGAGTGTTTCATCTCACTCTCAGGAGATGTTCCTACAGACATAGGTAAAGAAGAATTAGTAATGTTATTATTTTATTTTTCATTTATATAGTTCTAAATATCCCAATTATATCCTTTTCTTCAAATTTATATTAAATATTCTGGTCCAATATTGTATATTAAATGACCCAGTTACTGATTGTATTCAAAAGCTGTTAAGAAAAATCATAAACATAAGGAAACTTGGCCAGTGAAAGATCGAAATAATTTTCACCTTTTGGTGTTTAATGTAAAAGGATAGGTAGGAAGAGATGTATGAAGTGGTGTGCTTTTGGAACCAAAGAGAAGATTTCAGCATTACTGTAACTGAAAATTAGATTATAAAGATATGGTTTAGGTTCAAATACATATGGTGGTTATTAAAAAAAAAAATCTTTTCAAACTGAAAATTTGAAAAGTCGTGGATGTGCTTACATTATTATGATTGTGTGACCGTGGTAATAGCATTGCTACAAGGTCGACATAAATTTGGTTCACTATAGGCTTTAGCTAAGTAAGACTGCCAACTATCATCTGGGGCACATAATTATACTTAAAGACAGTGGAAGAAAGGAATCAATGAAGAAAGTATACAAATACCTTTCAAGACGCAACTTGGTGAATTAGCTTCTTCTTCATATAATGCCATTCAAAACACATTCTGTTTGTAGCTCATCTGTAATGGCAAAGCTAGAAGTAATTTAATGAATTGTGTAATTTTGCTTCAGAAATGATGCTGTCTGATCAAATAACATTTATGCAAACAGTATTGACAGTTTCAGTGGAATCATTTTCTACAAAATCTACTACAATTTACTGTCTAATTACAAACTATCATTGCCCCTTTCTCAGTATGTTGTCATTATTTTGGCTCTGAAAATGGGGAAACCCACTGATAGGACTTGTCTTCATGAAGAGTTGTTCTCAACTCTTTCTAAATGATCATCTGAACTTGTTCACCAATGTTGCTACCACGAAAATAAGGAAAGAGTTTAAAACAGATGCTGTCTAAAATCTTCTGCTCTGCTTTCTTAGCAACAGGTTAAGCATTGATGTGGTGCATCAGTTGTTACACGCAGCGTGTTACTGTGGGCAGGAGCAACTCACAAATAGCGCTGTGGCTCAAAGCCTCCCTCAAGTTGACAGTGTCAGTTCCTCAAGATGAATAAAGGGAATCACGACTCACTGGCCTCCTGAGGTCTCAGTTGGCAGCAGTGCAATGTCCATGTCAGATAAGCCCCTCTCATCTTGGCCTTGGGGTCTGCTTGGGGCTTCTTCTACAGCCCTGGGCAGTCCCAAAGCAAAGCTGGTGCTGGGAAGAAGCAAGCCCTGCCTACCAGGCCGTGGCTGTCATGATGTGCTGCCACCAAAGCAGGGCCAGGCCCATCCCAAAGCTCTGCATCACCAGCTCACTGCACCATTTATTCACTTGTCCTAAATTCAGTCAGTCCTAGCCCAAAACCCAAGGTGATCCCTCTGTGCTCACTCTTTCTTGCTGGAAATTGAGTAAGTAACCTATGAACCAAATTAACTTTCCAAAGTCAATTAGAAAAAAGTTGTTTTTAGCTTGTACAATCAGGAAGATACATTTTCTTCTAAGAAATTCATTCAAGTTATTTTGATTCACATGGCAACCAGAGACACAGTATTCGTAATTCACTTGCTAAAATACATGTAGGGATTTTGTATTTGTTTGTTGTTTTTTTTTTAGTTTGGTGAAATCTAAGTTTAAGAGAAAGTATCAAGACAATCTGGACTGATAAATAGAGGACATCTGTTGCAGCATATGGCTTGATGTAACAGCTGCATTGAACTTTGTTCAGCAAGTAGTAATCCTTTGGAAAAACATCAGCTTGGCATATAATTTTGATGCCCCTGTCTGAACACTGGAGTTTAAAATACTTCAAGTTCAAAACCTCCCTGTAGTATGGAATGTTTGCAATGGAAATGTTAGTGTGATTGCAGCACAGCATAGTTTTTCTTCTAATAGATGTGTTTCACGGTTTTAATTTGCGATTAAGCTGCTTTTTTTTTGTTTGTTTGTTTGTTTTTGTTTTTTTACTGTGGTCAAACCAATTTTATTTGTTTTAGGTCAACTTCCCTCCAATAATTTTATTTTCCGCTCTGTCTTTTATATACCAGTTTTAAGATATGGCTAGGTTGTGAGATTCTGAGTAAGTGTTCACTTTGAGAAGTGTTCACTTCAGCCTTCCATTTTGTATGTAGTTGTGACTTTACAGGTAGGTCTGACTTCCTAGTTGGTTCTTCTGAGAAAGGGCCTTGCTACCTAGAGGTTTAACTTGATGGTGAACTTTAAGTACAACGTTTTTTTTAATCTCTGTCTTAGTGCCTTTATAAAACATATGTCTTACTTTTGGGTGCTTTAGAACATTCCCCAATAAAATACACACATAAACATTGAAGAAAAAATAAAACCTTCCCATCCATATGAATGTCATTGTTTGATTTTGTTTTCTGGCAAGACATTTAAGTGAGAAAGGTATTATTGTTACGTATTAGGATGAAATTTTATTTGAAGTTTGTTTATTTTTACTGTGTTTTTCTCAATGTCAGTTAATTTCTTTTGATTTGATTTCTGTATTTTATGGCAGTAATATGGAACCAGTTAAATTACATCAGTTAGGGGAGAAAAAAACAGGAACCACTGGTCTTCCCACTGTAACTGAATTTGGTACTTCCAGTAATTCCTCTGCTGTCTAACATTAAAGCTGACACCTTTATAATTCTCTTGTGTGACAGTTCCTTTCCACAATTAGATGTTATTTTAAAGCATGCAACAGAGAGAAAGCAGCAGTGCTAGGTCGAAATTCAGTCCTGTGACAAGTATGCAGACTTTTTCAGGTACTGCAATAGCTTTTGGACAGAATTTGTTCAGCAGAGTACATGCAAGCACTATTAAAATCAGTCCTTTATGTTTTAATAAAATCCTATATTTAATTTTGGAGCATTAAGAAAGATAGGTTTTCAGTGGGAATGCTTATATTATTCTGTAATCAAGGTCAATCTGCATTAGTTTGCAATGAAAAAAGAAAACACCCACTTCTGTCAATGTTTTTGCTTTGTAATGCTGTAAATGGCTGCAGAAGGAAAATAACTGAATTGCTTGCAGCTTCACTTGCTGTTCCATGAGCTTGTAACTGCTTATTACTTTCACTGAAACCCATTTTTCCTCATTTTGCACTCTTCATGGGCCATCTTATATACAGGTAGACAGAAAATCACCTTTGCATATGTACATAAGTGAATTACATGAAGGTCCATGTAAGGTATTTATCCACTAGCCAGATAAAATATTATTTCAAGAAAACTAATGAAGCTGCCCTCTCTGTTACACCAATTTTGAATTTTTTAAGTGTATTTAAAAAAGGAGCTTTCTTAAATGCTGTGAATTCTTCAAGTGCGAAAGTTCAAATCAGACTTTTTTTTTTTAATCTGATTTACCAGTTAAGAAATGCTGCAGCAGTTGGTGTTTGACATCTTTTATGCACATCAGTTACGTTTTCCTGCAGTTGTCGGGTGGATGCTGTGATTCTTCAACACTAGTTGCGTGTAATGTGATGTGCATTTTTCAGTAGGATAGATGATTTCATCTCTGCCCCTGCTCTGAACTCAGCAGAACTGACGTAATGTATATGGAGCCCACACCCTGCTGCCTCAGCACTGATCCAGTTCTGCAGAGCAGCATTACGGTTATATGGGTCTCTTGAGCAACAAAGCTGCAGTAAGAGCCAGCGAGTGACTTTTCTAGTACCTGAGAGCTGTGGAGTAGAAGATGCTTTTCCTGAGGGCTCCAGCAAAAGATCCCTTTTGCTTGGCTTCTCAGCACGGTATTTAGCTCTCAGATTTCAATCTGATTTATGATATGCATGAAGGTACGCCCAGTAGTACCAACACGCCATCATCTTATAAACAAATAGCCTGCCAAAGCAGTGCTTGCTCTTACTGGGAGCTGGGATCTTAGCTCTACCAAATCATACACTGCATTAAACCATGGCCAAACTGTGAAATTAAGATGGAAAAGAAAAACCTGAGTGAGTTGCAAGACTTTGTTTGTTTGTTTGTTTGTTTTTAACAAAGAATATTCAGTAAGCAAAATCTTAAGTATAAGGCTGCCTTAAACATACCAAATTGAGAAGATTCAGAGTTCTTTTGCCTCCCAGTAATATTTTTTTTTACTTACAGTCTTTTTTATCTCATATTTTATTTGGTGATGTACTTGTTCTGCAGCACAATCAGAAATAATGTATGTAGTGGCATTGTGGCAGGGATAATACTAATGGTAAAAGCTGACTTTTTCAGTTTCTTCATTTCCATTTATAGTCTAAGTCATTGTAAGGGGCTTTTTATATATATAAAAGTAATGATTAGAGACGGCATCAAATCATACACTGAATAACTGTCTAGACATTCATGATTTTACACATAGTCTCTGATTCTCTGATTTTTGCACATGATGTCGTATCTTTTGTAGTAGCTTAAATTCATTTAATTTATGCAAAAAAAAAAAATCATGCTGTTTCTAAGCTGAAGGCATGATGGATCTGTTCTGTTTACTTAGCAGCAGTAGCATCCTACTAATCTGGATGGTGTTTTTAAGAGTTGGTCTTACCTTCAGGTTTGACTTCAATCCAAACTTCAGCTAAGTGATAGATAAATCAGAGTTTTTCCTTGTTGTCTTTTAATTTAGTTACCAACATATTTAAATTGCTTTAACTAAAATCTGCATGTAGTTTTCCTCATGAACCATATCTGTATAGTTCCCAGGGTGACATATATGTACATGTATGTATTTATGTTTTACTAGCATATGTCTCTGTGAAGGATAGCAATAACAAAAAATGGTAATAGGAACCCATAATCTATTGTTCTTGTTGAAACAGTATTATACTAACATGTAAGTTAAGATGAAGTTCCCTATTAGTGCATAATTTAAAAAAAAAAAAAAAAGTTATTCCATTAGAGAAAAGAGAAACAGAAACGGCATGGTGGCTAGTGATGACAGTAATTGGGTTTTAAACCTTTTAACTGTTGTAAGATGACTTTGAAAATGTCGGTTACAAACTTTTTAATCAGTTTAATAATTTGATTGTTGTCAACTGTGGAAGACAGTTTCTTTTTAGAAAAGACTTTTTATCTCTAGTGCATTAAATAACATTGCTGAACCTACTCAATGCATGTACTATGGTAAGTAATTCCAGAAAATTTAACTTGGTACAGAAGGGTCACCATAGCAAGCATTCCAGTATAGACTCTTTGAAGAGTCCTTCATCTGATGTCTGCAGGACTGGTAATTGGTATTGAAACCCCAAATCCACCTTCCATCTAGAACCAGCTGAATGCTTTCAGTGCAACTTACTCCTTATGTTTAAATTCATTAAACTACATGATACTGTTTCCTTAGTCTTCAATTTTTTTATGTAAGGATGAAAGCTTCAAAGTGCAGAGAGACACGGTCAGTCTGGTGTGACTACTTTTTACCTTCTGTGAAGCATTTGACAAATAAAAGTGTTTTACAAGTAGACAGGGAGACAGAATGCCTTCTTTCAATGCATTGCCACCTTAAAGGCAAGGAAAAGAGAAGATACTATGAAAATGAATGATTAAGAGATGTTCTGCACTGATCTGGCCAATTCCTTATTTTCCTCTTCCCTCCCAGGAGTCAGCCTACAGATGATAAACTATTGAGTTAAATGGCAGAGTTGGATTAACAACTTTCTTCCGATCCATACTCAGCAGGATAGGTCCCATTATTCACAATTAATCATTGATATGCCAAGTCCAGTCTCTTTCCCTCCTAGGAGCAGATGATGGCACACAAATGATTTAGGAGGCAGTCGAGACACCTTGGCTACTATTCCAGACTTGCATGTTGTGCTCTGAAACCCAATTCATTTGCAGCTTTAAGAACAAGGTGGCAGATAATCTCCATGACCAACTGTTTAGTGGGAGTTAATCTTAAGAGGAAATATAATGCATGCAGTGTTTAAAACCACGTTCAGACATACACCATGGGTCAAAAATGTCTTTTTGTTTCTTGCTTCTTGAAAAGCCTAGGGAATGGATTATCTTCTTTGACACCTAAATCTAATTCCAGATCCTCCTTAGCAAAAGTAATGGGAAACGAAATCCCAGTGCGCTTTCCTAACTGTAAATTCTTAATTAAGACAGGGTATAGGGAGACATTTAGAACACCAACATCAGCAAGTAGCAGTCTACCAACTGCAAAAATAAAATGTAACTTGTCATAATGAAATTGTTTTATTCATTAATGTACTTGATAGTATTCAAAGGCTTAAAATTAGATGAAAGGCATTGTTATTGGGTGGGAGATTAACTTACTGCTTAACACTGTGTGAGGTGCAGGAACTTAAAGGCAGTGTCAGGCTTAGTGGGCAGTGCTGTTTTATTAAACTGTACCGTGATTCATAACCGTTGCAGAAGAACACAGAACAGCAGAATCTAGTCTGGTGAGCCCTTCATTATGATACTGTGAAAGTTTTATTTCTGGCTAGCAAAACTGGACCTTACTTCCTGGCTCTTGGTTGAGTAGGGTTTTATTTCAAGCTGGCCAGTTCCTATGGCAGTTAGTGAGCAAAAGCTCTTGTGTGCAATGTTGAATGTCAAAAGGGCTTAAAGATTATAATTAAGTTTCCTTCCTTAAGAAGGAACCTACCAAATAACAAATATTACATACATACACGTTCTTAATAATTTTACTGTAAAGGACTTGTTTGCTGCTTCTGGGTTTTTTTCTTTTTTGTTTTTTCTTTTTTTGTTTTAATGGCTTATGACTAGTACCTGAAACCCAAACAGCTGTTCTGTTACCATCAAAGAACTCTGTTCTACTTCAGTTCCATAAGAGAACTTCTTCACAGCGAAGCGACACATTGTCTTGCTGAAATATTAAATCAGACCTTGAAGAAGGAAAGCTTTGGATCCTATTTCTCTACCATGTGTAAGAATGGTTCACAGAAAAGTGCATATAAATATCATAACGAATGTTTTCATTCTTTTACGTAAGGTATTACTTTTCATAAAGGCATTCATAACAAAAATCAAAGACTCTTTTCCTTGTTACTTTAAGGAACAAGTGAAAAAATAAATATTTTTATTTCTGGTGGCTTTTTTTTTGTGTGTGTGTCCAGCTAACGTTTGTTAGTTTCTGTTTTACAGCATACAGAGAATTTCAAGGTTTTTTTATCTGTATAACTGCATTTGTATACAGATCTGTAAAAAGTAATTAAAACATAAAGTTGTATAACTGAAACAGTCTTCCCACAGACGTAATTTAATTGAAAGGGAAAGCAAAAAATGTAGGTTAGATTTAAAGGAAAAGAAAAAAGTGTAGGTTGATTCCCTTTAATTATAACTCCCCTTCAAAACACAGAATGCTAAAGAAAACCCGGAGCAAGTAGAGTGCTTCCTGTTTGTATTTATAAATGTTGGAGCCCACGTTTATAAGATCTTCAGCAGTTTCCACCCACCATCACTTTTTTTTGTTTGTTTTAATATTGTAACATAACGTTCATATTTGCAGCCTCTGCTATATGTTGATAATATTTCTTGTTGGTTAGTGGTCCAAAACTTGAACACAGTAATGGCGAAACTGAATTTTTCCCCTTAAGGTTAGGTGTGGAGCCAGGCTATTGTTACCACAATAGAGAAAGTAGGAATAATTTGACATTTAGCTTTGAGAAATTTCCAGTGGTGTTGTGACCATTTGTGTATTCAAAGCTTTATTCCCATTGGGGATGTGTTCAGGTATCATTCAGCTCCATTTACAAGTTGTCTTTCTTTATTTATTTATTTATCTATCTATTTATTTATTTATTTATTTATTTTCTGATGCCAAGAACAGCTTCCTAGGAAGCAATAATCATGTGATTATATATATATATTTTTAAAATAAAACTATTCAGTGTCTTTTTCCAGAATTGTTAATCATGAGTCATTTTCTTTTTGTAGGAGTTCTCTGGAATCTCTCTTCCTGTGATGCACTGAAAATGCCAATCATCCAGGATGCCCTCGCAGTGTTGACCAATGCAGTGATCATTCCTCACTCTGGATGGGAAAACTCTCCGCTCCAGGATGATCATAAAATACAACTTCATTCATCACAGGTGCTGCGCAATGCCACTGGGTGCCTAAGGTAAGTACAGCCAAACATTTGCTTTGCTTGAGTCATCTTGCTTTGGCTTGAATTGCTATTACTTGTTCTTAGACATCTGTAAAATAAATAATTTCTGTGTCAGCAAAGATGATGACTTTCAGTGCTAGAAACTGTCAAGTCAGAAATTAATTAGAAAAAAAAGCTTCAGGCCATTCAAAAGCAATCCCTAGAAGTTTGCCACTTTTCTTAATGGCTTTGACCAGTCTCCTCATCAAAGCTTGTATATTGCAGATATTTTTTTCCTCCTACAATTTTCCCATTCTCTCAGTTCCCTAAGTGAAGTCAGTATGTTCTCACTATTACACCCAATGTACTTAATGCAAAAAGCAGTGAAGATGCTTTAAAAAAGTAACAAGCCTTGAGGGTTCCCAATGCCATTGGTAAAGTTATAATAAATATATCAAATAGATTTTTTCTGCTCTGTGAAGATGAAAGCCATGGTGGAATTAGAGACAATCAGATAAAAACTGTGCAACTCGCATACCTAAACAGATCATTAAATATATGTTATGTGTACCAAATATAAATATATATATGCAATACCAAGTTGCACTCATATAAATAAGTGCAACATGATAAATCTGTTCTTAAACATCATCATAGGTGTGAGAATGAAAATAGGATGAGTAAGAAGAGTTTCATTTCTGACAAACCCTTATGAAAGGATTGAATCATAGCAGTCTCTGAATTCCAATCCATATCATTGTGTTTTAATATTAATGTGTTTAACTTCTTAGGCAAGTTCTTCAAGTGATGATTTTGTTTTTCTGTCTTTATACTGGAGTTTCTGTAATCAGTCTCAGACACTTGTTATGAAGATTAATTAAGTAATAGTTTTAGGTACTTCACAGGAAAATTTTTAGGTGAATAGTATTTATTGATGATACACGTGTTTTATGTTTCATCCAAAAGAGAAGTCCATTGGATAGAGGTAAATCAAAAAACAGTATTTGATTATTTTCTTAGGAGGCAAATAAAACTGCAGTTTTCTTATGTGTAGCAAGCACCTTTTTCACCTTGTGTTTTTTCATCAAATGAACTGTCTTCCTTTCAGAAGTGAAATATGGAAAGTTTAAGGGAAAATTAATAATGATAGTTGATTTTTATATGTAATCTGTGGACACTTAAATATAGAAGGTAATAATTTATTGTAAATATACTTTTGTTGGACGTAAATATAGGTATGTATATGTGTAAATCAGCTACACCAGGTTATGTGGTTGGAGCTTGGTAATTATATCTGAGTTTTACTGATTTGGAAATACGATGAAAAGAGTTTCATGGTATATTTTTTTTGCATTACATTCAAATCCCTAAAAAAATACTGGTAGAATTACATAGGTTATTCCATAAGGGCTTACACCATTCAGTACTTTTCACACTTCCTATGTTTATCCTCAGTTAAATAGCAGCCCCTGAAAAAATGTCTATTATAAATTTGCAGGTTCCCTTCTCTGAACACGCATATTAAGTATTAATTTTCCTACACCAAAGAAATCTTCCCATTAACTTACTACAGCTTCTTTTCCCATCCCTGACCTCGCAGACCTCAGTTGTTCCCACCTTTTAGTTGATGGATTCGTGTCACATTGGTCTTGAAATCTTTCTTTCTTTCTTTCTTTTTGTGAGTATGTGCACGCCCATTTGCAAACTGATGTGAGCTTACTGTAGCCTGCACTCTGGGTCAGCCTGAGGACTCGTGGCCACCTAAGAATGGTACGTTGTCTGATACAATACACACTGCTTTGCAGCAAGGCTTACTGCCAAGTGCTTGATAGTACTCTGTCATAGCAGAATGGCTTCTGATCGGCTCTTGCAAAATAAGCTCATATCTGCCTGCAAAAGACTGTGCATATTATACCTCTTGAATCCTTTCCAGATAGCTGCAATAATTCAACTGCTTGTCCTAAGCTGGTTTGTCTTCTTTCCTTGTAACCCTAGGCCCTTGAACTATGAGAAGGCTTTTTAGTAACTTTCTGATCTCAAGCCCTTCTTATTTCCCAGGTGCATCTTTCTCTCCTCTGTATCTAACTGAGGTATTAGCCTTTGTCCATCTTTAGATAACTCCATCCCACTTAGTCCATGTGGATGCTCTTGAGCAAAGCCAGAACATTTGGAAAGGGCTGAACTTACTTTTGCTTCATTAGCAGAAATTTTCTTGTTTGTCTCCTCAGTCTCTACAGAAAACCTCTCCCTCTGAAGAAAATGTAAAATTTGAGACTGTACAAGGAACAAAAATATTAGCTGATGTTTAAGGAGCTGAATGGTTGCTTTTGTGTGTTTTTTGTATTCATACAAAATAGAAACAGTGAATGACAGAAATAAAAGATTAGAAAGCTGAGTTTTACTGCAGCTGATGAGAGCAATGCACCTCCGTGATGCTAGTATGCTAACTAACATTCCTTAAATACCTGCCACCCCCAATAAGCATGAAACAGCTTTCACACTTTCCCTTTATGACTAGATACAAGCTTCAGGTTTCCATTTCAAGATCTCACAGTTTAGGGAGATATTATGAAGCAAGAAAATGTATTGACAAAGACACTGCAGTGCTTATCTGGTAAACTACATTGCTATCTTCCATGGGATAACTAGTTCTCAGACTCCTGTTTGGCTGTCCTCTTCTGCTTTTCTTTTCCTCTTCTTTTTGAGCTGATTTGCAAGGGAACGTTGATTCATAGCAGCTGCACCCAGATTTTCAGTGGTAGTGCTCAGTAGCATAGGAAAGCTATTTGACAAATGTTTCTAAATCAGTAATGTTGACAGATTTTGGAGACATCAGGCAGCATTACATAAGGCTTAATGCCACCAGATATGCTGGGAGGCTTTTTTTTTTTTTAATCTTCAGTGCCTTTGTTTTTCTGATGCATCCACTGTTAAAGCTTTAAGGAATATCTGAGAGGTGCTATAATATAATCCTTCCTATATGGAGTGCCCATCAATAGTTTGCATTGGCTATTATATAGGAATAGTAAGATCTCTTTTATATATGCATTATATGATTGTTTTTCTTTCTGCTATCTCCTTGTTTCTCAATTTCTTGATGAGATTTTTTTTATCTTTTTCAATTACATAGTTGCTTATTAAGTATGATTTTAGTACTCTTACCTTGCTCTTTACAATTCTTAAGGAAGTTCTTAATACAGTTTTTAAAATGCTGAGTGGGACAACTACTGCAACTTCAGTCAAACAGCAACCCTGCTGAAATCTGTATGAAATCACATGAAAGATAGCAGCAAAATCAGATGTTCTATTCCTGTTATATTCTTCTTTCTTGAAAGATTTTATTTACAAACTACACGGTTGTGCATTTTCATGCTTTAAAAAGAAAATAATACACTATTGTGCTAGTTCATTTCATATAAATTAAATATTTTAAATTGCTTAGATAATTCAGATTTTTAAATACTTTTTATTTCTGTCAATTATAAATTGGTTCTTAATATTTGTAATTCAGAAACTGCCAGGACTCGGTATGACATATTGGAGTAATCATCCAATTTACCTGCTGCTCCGCTGGGGTATCAAGACATTACTTCAATAAACTCTGTGAATGTTTGGCTTATTTTTTCCCTTCGGGTTCAGCTGTGACTGATTTATTTGCGAAATACCGTCTGTTTGTTTTGTACCTTCTGGTTCATGTGGTCTTCCCAGGGAAAGTCAGTGAAAGCTGAATTTGGAGTCCTATTTGTTTATAGGAGGGCTTATAGTGTCCCTACTCTGAAATTTAATAATCAGCAGGAGGGGTTTTGCGCAACGTTCTTTTGACCTGAACTGTCAAGCTTACATATTACCAAGTGCAAAAATGTGCAAAGACCATCCAAAAAAATCTCTGGCAATATCTTTTCAAAAGTCTTTTACCTGATGTACAGTTTGGAATCTGGAGAGGCTGAGGGTTTTTTTCCATGAATTTGACACGAGTTTAAGGTAATAGGATGTCACCTGAGGACTTCAAGGAATTTAAAGAAGTATTGCTTTAATGTTCTAAATCTGTATTTTAAGATTCAAAGTCATAAAATTTTGCCCTTTTCTTTCTTCCGTGTTCTATTTAATCATCATAAGCAAATCGGTATATTAAAATATAGATTTCCCTTTACAGTACTGGATTTGAAACTGTATAGTAAAGAATAACTCAAGTACTTTTCCTTTGTAGAGCTCCATCCCTTTCACATTTTGCTGTTTCATACTTTCATACTTGTCAGATCTTTCACAAAATACCAAGAATTATTTCTTTCAAATGGAAACACACATAGCAAGTGCTCAGAATAGAAAAGCAGAGGGGCAGAATGCTTTTAAAACATGGATTGAATGCAACAGACCCAGCAGTATTTTCTGGATAGATCAACTTTTGGAAAGAACAAATTACCTTTTCACAACAATTTGTTTTAACTGTGAAACCTGAAAGCAAATGTTTTTAACTGCTTTGCAGATGAATGATCTGTTTCACAAACATTTGCAGCTAATGCATTTATCTCTCAGCCTTATTTCTCTTCCAGCTCTCTTCTAAACATACGAAGACTGTTAGTTCATATTCTTAGGAACTTCTATAATCTCTTTTGAAAATGACATTCTGCTGCATACTGACAAAAGAAAATGTGTGGGCAGCATAAAATACATAGTATTATTTGCCATATGTTTAGTTTCTAAAAAAAAAGTATATGTATATGTGTGCAGAAACTTGCTTTGATGTACATATGAAACTTCTTAGGGTACTAAACTGGTACATATATACCCATATGTATGTACATTTGTATAAATATGCAAGAGGACTGATTGATGAAGCTAAAACATGTTTCTGTCTTTACTGACAATTTCAAGTTCTGAGTATCTTCAGTTGGGTGTAAATGGAATTAACTTTTTGTAGTAGGAGCAGGATCTTTGCAACTAATTTCTTTTTTTATTCTTCTCCCATGAACAGCTGTCAGAGTTTTTTCCTTGTTATATGCTGTTATAAACAGGAGACGTTGAACTTAGCAATCTATTTCTGCTTCTCCCTTGCATTATCTAGAGCTCACTCTCAAACCTTGCAGTCTTGGAATCAGATAATAGAAAGTCTGTGTTCCATTCAGAAGCTTGTTAAAATCTAGGGTTAGGTTATAACGGTCAAAACTCTTACTAACAGCCTGTCCAGGGGAGGGGCTTTTACCATAGGCAGTTCTGGAGAAGAGACATAGAAGAGTGGCAACTACTCAGAAGCATACTGAGACAGCATTATACACTTTTAGAGAGGGATCTGTGCAAATCCACACTCTCAAATTATCCTCCTTTTGGATTTTGAAGTCCTCTCTTGGCCTTGAGAAAAGTATAAGCACTTCTGTTCTTGTCTTCCTAATATAAAGCTAGTCATCAGATCAGCAGTTCTAATGCTAATTAGCTACATTCTCCTCATGTACTCTTGTGAAATGTGTATTTTACATAGTCTGCATGTCTATGCACCATGTGTTAAACCTTATTGGCCACTGTTAGGGTGTTGAAAATAGCAAGAAGGTTCCTAAACTCTGCAGTTATATTGGTGCATCTGTTGTTCAGCAAACATGCATTCTCTTGACATTTCTTCTTGATTTGGGAGTTTCTCCAGGACCTGGACTTGGAAGTAACTGCAGACAAAAACCTTGCCAAGAAGTCAAGGAAAAATTTAGCTTTGGAGTCTCTAATGTCTGGTTCAGTGCAATTCAATTCCTTTTCACTAAAACCAAAAGTCTTATTAAACTTGCATAATTTATGCTCCTGGCTTCCAGGAATGCACTGTGCTAACAAACTGATCAGGAATTGAGGCACCGACGACAGCTCTCCAGTATTTTGAAAAGACCAAGAATGATTCCTGTTATATATTGTCTGAGTGGCTAATAGATAATTTCCAATTCAATAAATACATGTAATATATATGAAAGTACATTGATCACAACTTCTAAATCTTGTCTTTCTTTCTAGGGTAAAGCAAAATGTCATATTTGTATCCTGAAATAGAAGTAAAAATAAACTTGACAATAAATTTAATTGCATGGCTTACTTTAAAATATAGTAGATCAGCATTCTGTAGTTCTAGTACACAGTGAATTTTGAATAACTTTAATAAGCTTGATAATACTTCAGTGAATATCATACTGAAACATAGTTCACTGCAGGGAGAAGCTGAACTTCAGTTTCCTGCCTTTGGAAGAAATAGGAAGGAGTAAATTCTAAGTAGCATTTACCTTACAGCAAGTATTATAATCAGTGAGTAGGCTCATGAAAAAAAAGTCTGTTTTTAGCGGTTTTGAGTATTTTAGACAATCACTGACTCATCAGCTCTTAAAATCATTTGCAGTTTTGATGATGTCGATATTTAACTATGAATTTGAGTGTCTAATTTCAGGCACCTCAATTCAAAACTTGCACTCAGGCTGCTTTCATGGGCATAAGATGTGCAAAATAGTTATTTTTAAAAAACCTAAAGCTTTTACTAACTCATGAACAAATGTTCACTGCTGTATTCCTGATCTTCCAAGCACAAACCAAAACTGGAAAAGTCAGAGAAATTGAATAAAGGATCAATCAAATGTTTCACTTTTTCCAGAAGCCAGAGGACCCAGTCTAGAAGAAAGTCACCAGCCAATTGGAGAGGCCACAATGACGGGATCACAATTCCACATGAAGTTTAGGAGGCAAATTTATGCAGGATATGAGAAAGATTGTGCCTTACAAAAAGCTGTGATGATTCAGAAATGTAGCTGAAATAAAAACCTAATGATAGAACTTGGAGTAGAGGGTGATTTTAGTTTGAATAGGCCAGTATCCTCTGATCATTGCTGTAGTATTTTTATTCGGAAGATAAGTGAGAATTATGAATAGAATGTGTAGCTGTGTCAGATCCTTAAGCACCCCACCTTTTCATAATGCTGCAGTTAGTCCCATTTTACATATTTGTGAACAAATTTATAAGGTTCATACAAGGTTGTACTGTATTAATTATAACACTGGTAGTCAAATGGCACTGAAGTTCAATGCTTTTTCAGCATTTCTGATTAAAGTTTTGCTTTCTTGTTATGTGTTCCACATAGCTCTGAAAATTCATTCTTTGCTCAAGTTTTATCAAAATCTCAACCAGAAATTTTATTTTTAAATGGCTGTTAGGGAATACCTTTTGTATTCTGCTTTGATATGAAAAGTAGCACATCATACTTTTTTTGAGTCCTTTTACTCTCCTATGCTTAGAAAATATGTAACAGCCTTTGTCAGGATGCCTTTGTCCTCTGTCATTTTATCTGGTGAAACAAATGGGATTTTTCTGGCTAAATCTGCCTTCCAATGCAGGAAGAACTCCTAATGATTTTGGGTTAAGATAACCAAAAAGTAATGATGAAACCCCATCTTCTAAATGTTATTTAAACAATACCTGGGCAAACAATAAAACTCATGTTACTCTCAATGGGACTTCATGTTTGGATACAAACTAAAAATATTGGACCTCTTTATCAAAGTTTGATAGTTCAGGACCTAAGCAAAGTTTAATTCCTGTTCTTCAACTAAGATCTTTTATTTTCTTGAATATTTGTATGTGTTAGCTTTAGGGAAAAAAAGAAACAGTTATACCATCTACATGTTTCTGTGACAGCAGTATATTCCTCCTGTTATTTACTAATATACTGTTGCTAAAAATTCTACATACACATCTCAAATTAATTTATCTCACTACCTTTGCTTTCATTTCATGATACTCTGAAGTTCAGTGATGATAACAAAGCTATCAGCTCCTGCTCCAATTGGTTATGGTTTCCCCAGCCTTCAATAAGGACAACAGTGAATAAATATCTCAAGTGTGTTTTGAATGACTGACTATTTTCTCAGCTTTTCATGGTTTTTATTCACCCCAGGTTGAATCCCTGCTGTTCACTAGGGCCTAATGTGAAAATTTCATCTGCTCATATTTGCGTGGTTTAGGTGGTGTTAATTTACATTCCATTCTGTCACAGTTTTACCCAGTGTGGATGTGAATGTTCTGAAGAAAGTGAAACTGCTTCGTGAAAGGATTTAGATTACATGGTGGTTTGTTTTTTTTTTCCATTTTGGAACAGTTTTCATTTCTGTAGGAGCGAGAGTTAAGCTTGGCAGTTAGGTTTTCAGGAACCCATAATAAAATATGATCTGAATCTTGGTGGCTTGCTGACTGGATATGAACAGACTCCAAGTCCCACTGACTGTTATGGACCTCCTTGATAGTAAAATGCAAAGCTGAATGGCGCAGTGGTGCAGCCCCTTTTGCAAGGAATTTCCAAGGCAGTGTGGAATTGTGTTAGTGTAAAACATGGCACAGTGTGGTTATTACATGGGAAGCTGAACAGTTGTGCCTCATCGCCTCATCTGTTTTGGCCCATTGGCCTGAAACTCTTTTGCTTAGAATGAGTCACAATGCAGCAGGAGGGCAGCCAGTGTCAGCTGGAGCCACCATCTACCTCTGCTGTTGCTTTGCTGACTACTGAGAAGTGTGGGCATTCCTTTTTGAATGGTTACTCTGTAAAACTGATTTAGTCTGTCTCTGAAGAAAATACTACTTGTCTCAGCATGACAGAAAAACTGATTGTGACAATTCTCTAGCACCACTTGAGGTCATGGTGACCGGTGTTTCATTTACCCAAGGAAAATGAAAAACGCAAGCATCCAGTGTTTGTATGCCCACTCAGTTCCATTACACACACTTTAATATATTCTGTAACTCTAAAGAGGGTTGAGGTTTTTTAGTCCTAATTGCTTGATTTCTATATTAACTAACTTTTCTCCTCTTGAAACTGTTTGCAGTACAGGAGATGTGAAGAAAACATAAGGCTCTGCATAGTGAAGGATAGGCAGGGCATACCTGTTCAGCTTTCCCTCATTATCGTATGATAGACTGCTTCAAATCTGAAGAAAGTTCCCATAGGAGTGAGAAGATTATCTGATCTCTTTGGTTGGTCTGAGGGTTTTCAGTAGAGATATCTGTTTGAAGTGTGCTGATCTTTCTTCATCCTTCTGGATAAGTGAGCCAACATCAGAGTAAACATTTTATCGTGCTGGTTCAGAATATATTGAACATGTGAACTGTCACACTTCAAGCACCAGAGTAATTAATGCCAGCAGCTCAAGTTGAACCAGTGCTCAAGTCTGCTGCAAGAAGGCTTTGATAGCATTCCAAATTTCTGCAACTTGGTGAGCTACCGAGAGCTCATGAGAAATACTCCACAGTAATACCCTTAGTACTAAAACTCTCAGACTTGCAGTCCCCACTAGCCAGACTTGTGAATTTCATTGCTGTTTTGTGTTTTGGAAATGTTTTCTCACAAAACCTCCTGATGAAGTAAGTAAAAAGTAAATAAAAATACAGCTTTTTGGAGTGTGATGAAGTAGACTGTAGACTGCCAAGCGTGCTTAGCATACACTCATGATGTCTGAGCTCAAGAATGAAAAGCAGCATATCATTTCTGGAGGTCATTTTTTTGTGAAACTAACTGCCTGGTGAGCAGTAAGCTTGTATTCTTACTGTCACTTCATCTTCATGGAGAAGTTTTAGCGCTTTGTAAGTAACTTTTCACTGAGCAGAGAGGACAGTCCAGTAAGAACACACTGACAAAGACAAAGTCCATTACTTGAAATCAAATGGATTTCCCATTGGAGATAATTAGTGAAGTAGACAATTAATTTGAACTAAATTGAGACTTCAAGAAAGACCGAAATGTAAAGCACATGATGCCTGTTGCTAATTCAGTTTCATGAATTTTATCAAATTTGGCTATGCTGAAGAGAAGCTCTTGTGCCTGTGGAGTAAAAGAGTTCGTAGAACAAGATGTAAGGTAGTGCTAATTCCAGCCATAGCTCTGTGATAAACACACAGCCTTGCAGACACTGCTTGCCTTTGAAAAAGTCTTAGTCCTAGGATAGCAACAGAATGGGATAAAAATTTTATCCTGTCTTCTGTCATGAAAGGTTGAGAGAAAATTCTGTCTAATATGACAGACAAGGTGGAAGACTTTTCTCTAGAAGAAGACCTAAACAAAGATATTCAAGATTTAGGAGTTTAAGGTTTTCTTCCAATTGCATTCCCCAAGGTAGTTTAATTTTATACTTTCAAGTCATATGTTACTAATGAGAAAATTTTCTTTTGAAAGGAGTCAAGCTTTCTTTTTTCTTAAGTAATAATGTCTCTGTAAAGTGCATCTCTATGTGCTATATAAAAACATTCAGCATCTACTGGATAGTATTTTTAGCAAGAATTACACACTACCTACAGAGGGTTACTGTGACGAAGAAGTTCTGAAATATTCATCCTAGGGTAGCTTTTTTACTTTCACAGCTCATTTCTTTTTGTCAGGTACTCATTTATTATAGTTAGTTGGTTACAGCTTCAGCATTTTCATTTGAAGGACAGAAGCGTTGTGAAATACTTCCTCCTCTTCCCCTGCTGTCAGTCATCTATCTTTATATCTGATCTACTATGCACAAAAGCACTATAATTGAAAAGCATTTCCAAAGACAGAGCCATGAAAGGGTACAGTGTGAAAAGGCCTGCATAAGTATATGATCTTTTTCAGAATCCACTAGCAAAGAAAAAATACACAATAAATTGGAAAATAAAATTATTAACATCAAAATATTCATTGAATTCCTTGGGTTAGTTTTATATAATTAATTTATATTAAACTTACTATTCAGAGGGTCAGTCAGCTTGATTAATTTCAATTGATAGTTACTGTCTTTGGTTGCCAGACCTTGTACTAAGAAGGAGTGCCTTGTACTCAGTATAAATATGAGAAAATGTTCAGTGTTGCATGTATTTTTGGTATTTACTCATATTATATATGCTTATAGCCTGTGTGCATTCCAGACTGCTTGAGTCAGTGGGTAGACTTAAGTCTGCCTGGCCCTGTACACAGCTTGGGACCTCAGTAATATTTAAGTTTTGTAACCCCACAAAAACAAGAGAGATCTTGTGTATAGTTAACGAACTAAATATGAATTCAGAGGTGGAGAAGGAGGGACATTCTTTTCATAGCTACTGTGATGAAGAAGGCACAACAAAGACTAATGATTCTGTTCTGTATTCACCTACATCAGGACCAAGCAGCAGCTAACATTTTTGAGGTTATATGAATGCTTACTATGCACAAGATAATGATCAGATCTTGGGACAAGTTTAAGAAGAAAAACGTGGCTCTATTGAATTCACATTAAGAGTAGTGATGTTACTAAGGTGATATCTTCTATGCTAGACATCACCTAGCACAAAAACAATGTTTGGCACAATCACAGAATTGTAGGGGTTGGAAGGAACCTCTAGAGGTCCTTGAATCTAACCCTCTACAAAAGCAGTTACCCTACAGTAGGTCGCATGGGTAGGAGTTCAGATGTGTTTTGAATATGTCCTCAGAAGAAGATTCCACAACCTCTCTGGGCAGCCTGTTCCTCTGTTCTGTTATATGCACCATAAAGAAGTTCTTCCACATATTTGTGTGGAACATCCTATGTTCCAGTTTTTGGCCATTGCTCATTGTCCTGTCACTACTCAACACTAAAAAGAGTCTGACCTTGTCCAGTGCCTACAACACTTTTTACAACACTTTATGAATATTGATCAGATCCCTTCTGAGTCTTCTCCAGACTGAGCAATCCCAGGTCTCTCAGCCTTTCCTAACATGGGAGATGCTCCAGGCCTTTTATCATCTTTGTGGCCCTCCTCTGGACTCTTTCTAGAAGATCTCTGTCTTTTTTGAACTGAGGAGTCCGAATTGGATACAGTATTCCAGATGTGGCCTCAGCAGGGTGAAATAAAAAGAGAGGATCACCTCTGTCAACCTGCTGTCCACACTCTTTTTAATGCACCCCAATATAGCATTGGCCTTCTTGGCCACAGTTGCAAATTGCTGGCTCATGGCAATCTGTTATCTACCAGGACACCTAAGTCCTTCTCTGCAGAGCTCTTTTCCAGCTCTTCTCAGCCCCTGACCTGTACTGATGCATGGGGTTATTTCTCCCTGGTTGCAGGACTCTACACTTGCTTTTGTTGAACCTCATCAGGTCCTTCTCTGTATGACTCTCCAGGACTAGAGGGAATGGCCTCAAGTTGCGCCAGGGGAGGTTCACGCTGGACATAAGAAATACTACTTCTCCAAAAGAGTGGTCAGGCATTGGAATGGGCTGCCCGAGGAGGTGGTGGAGTCACTGACCCTGGAGGTTTTTAAGGAACATTTAGAAGTTGTGTTAAGGGACGTGGTTTTGTGAGAACTATTGGTGATAGATGGGGAGTTGGACTGGGTGGTAGTGTAGGTCTTTTCCACCTTGATGATTCTGTGATTAGTAGGGGACTCACATTTTCCCTTGTTTTCTTTTTACTGTTGACATACTTTAAAAAGCCTTTCTTGTTATCCTTTACATTCTTTGCCAAATTAAATTCCAAGTGAGTTTTAGCATTTTTGATTGCATCCCTACAGGCCCTTCCTATATTCTTCCCAAGTGGACGGACCCTTTTCCACATTTTCTGCACTTCCTTCTTTCCTTTTATCTTGTCCATGAACTCCTTCCTTATCTACACAGATTTCCCACCACCTTTCCCTGATTTCTTACTCTTAGGGATGCATCGATTTTGATCTTGGAAGAAGTGGTGTTTGAGAGTTGACCAATTCTCATGGGCTCCCTTTCCATCCAGCACTCTAGCCTGTGGGCACTCTAGCCCACCAAATAGGTTCTTTAAGAGGTCAAAGTAGGTCCTGCAGTCCACAGTGCTTCTTATACACATGATCCTGAATTCCACCATCTTGTGATTACTGCATCCTAAGCTGTTCCCAACTTTCACATCCCTGACCAGTCCTTTCGTGTTCGTAAGAGCAAGGTCCAAAGCTCACCTCTCCTTGTTGGCCTCTCCACCGCCTGTGTTAGAAAGTTATCTTTAACGTACTGCAGGAACCTCCTGGACCATGCATGCCTGGCCATGCTGCTAATCCAACAAATACCAGAATGGTTGAAGTCCCCCATAAGAACCAGTGCCGAGGATTGTGAGACTACTTCCAGCTGCTTGTAGAAGACCTCATCAACTTCCTCCTCCTGATCAGCTGGCCTGTAGTACACACCTAGCCATGTCACCCTGTGTCATTGGGTTGCAGAGGTTAATAAGCTCAGTAACTAATCCACACAAAGGCACAGAATCCATGAGAAACAAAGCTGGAGCATGGCTGACACTGGGATGGTCCATGCTGAATTAAGGGAAAGGAAAATTCATGTTAAGGATATTTTTTTCTAAGGAGATTTTATAAGATTTACAAGTAACTTTTTATTTTTTTTTAAAGGTTTGAGATGTTTTCATGTTCCTTTTTTTTTTTTTTAGGCTTTGCTTTTCACAGGATTGGTAATTTTATTATCTAAATATCAATATCTAAAAAAAAAACAAATAAAACAAATAAACATCTAAATATATCATAATAATATTTATATATCTAAACAACAACAAATAAGTATCTAAATATATCATAAAATATCGTAATAACCCAAAAAGATGTGTGTGCATCTGTGTGTGCATTTGAATGTGTTAATATATACTATACTTCTTGATACCATTCTTGGATTGAATAGCAGCAGTTGTTAGTATTTTTTTAAGAGAGTGGAAAGAGACCTAAGTAACAGAAACTTTTTAATTCTGGAGTTGTTGCTCTGCCTATCCTGAAACACATGCAAAGCATTAACTGATTTATTATCTTCCATCATTCTCCATCATAGTTCTGTCTAGACTATATAATATATGCTGTATTGCTTCTGTTACAGTTTACTTGACCTTATTGCAGGCATACAGTGTAATTACTAAATGGGTGGTAATTTATGTAAACAAATGTTAATTTTTTCATAGCAAGAGTCCTATCATTATGGTTTATTGCTACTGGATAGGTTATAGAGCTATCAATTTTTCAAGGATTTGGGTAGATTGTTATTCTGGTTGATCTTTATACTTGAAACTCCAAGGATTTAGTGCTTAAAAAGTGAAAGCATTGTAAACCTTGGAGATAGTTATTATTTTCTCTCCTCCAAACTTGTGAGAACTTTAATTCATCTTGCTTCATCAAAATTAACGTATCAAAATATTTTCCAGTTGATATGCAGAGAGTCTGGGAGATGTTTATTGCAAACCATCTTGTATTAGCAGATGTAGTAGGTAAAAACAAATATTTTAGAATATATTTAATACTTTGATAACTGTAGTGTTTCGGCCTTCTTTTATTCAAAAGCTTAGAAGTAGCTGCCACAAACTAAAAGTAATTAACTTCCATTTCTCCTTTAAAGCTAAGCTAACCCAAATCTCCTCCCATTCTTAAATCAAGGAATGTGTTATGAGGGTAAAAGTGAAACTACAAACCAGATTTCACTTTGGATTCCAATTTATTATTTTTTTTTTTTTTAGTAATAAGGAGATTTATTATGTGTACAATGACCTTTGGATAGTTGGAGTTAACCTTGGTGTAGATATGGAGTGGTTTTTGGAATGTGACTCTTGGCAGGTATCTAAGCTTATTCATTCCTTTCCTGTCTAATGATTCATTTCACACTTATTCCTCTCTGTTGGAGGTATCTCCGTGTTCTGTTTATGTTGTGAAGCTCATATGTACAGTAAAATATACATGATTTTTCTATATTATCAATAATAAATATTTGTTCATACTCAAAAGCTGCAGAAAGAAACAGAGCGGTTTCCAGCAGATGTTATTTCATACTTCGCTCTGCTGTTTTAAGAGTTTGCATGTAGTGATATTAATGGCCTCAGCACAATTCCTGGTACTCTCTCACTAAAAGCAGTGCTACTATTGTCAGTCCTTAGTACACCAGCAGGGGTAAGAAATTACATTGGCAGTGCAACTGGAAGGTTAGCTTGCAGAATCGGGTGAGTGGAGCTACAGCAACTACTGTGCATCAGCTTGTTCAGTTAGCAGTTCAGACTGTTGCATTTTCTAGAATCCTCCTGTTGGCCAGAGCTATACATTTCTATTACAGTTCTCAACTGTAATAGCATACTTACCTTTTTAAATTTGGTTGTTAACCATATCCACATAATGCTTTGATCACTCCTTCTGACAGCATCACCAATATGTGCACGGCAGTCACAAATTCAACAGATTTTGAAAAACTGATTTCCTATTGCAGGTTATGTTTAATCAGAGAGTGTGGTCTGTTCTGCTGGAGGGTTTTTTTTTGTATTTGATCTATAGGGGAAATTGTTATGGCCCTTGGTACTATTAGCATGAAAATATTCCTCAGCTACATACGATGGATGTGTCTGGGACTAGGAATACTGAATAGAAGCATATGTTCGGAGGCACTGTAAACTGGTTGCTTGGAATCAAGTAGGAGAGCACAGCTCCATCTGAGAACAGGAGATGGAGGAGAAGACTATGAATGGTAGTAACTTTGGAATCTGAATGAAGGATTGTCTGAGGGAGGAGAATGGACTAGGATGAGCATCCTGAGGAGCACAGACTGGGACTCAAGTTTGTGATATCAAGAGAACTGGGGCAGATCATAAGTTGTGAGAAAAATAAGAATAACACAGGCTATACAAATATGTCAAAGGAGATCAAGAGGCAGTGGGAAGAAGAGTCTGACAATGGATTGTAAGAATCTAGATGCTGCCATTGCTCACTGTCAGTTACCTTCTGACAGGCCACAGTCTGTGTTGGTCATTATGTGGCACTTTATGTGGGCCAAGCATGACTTTTCTGAGTATCAGTTCCTGTTATGAATGTCTGACACCTCTGCAGACAGTCTCTATAGCCACAAGGCAGAACGCTCTGTGGAGCTGCTTTATAGGAGAAAGGTGCTCACTGATTTAAAGAAAAAAAAACAACAAAAAACAAGACAAAACATTAGTGAGAGCTTGGAAACAAACCTCCCTGTTGTACAGGGAGACTAGCAATTCTGGCAGAAAGCTTCATAGCAAGCTGACATACTAAAAGAGAAAAAAGTGGAAACTATAATACCTGACAAAGTTTTGACACTCCAGGATGAAACAAGGAGGATCAAAGCCTAGCTTGAGCAAAATGGGGGCATAAAACTGTCACAACAGGGAATTTTACCATTATACGTGTCCTGAAAGCAAAAAGAAAGAATGTGTTGCATTCTGATGCATGGGGAGGACAAATTTGTGAGGGGAAAAAGGGAGGAGGCTGAAGAACTCAACACCCTTTTTGCCTCAGTCTTAACAGGTAAATTCTCCTAATAAGATTTGTCTTGGGAACTTGCCTACAGAATAGGAGAGCAGAGAGCAAAGAACTGCAGAATAGCTGTTTCTCAGTGAATACTAACAAGATAGAACATGTGTCCCATGTTCCACCCAGAGGAAGTCAGTGTGGAATAAATACTACACATGAAATTCAAATACCATTTCAGTAAGCTTCCTTCAGCAGAAGAGTCTGTGCAATGCACGTGTGTTACTGATGTGTTCAGTGGCACGGATCAGTAGATCAGTACCAGTGTATGTTCCTGCAGTGCGATGTATAGCTCTTTTCTCAGCCTAAGCAGCGATGCAGTTTCCTGCATCTAAGAAGTCTGCTCCCACAGCCATGCTGAGAGGGACACTGAGGATGCAGAGAGAAGCTCTGGTACCCAGCAAAGCCTGTATCGTTGTCTGATCCTGCTCACAGTGCAGGGAGGAAGAGAGGTTGAGCCTTGGCTGAGGACCACCAGTTCTGGTGCCCTATGTGCCAGGGGAGGATGTTGGCCCTCAGCAGTGTAGCGTCCAAAGAATAATGGAAAATGCAGGATTGATCTGGCCATCCAGTGTGTGCATGCCTAAAGGTATAAGAACAGCTGATTTTTAAAATGACATTGTTAGAGCTAGAGCTTTGGATTTATTGGGGTGTTGCAATTCAGGGGACCTCAGATTTAGTCCATATACTTTACAAAGACTGGTAAAATTTGCAGAATGATTGAATGGCCTGGTTTGGAAGGGACTTCAAGGATCATGAATCTCCAACCTCCCTGCCACATACAGGGCCACCAACCTCCCCATTTATACTAGACCAGGCTTCTCAGGGCTCCCTCCAATCTGGCCTGGAACACCTCCAGGGACGGGGCATCCACAACCTCTCTGGGCAGCCTGTTCCAGCACCTCACCACTCTCTCTGTAAAGAATTTCCCCCTGACATCCAACCTAAATCTCCCCTCCCTCAACTTAAAACCATTTCCCCTTGTTCTGCAGTTATCTACCTTTTCAAAGAGTTGATTCCCCTCCCCTCAGTAGGCTCCCTTTAGGTACTGAAAGGCTGCAATGAGGTCACCCCACAGCCTTCTTTTCTCCAGGCTGAACGAGCCCAGCTCCCTCAGCCTGTCTTTGTAGGGGAGGTGCTCCAGTCCCCTGATTATCTTTGTGGCTCTCCTCAATTTAAGCTGGTCCAGTTAACTATGCAAGTCCTAAGGCACTCAGAATACTAGATCTTTTAACCAAAAGCAGTTCTCCATCTATAAACAGAATCCTCAAGACTGAAATAACACATATGAGAGGGTCAGCTGCTTACTAAGCTGTGTAAGGGAGCAGCAGCAGGGCTGATCCTTGGAGGTAGGCAGACTATGAGCTGAGGGAACAGCCTCCTCATGACAGGCACCCTGAACCATGCGGCAACGTCATGAGAAAGCAAACCAGCTCCAAAGTAGAAGTAGGAGATCAGAATGAGAATTTAGAATCTGGGCTGGAGACCAGCACTGGTTCCCACTGAGTGCTGAGGTGGCATCCTTATCTTTGGCCATGGTCACAGGTGTGTGAGTGTACATAAAAGATGAGGTAAATTGAATAATATAGAAGTGATTTGATTGTGCTCTGTACTCGGCACTGGTGAGACTGCACCTTGAGTACTGCATTCAGTTTTAGGCTCCTCACCTCAAGAAAGACATCGAGGTCCTGTTATGTGTCCAGAGAAGGGCAACAAATGTAGAATACTGATTATAACTAATAATTCTACCTTTTTGTGGGTGCCTGTTCTTGCTTCACCAGCAGACAGATAGTTTATCGTTTGTGATCACACAGGCCTTCTGTGTACCTCCTGGTCTAGACACAGAGATAATTCAAGCACAGGGAACTGGAACATTGTGATGCTTGATACATGCAGCTATTGACTTGATGGAGTGTTGCTATATCACAGCCACCTGCTCAGGAAGAAAAACAAAAGAGGAAAAAAAGAAAAAAAAAATCCACCAGTATCTCGGATTAGTATGTTTACTTCAGAAAGCTTTGGCAACGTAAATCAGATAAGTGCTGAGCTTGATAAAGTTGCATTAAATAATTTGTTCTCTCTTGTACCTAATATAGGAAATCCTACTGTAATTCTGGGAATTGTGTTTGCTCTACACTGGAGGAAAATGTGTTGTTGAGTAACTGTCAATTCAACGAGAATGTTAAAATAATAATTATAAAATTAGAGTGAGTGTTTATTCATAAAAGAACAGTCACCTCTATGAACTGTAATTAACATTTTGCTAATTTGGTCTCTGACTGGCACAGAAAGCATGGAAGTGATTCAACTCTTCCCAGACCTAGTACAGCCACAGTCATAGCATTGTAGCAGAGGTGAGATTTGTGCATGGGTTGTGTTGTAAAAGCAAGGCACACAGGAGCGAGTCCAATGGTGCTAAGTGTCTGTCACTCAGTGTGTGTATCTGTCAACTAAAGAATAACCGCAGCTACAGAAATCCCTTATTGAAGGAATGATTATGGAGAGATTTAGGCTGAATATTGCCGTATTTTTTTATTAGAAAACATCTCTCAACTTCATCTGCTTGTTCAGTTTGCATAATTATTCCCCTTCTCCACACCCCCAATTATTTTTCTTGTTTAATCATCAGATTTTAGAAGATAAGCACACTGTGCTCCTTGGCCCAAAGAGTGCATAGTAATGCCCCTGTGTCAGGTGATACTTGATGGAAATGCGAGACACATAAGTGATGACAAGGAAAAGAACATGATTCTGCAGAAGACTTTTCATCTGTAAGACTGCACAGAGCTCTGGCCAAGTCCATTGTTTTGTTCTTCTTTTAATTTTTTCATCCTTTCCTTTGACTCCATGCAAGCGTTTTGGTTCAATTTTTACATAGGAAGAATCAGGACACAGCAGACATGGTAACACGCTAAGTGTGTATGTGCTAAATGAATACATTTGCAGAAGGGAGAATAGAATATATGAAGGCAAGCATAATACACTTCATGGCAAAACAAGAGATGAAGTGGAAAAATAGAGCCTGCTATTAATGCAAGATTTTCTTGCTTGAGCATCTTGCGACATTGATGGCAAGTTTGAAGTTGCTCTTTAGTTTAACAGAGAGTGGTGAATTGATTCAAAGGGTGTGTGATAAAATGAAAAGGGAAAAATTAAATCTCTGCTGCCAATTCCCTCCCAAGTGATTTCTGCCATACAACAAAGCTGGGCACCAAGACAGAGCAGTGTAGAATTTTATAACAGGTTCATTTTGGCAGAGAAGCTGAGTTGTCGGACATCATCCCTAGGGTATAAGCCAAAAGAATAGAGAGCAGTGACAACACTGCTAGTAGTAAGGAATGTTTGTACGTTGTTTTATATGGCATGGGCTAGATGGGGTAAATAGGGTTGTGGTAGAGTGATTCCCTTCTTTTTTTACAGGTTATTTCGAGCAGCAATGATGCACAATGACTCATTAGGCTGAAGGGCACGCTAGAGGGTCAGTTCTTTCATCATCTCTCAGTATGCACATAAAGCCGTTCGGAGATATGATGAAGTGACATAATCTGAGGTAGGATACACACTCTGGCAATTTCAGGTTAACTGTCATGAAAATAGGACATGAACATACATAGTTATTTCTTATGCTGAAGGCGAAATTTAGCCCAAGTATAAGAATTACGATTTACTGTGCATCACATTTTATTTTTTTACAATTAGGCAATTTATTTTAATGACTTCTTTTACAGATATTTAGGATAAAAAATCATAACACTGTGAGATGTTATTAGCAGAAAACAACATAGATACCTTGATGTTTCTAATGGAGTTAAAATATAAGAATAAAATTGTGGGGAGAGATTGCTCTGGAAATACTAAAATGCAATTTCACATGAGAAATGTCATAAAAATGAATTATATGACTAGAAAGAAATAATATGAGCAAGCAGTAAACGCATTTTAAGGTGCCTAACTGAATGTTACAAAGGAAATACTGGTAATACAGAGCGAGTCAATAATGAGAGTGAGATAAAAGGTAGAATTAATGACTAGTAACTAGTCTTGACTTATATAAAATTATAAGAATGTGTGATTTGATAGGGCAGAAAGATCCCTCTCAGGTTTGGAGAAATAGTCAATTCAATGAGATCATCACGCACAGATGGAAAATATTTAACTTCTATTTTTCTATGCTGTGCTGTAACCTAATTTGTTTCATTCCAATATTCTGATATTCTAAAAGAGTGTTCTGCTTGGTGACTTCTTATCTTCTGTATTAAATTTTCTAAGTAGCTGATCAGGAAGAGATGAACCTAATAATTTGATTAACAGACTGGTGTTGTAATTAATTGTACTTATCTGATTAGTCAACAACCAAAGCAGATTTACCATCCTTTCTTCTCAAGGCTCTGCACTGATAATGTTTTTTCAAGACTTTAAGGAAGATACAGGAAGGCACTTGAAACTCAGATGTAACGGAGAGATTGCTTTATAGGTTAGGGTGAGTCATCGTACTTAAGCAGTCATGATCCTATTTATTTGTTCCTCTAGACTGATAGGATTGCTTATGGCAAGTCATGCTTTTTTTCTGAACTTAATCTTCATTCATAGGATTTTCAAATGAGTAACTCCATTTAATACAACTATTTGCATTGTTTACGATCTGATCTTGTTTTTTACCTTTTTCACTTGATTCTAAAGCCAAAGCAAAATAGCAGTATTACTTACCAATATTTTGATTTATAAGAAGTGTATTAACAATGCTTTTAAATGTTTCAAATTCAAAGGCTCATGCACACAGACGTACTGAGCTTAGGTCCCTGTGGTGGTTCGCCAGAGGAATATATAATATGTTGTAATACCTGATCCAAAACCGGTTGTTTTGATTTAGTGATAACAGTATCAATTTAAGAGTGAGCATAGCATATTGAAAAGTGAGCATTAGAACATAAAGAATAGTATAATATATCAAAATAGGACCTGGAATGCAAATTTATGTTTATATTTGCACTGTGCTAAGTCACGCAGGAACTGTAATGTCGCCCAGATAAAATGCTAGTCTGACAGAAAGAGAAGTCATCTCATGATATCCTGGCCCTAAGATTTTGATTAGCCCGACCTCTAACATTTACTGTTCTGCATTAATGTATATGTAATTAGCAAGCTGTACTTCTCTCTCTTTCTTCTTTAAGATGCAGTTTTCACATTTGCATAGACTCTCAATCATATCTGTAGATCATTGCAGTTTCATCTTTCTAGTATCTTGTCTTTTAGAAGGAATTTGATAGTTGTAGCACAAGGCTCTTAACTGTGCAAGCTGAATTTGTGCGACTGAAATATTTGGAGGTCCTTTAAATATTTGGCCAGTGGGTCTAAAGGACGTTTTTGCACTTACCAAGCTATCACTGGATGCTCAGTTTGCCTGTTTTGTCTGGGAGGCTGACTGACTCTTCAGTGTTCCATTTGTACATGTGAGCAAAAAAGGAAACTTAAATAATATCAGCAAGACAGAAATCTATAATTTAGTAGTTTAAACACTGGGGGTTCTTTTATTGCACACAATTAAGAGAAGATCTATGGGTAGTAGTTGAAGTTCACTGGAATCCAAGACATACAAGTGATTGAGAGAATTTAAATACATATGGTAGTCTTCAAATCACTTTCAATTTTTTGCTTCCATGGGTGATAGTTCTTTGTTCTTTCAGAAAAGACCTCTTAAGTACATACTGAGACCCTATTCTAAGTGTTTGACAAAAATGGATCAAGTAGTGACTCCAGATAGTACAAACTCTCAGGACTTCATGGGTTCCTAATTTCTTGACAGAGGGAAGAAAAGATGAGCAAACTAGTTCTTTAAGAAATATGTTTAATAAATAAACTCGCAAGAGATCCCAACTTCCAACAACCCCAAATCTTTTATTTTGTGGGGGTTTTTTTCCTTCTCATTCCAAAAAAACATTTCTTGTGATTTTTTTTTCTCAAATTTTTTTATTTGTGAGATTTATTAAGCAAACCTCTATATTGAGAAATGTGTCATGCTTATTTTTACATGATAGTTTGGTCCTTTCATATTAGTCTGCAGACAAACATATATCCTGTAGCTAGGACATGGTAGCATGCTGGCATTGAACAATTCAGGCTAAAACCTGGCAGCAGGTCAGGAATGCATTTTGATCCCATGTTAGCTTGTGAAGTTGTACTTTGATCATAATCAAAACATTCACTGCAAATATTTCTGTGAGTGCAGAGAAGAGGCTCACGTGTATCCCTGAAAATCACGAGCTACTCTGGGATTATGCCAAGAGGAAAAAGCTGTCAAACCCAAGAGTTTTTGTTTTCATTTGTTAGCACTAGTTGTTCTAAATCTAAGACAATGTCAAATACTTCAGAGGATGGTGAGGAATTTCACATGTTGTATGGAGTTGGCTAAATTCCTTTTCTCAAGTTGAAAGAAAATACTTTTTCCCAGCAGTTGTAAATGTTAAAATGTAAAAATTTTGACAATTTTTTTCTTGTACAGATATTAAAGATTTAAAATTATATCAAAGAGACATCACATAAAAGATTTTACAAAGTGATGTCAAAAATCTGATAAACACTGTGAGAACAGTATTTTTAAACACAGTAAATTACTGTATTTTGCAGAAAGTGTATTTTCACTTATTCTGAACTCCAAAGCATTTTGCCTGCTTTTTTGCCGTAGCTGTTATAAATGCAGTCGTGATGCCAAGATTTTCCTGATAATAGCCAATGAAAAATAAAAAAGGAAATATTTTTCTTGTCATGGAATTATTTTTGCTAATGCAACTTATGCAAGATAGATTTTCCCACAGGATTAAATATGATAAATACAGTCTTCAACTTTAAGTAGAGGAGAAAAGTAGACAAAGAAATGATGAACAAATAACCTGAATTTTAATACTTTAGAAATTGCTTGAACAATGATTGTAGAGGAAGGCAATTAAGAACATCAAGAATACGCCAATTTGTAAGCATTTAAAGAAAATAATATGATAAATAATAGGTAGAACAAGGTTAATATGAAAACCATGTATGATCAGTGGTTTTGTTCTGAATAAGATACCAAGCTGTATAAGAAGATGAAAAACAGGAGAGACTGCTTTTCAGCAGTGAAGCATCTGACAAAATGCTTATGAGTTTCACAGTGACTACAGTGGATGTCCAAGGAAGAAGAAATTACATCAATAGTAGTTCAAAGTATGCTCCACCAGCCATGTAGACATCTGTCTGGAGGCTGGCATGGGGAACAGTGCTTGCATTAACAGCATTAATGTGTTCCATTGCCTTTGGGTCCATGCAAAGTTCTAGCAAGGCATTGTATAGGACAGAAGTGCCTGACGTAACTCTGGAACAGAGAGTTCACATGCAAGGAACAGTGCGGCTATTGTACCATTTGTGATCAGCTGTGTGGAAAGTATGGCTCTTAGACCATCATCTCTGAGCATTGATTTGGAAGCCATTCCTGAAACACTGTGCACCTGCCCTTTCTTATTCTGGTGGATGGCTGTTGAGATTACTTGTTCTCTCTGGGAAACTGAGTGTTTCTGTTTTGTTTGTACACAAAAGCAAGAAACCCAAAGTAGTTCTCAGGGTTAAATCCAGAATTCTGGATTCATAAGGCTGGTGCTATTTCAGGTTCACTTATCCTACGTGTTTTTTTGCCCTTCAAAGACAAGTTTTAATAACTCTTACTAGAATTGTCTTCCATGAACTTTACTCTCTTTGAGACCAAATACACTTTTTGTCAGCTACTGCTAGTTTTCGGGAAGGATGTCCCTTTGCTTTAAAACCACCTTGTCTGCTTCCACCTGGTAACACCCGGTTTTCCAACTGAAGTGAAAAGTTGATTTCACTTTGCCTTTTCTGTGATCATAATAAATTCATAAATTTACCTTGTATTCTTCTTCACGTTTTATCTGTCACTCTTTCAAACCAATGGGTTCTGGATTATTAATTTTTTTCCTGTGTGGCAGTATGTAGCCTTCCTCTGAATCTTTTTGAGTTCTCTTAATCTTATTTTGATATGAGAGGGTCAGAGTTGCCTACTGTAATGAGGATAATGCATACTGTAGTTCAGTACTGTTCACTGCTATAGTTTACATAGCTTGTCATATATGCCTTACAGCCCAGTTTGCTCATTTGGCTGCTGCTGAGTGTTTTGCCATCTTTCCGTGGATCTATGTTATAATCCCAAGGTTTTAGCGATCAGCAACGCATCCAGCATACTATCAGGAAGTAGAACAGGAATTTGTAATTTTTTTTTTCTCAAAGATATCACTTTACATTAATCTGCATTAAATGTAAAGGCCCTTCTACAGCACTTCCCTGTTACCGCTTGTCTTATTAGTCTGAATAATCACTTCTTTTCTTCAGCAAATTGTCATTTCATTGTTCATCTCCTGTTCCTGATACCTTATGAATAAGTCACTCCACTGGTGACCATCCTCCATTGTAAGAACTGACCATTCATTTCCTATCTTTTAACAATTATCTTTTAATTATCTCCCCATGGTTGCTTAGTTTCATTGAAGTCCTTTTGTTAGAGATATGGTCAAAAGTCTTTTGAAAAGTGAAATAAATGCTATCAATCTAGGTGGGATTGTGAATCAGCCCCTTGACTCCTGCTAGTATATCTTATTTATTTGTGTGACCTTAGGGTCTGTATTTTATTATAGTTTGCTGTAATTTACAGCATTTTTCAAAATGTAGTATTTGCATCCTTCCAGTCCTGTGATACCAAGATGGTTTGAAATGAGAAGCTGTATGGCATGGTTATGGCATGGTCTGGTGGCAGTGAACAGTTCAGACTCTGTCGTTAGGGGTTCTAATGATGGCCTCCTAAGATTTGCAGAGTGCAACTGGCCCTGCACAGTGTATGTCTGAGCAAAAGTAAAGGCTGAATTACACCTGATCCCTTCTCCTTTTAATTTATACAACTTTTACAAGTTTTTTATAGGTTACAAGGATAAAGCAGCAGTTTTAAATTGTTGGGACTGACCAGCTTATTGTGCTTCCTCATACAAAGAAGAAATAGAAAAGACTTCACTGGCAATAGAAGTCCCCTTTTCTTCATTTCTGGATTGGCTACAGTGGCCTTCGCTTGTTTCCAGTCTCATATCTGAGTGTGAGTGAGTGGCAGAGCAGTGCTTAACTGCCAGCCAGGGTTACACCCACTTCACCACACTTCTGTGCAAAAGGGCTGTGACACATTTAGAGCTCCACTGTTGTTCAAAGCCTCTTAATAAATTCTAGGGAAGAGTCATGTTTGAAATGTTACAGTTCAAAATGGAGAAAAATGTCTTTGCATTGGTGTCTTTAAGCTGCTCCAATTATGACTTACAGAATCTGCAGCAGCTTCTTCCCAAGGGAAGCAAGTGATGCGATATTTCAGCTCTTGCCAACCGGGTGAACACAGTGGTGAAGCTGAATTTTACCTCCTGCAGGTAGCACGTTAACAATGGTATGTGGATAAACAGCTAGGCGTTAATAAGTGCAATGAATCTTATGCAACCAGATGCACATCAAAGAAAGGAAAAATCAGAAATTTGCTGCAGTTGGAATTTTTTTTAATTCTATTATTTAAAATATTTGCTGAATATGATTCTGTCTGCAGTATTTAAATAGAAGTTTTACTTCAAATGGAAACACAAAACATGAGTTGAGGAGTTAGAATCATGTTTTATTTCTTTCAGATGTGGTTCTTTGTGCTATGAATCTTTACAGAACCCTTACATAAAATGTTGTAATTTCTTCTTTTTTTAAGTGGGTTCTTTAAAGATAGTGGTATGAATTCTTTTCCTTCCTGTTTTCTCTTCAAAAACATATCAAAATAGCAAAAACTGATGCTGGAAGTCAGATGCTTCACAGATCACTCTCAGTGGTCATAGAAAAGCACGTTTAGTCTGAGGGTTGGACAGGCAGGCGGATATACAGTAATGAAGGGAACCTGTTGAATGCTTGACTTGGGAGGCTAATTGCTCTGATGTTTTGAAAAGGAAAGGTATGGCTGAATAATCAAGGCTAAATCACATTGTCATAGCATTTGATAGAAAGGTTAATAACCAGGACTGTATCCACATTAAACTCTCAGATGTTTGCCTAATTGCAAAGTATGGTTTTAAAGTGAAACTAATACCTAAGAGATAAAGATCTGGGGCCAAATTCTTTGTTGATATAAATTCTTTCTCGCCTCATTAATTGGCGTTGAGCGATGCTAATTAGTAGTAGAGAATTTGCCTCACAACCTGTGTTATTGTTACCCACAGGCAGGATTGATAAATAATTAGTAGTCTGTAAACTACCTTATAAATGAGGAAGGCTATCACTGGTACTGAAAGCATTTAACAAGAAGAAATGTTCATGGAGATACCGTCCCATGTCATAGTTGAGTTTAGTGTAGTGTTATAATGTCCTGCATTTTCTTGTTATTTTTAAATGACAATGCATTGGGCTGTCATTCAAATCTGACAAAATTGCATAGAGGATCTGCAGCAGTCGCTGAAAAATATGTTTTCATTTACTGTTACTTCCAAACAAGAAGCTGTAGTCACTAAAAGCTTAGCAATTAGAAACTTGGAATAATGAGCCATCTTGTGTTCTTATTTCTAAATTTATCGCTTAAATTTGTATGATATCTGAGAAACAGCTATTCTTGTCAGCTAGTCTAGTTTTCATCAGTAAGGGATGGTTTTAAAAGATCTTAGTCTACAAATCATGATTAAAAAGGTAAAATTCATCTAGATTCTAAAAGTTACAGTAGTGAAGGTCCTTTTAATGTGTTTAAACGTGTATGAAAGATGCACTGCATGCTTACAGATATGCCAGGGCAACTCAGTCTACTCCATTATAAAAAATTATTGAAAATACAGAGTTTTCAGTGGACTGCTTGTGTTTGTGAGCACACTTTCCTGATAATGTGCATAGTATTGATTGCTTCTTTCTGCTCTCAGTGTTATAATATTAGACTTTTGCAGCAAAGAGCCTTAATGCTTATAGAAACAGCTGGAAGTAAGCAGAAAAAAAAAAAAAAAAGTAGCTCTTATGAAGTCATATGCTACATTGCAGACCTACTTAAAGAATCATAACTAATTGTTGCAGCCTACACTAGGACAGATGATTCCAGCTACCACCAAGAGAAGGCTTTGCCACTGAAGGAAAATGCTTTACCAATCAGATCAAAATAAAATTAGGCAGCTTATAAGAGCAGCATGGAGATAAGAACAGTATGAATGTTGTTTGGCTTCTTTTTAAGTGGTAGTGTCGATTTGGGGAGGGCTTTTTTTTAAATGAATACTTTGCACATTCCAAGAAACTAGATTTCATGACTGGATTGATTTTGGCATAGATTAGATGTATCACGAAGGCTGGCTCTCTTCTGTGAGTCATGAAAATGCTTATCTAGTCCTCGATCTGTCAGCAGTCTTTAACACTGTTGATTTTGAATTGCCCTTGGTAAAGGGCTGTATCTTTGTAACTTTGATTTCTCTAGAAGATGTTCAGAGAAGATTTATTATAGATGGAAAAGTGCAGACATGAAGAACAAGGGGATGGTTTTAAACTGAGACAGGGGAGATTTGGGTTAGATATTAGGAGGAAGTTTTTCACACAGAGGGTGGTGATGCACTGGAACAGGTTGCCCAAGGAGGCTGTGGATGCCCTGCAGGCATTCAAGGCATGGCTGGATGTGGCTCTGGGCAGCCTGGTCTGGTGATTGGCGACCCTGCACATAGCAGGGGAGTTGAAACTAGATGATCTTTAAGGTCTGTTTCAGTCCAGGCCGTACTATGGGCTGCGTTAGGCAGAGCTTTGCCAGCAGGTCAGGGGAGGTGATTATGAGAGACCATGTATGGTCTCATCTCACCGATGAGACCATATATGCAGTGCTGGATCCAGGCCTGGACTTATCACTACTGGGACACGCACATACTGGAATGAGTCCAGAAAACAATGTTAAAGATGATAAAAGGGCTGGAGCATCTCTCCTAAGTGAAGCATATGAGAGAGATGGGACTGTTCAGAGCAGAGATGTCACAGGGTGGACCTTTTCTATGTGTGTAAATACCTAATGGAAGGATATAAAACAGACACAACCAGAATCATCTTGATATTAATAAGTAACAGGAAAAAAGGCCACGAGCAAATCCTGAAATACACGAAATTCCACTAAAACTTAAGATAAATCTTTTTTTCAACTATGAGGATGGTCAAACACAGGAACAGGTTACCCAGAGAGGTTCCATAGTCTTCATCCTTAGAAGTATTCAAATTCAACTGGAAGAAGTCTTGAATCCTGTCATGTTCTGGTATGCTTTAAGTACCCAGTAGTGATGGTACAGTTTGCGAAATGATTTGGTGGGACTGTTCTTTTCAAACCAAGCCTAGGAGTAAAATCTACATAAAGAAATGCTATGAGGATGGACTTTAGATGCCTTCTTGTCACGCAGTTCAAAGACTTGGTGGCCAACAGCACACAGTAAGTTGTGTGATTCTGAGACACTAGGCAAATCCCTGGGTAATGCAGCATAAGTCTCAGATCACCTGTGTTTGGTGGAAAGCAAAAAGTGATCACTAGGAAGTGCATCACAAAACATAGTCTACCTTCTGAGATCCCTCCTGAGATGCTCCAAAGGGCTATCCAAGTTGAAACAATTAATGAACAGGAAGTTAAGAACATGTTTCATCAGAGCTGACTGCATCTGTGAGTCATCATTTTCTGCTTCAGGAGAACTCAGAATCTATCAACTTTTTTCATAACCACTTCCAATTCCCCTGGTCACCCTACTCAGCTTTTCTGTCATTCTGCTGCCCCTCAGATTTCTGAGACAGGTGACACACAGCGTGTTATCAGGGCGAATTTCAGTATTTGGAGGCAATTAAGGCAGTCCTGGTTTCTAGCTTCCTCATCTCAGAGCAGATCCCTATGCAGTGTGCAAAGTTCATACAGAGCACCTTATAGGGATAGTTTCATCCAGACCTGACACCCTTGAAGCCCACTGCATGATGGCTCTCAGGACTAAACCTCTTTCTGGAGTGCAGCAGCATTGATAATAACGGGACGTTATGCACTTAGTGCATGTTTGTAGCTGAATAGGTTAGACATTCTGTGTAATATGTAGATGGGTCAGGGCTGCTGAAAAGGCTCTTCTGGGTATGATACTGATGACAAAAATGTGCATGTAGAGAGGGAGTTATTTTGCATGTTCAAATAAGGGGCTTTCTAGTAGTTGAATGAGTATGTGCTTAATAGCAAAATCTGCCTGCTTCCTCACTCAAAATGATTACTGGAGGTTTTTTTCCACTCAGTTGCAACTTCATTATACATTATTCTCCTGAGGGGTTTTCCCTTGCTTGCTATCTTCAGTGAATAAACTTGGTTTCAACAACATTGACATTCTTTGAGCTCTTGGTTCATATAAACTTTTACTACTTTCTGGAAAACTCCCTTTTTTTTGTGGCTATTGTGTCAAGTAGAAAGATGGAAAGATTGTGACAATTACTATTCTTACTCAAAACTTTTTGAAATGAAACTATACTTTTTATTCATAACAGAAGTAATTTCTGAGTTCACTAGTTTAGAATATTGACCTTTCTGTGTCCTTTCTTATGTCACATCACACCATAGCAAGAAAATTACATATACTCAAACATGCTTTGTCTTTATATCAAGGGGGTGTGAGGAGGACCAGTCTTAATTTCATCTTCGCTAAATACACATAATTTGTTCTCAGTATTTATTCTACATGGCTGCAGTTAGTTCTGCAACCTGAAGAACTGTTGCCGGTACAGAAAAGGTCAAACTACTTGCTGTGATCCGAGGATGCTCAAGGAGAACAATTGACTCTGTAGACACTGTCTTTGAGATTTGTAGAAGTATCACGGGGTGTAATGTCAAAGATTGTAATGCCCCATATCCGCAGAGCATGTCTCTGATCACATTGGCTTTCCAGATGATCTTTCTATAGATCTCAATCTCCCTTCCCTGGATAACTCAGGTGGACTGAGTTATAATCATAAGGACATTGTATAAAAAATGACGTGAAAGGAAGAAATTATTTAGTGCCTCCTATCTTCTATCACCTCAAATCCTGCCAAAAATATTGAAAAACTATGCCAGGCTTGACAGGGTGTTGTTGTTTTTTTTTTCATGAAAACCAGTACATTGTATCTCTGGATAACATGGTTTCACTTTTAAAACTGTTTGGAGATTGACTCTGGAAAAAAAAATTCTTACTTAGGGAAACATCTTACCAACTGTTGCTGCAGTTGAAGGTTCGCACAGTGACCTGTATATTTACAAATGATAAATCATGCCTTACTCCCTGTCACACTGCCAACTACAGCTTGTTTGAGTTAATGACTAGAAATAAGAAAATTATGATGGTAGAGTGCTTTCCTTGTCAGCTTGAGTAACCTGGGACTTTATTCGCTTCTGCAGAACTTCATACCCTGAATGTGATTGTGTAGAGCCCTTTTATGAAAGGTCTCAGCAATGACTTACAGGGTTCGGGGTGTTTCCTTCAACAGAAGTGAAATGGGAACAGTTAGATAGTATGATACATTTATTTTTAAATAAACAATTATTTCTGCTAACTGTTAATGTGAAGGTTGGATTTGTCCTGTTTTCTAAGCTATTCCAAATCTAAATAAATACCCTAGATCTGGGGAGGACTGCGATAGCTGTGAGCCATGTTCAAGAGACAGTGCTGAATCTGTATAGAGACTTGTAAAAGAAAAGGAATGGCAGCCATGGGAATTCAGTGTATCCACCTTTCAATTACAGAACCAAGTGGAGCATAATGAGGATGATAAGCTGAGGAACTGAACTCGGCATCTCCTCCATACAGAGTGAAGAAATACATTTTCTGTGCAAGATGTGCCCATAGTCTTCTTTCTGCATAAAGGCCCTGTATTCTTTCCTTTGCTAGAAATGGAATAGGCAGACAGCTCAGTGCTGAGGGACTATAAGGTTGTCTGCATTGCTGTCTTGTTGAGGAAGAGTCTCTGGAGAGCTTGGGAAGGAGCTGAAAGGCTTCCAGTCAGGCTGTGGTGATGTTTGTCCATGTTAGAGAGAAGAAATCGCCTCTGTGAAAAAATCAGGAAGAATATACTTCTCTGTTTCTAGTGATGCACAAGTCTGTATGTTTTGAAAGCTTGTACTCAGTGTATAAAACTGTAAATAGAAGACACATGGACAGACAATGGTAATGCAAATTACTACTGCTGTTTAAAGGATCCAGTAATATTTCAGGGTTTTTTATTATATACGTACATAGTGTTGCAAGGAGAGGCACCACTAATAATCTGTGCAATATTCTTGTAGGGCTGGATACAGCTTTCTTTCTGTTTCTCCTTGTCTTGCCAGAGGGTAGGAGTGTCCAATGAAATAAGTCTATAAATCCTTCCTTCTCCTCACAACCCTCTCTTTATCTCTAGTATTCAGATTCTTAGATCTACTTTTCCTGCTTTTGCTGTACTTACAGGCAAAGCTTCTGACTTTAATAAGGGGACAGTCTACTCAAAATAAACCTAAGCCAGAGTCTCCAGTGCTACTGGGGCACACTGTTTGGGAAAGGCATACTCTGTAATTTCATCTTCTGATTTCTGTCACCCAAAGGGAAGTCAGAGGATTTCCATCACATCAAAGAGGGATCCAATGGAAAATTCTTTCCTGTTGATGCTTTCTGGATGATAGAAGAGGGCACCCATAAACTGGAGGAAGGCTCCTCATCTGCAGCTTCTGGAGCAGCAGGGAAAGAGAAAAAGCATTCGTTTTAGAAGAGGAGCAAAACCTCACAAAACTTGAAACACAAAACTAGCAATGACTTAATAGGAGGCATTTCTGATGTGCAGTGTGAGGAGAAGTGAGTGAGGAGTCTCTAGGAGGATGGAAAGCAGGAATTTGTAAGCTAGGAAGTTAAAGGCATTTGTTCTGGTTACAGTTTCTGGGCTTTATGTTTTCTATTGGACTGCCTGCATACATGAAGGGAACAATGTTGAATTAGTTGGGGCAGCTTGCATGTGAAAGCAGGACTAAATAGGGCAGCGTGGGGATGCAATTATAGCTGGAAAATGGTGTATGTATTTGATCTAGAAAAATCTTTGGTGCTTTGTTGGAATGGAAACACTTCTTTTAGATGTCAAGGAGGCAGAACAGGAAGAACTATACAG
This sequence comes from Perdix hodgsoniae, assembly GCA_035772895.1. Lineage (NCBI taxonomy): Eukaryota > Metazoa > Chordata > Aves > Galliformes > Phasianidae > Perdix > Perdix hodgsoniae. Next base: position 455,131 of record JAPSGF010000028.1, on the reverse strand, counting down.
ACAAAGAATTAAAAGGAGACCTTAAGTTCTCTTACCTTCCTCCTAAAAGTCAGTCCCTTCTCCCAAGATTCTCATCTTCTTTCTGTCTTTAATACCAAGACAATTTAACATGGTACGAGAGGAAGAAAGTGCCTTGCCCTCTTCCCACATGAAATGCCCAGTGTTCTCTCTTCCAGATGTTCATACTAGGCAGTTAGCGCTGGTCTCAGCACTTCTCTGTTCTTCCTTTCTGTGTGAACTTTAGAAGTGAGGAGAAAGGAGCTACAGATGAGCACCTCAGCAGAGGGATGTCTGCCCTCAAATTGGAGATTGCCAATTCACCCATTTCCAAATCAGAACTGCTGCTGGATGCAGTTTTTCTCACTTTTTCTTGATATCAACAAGCACAGGTTCTATTCATATATACACAATCATACATATTTGTCTTTTTTTATCAGTATTTTGAATTTCACGACACGTTATTCATTAGATTTTGTTTTAATTGCATTTTTATAAAGATGTTCAGAAAGCCCTAGAGAAGATTGCAACACCAGTGTTCTCTCCAAAAGGGAGAAAAGGAAGCACTTGTGTAAAATGAGAAACAAGTTGTTTTATGTTAGGCTTTGATAATTTTTTCTTATATGTTAAGAGCCCTAGCCACTGGGCTTTTCAATTTCCAAGAGATATTTTTGGCAAAACTTCTAGACTTTTCAAAGCTTTATTTGTATGTACAAATGCACATTTAAAAACACTTTTTCATTAATATAAAAGCCATTCCTTAAAAGAAAAAAAAAAAAAAAGAGAGGAAAAAAAGAAAAACAACAAAAATTATCAGCTCTTCTCCAAATTTTAGTGAGTTGTGAGTCTCAGCTCAGGTAGGCGCATGCTGCTTGGCATCTCAGTCCTTTCTTGTGGAGGACCTGATGCCTTCCATTTGCTCCCCTCTGTGTTACATTTCCAGAGCTCATTCACAGCTGTCTTCATTATTCGCAGCTCTGAAGTGATGAAAGAGAAAAAAGCAAATGTTGTAGCTTGATGTTAATTGTGAGAATGTTTTAGCAGGTGTGGTGGGCACAGAAGCTGTGCAGGTGGTAACCTTTGTTGTTTCCTTACAGGAATGTCAGCTCTGCTGGAGAGGAGGCCCGTAGAAGGATGAGGGAGTGTGATGGCCTGACGGATGCATTGCTGTACGTGATCCAGTCTGCTCTGGGGAGCAGTGAAATTGATAGTAAGGTTTGTCATCTTTGTCTTTTCGAGAGCAAGAAATCCAGATATTCAGGGTACCTCAGGGCTATAAAGCAATAGTTTTTTTTAAAAATGTGTCCCAAGGGATGCCTTATCAAATAGTAGTTTAAAGCATCATTTTCTTTTCCTTCTCTTGAGCTGTACGTTTATGCGTGCTAAATATTGGGTTTGTGTCTAGCTGTGTAATGTGTACAGGTAAGCATACATTCCTCTCACTTTGATTGTTACCAGAGAAAATATAATAACTACTTTAAGAAGAGCAAATATGTCATATTCCATGTAAACTTCCTTACACCACTCTGCCAGGTTTACCTTTAAATTGATTTTTGGAACTCAGTATGAGATAGAACTAATAACAGTGTGGTAGGCTTACAAGGCAAACAAACAAAAAACAAGTGAGCAATTTAATAAGCAGTTTCACAGTGCTACCAGTGTGACATCTTCTTTGAGGAGGATCAATGAATGCTTTCACTATCTTTTAAGATGTATTTTTATGTCAGCATCACTTCTCTGAAAGTACTAGGATACGGACAGGACTCTTCAAAGGTAGATGGTACTGTTTAATTAAAAGGAATTCAAGGACTTACAAGCTGAAGAATTGTAGTACATCAAATACATTTAAGTATTCCACAGAAGAAGAAAAAAAGGCTAGCCTCAATTACCTTCTGTGTTCAGTGTATTGTGCTAAAGCACTTCCAACAATCTTGGTCAATTTGCCAACCCTTAAAAATTCCATAAGAGAAGCCTTCAGCGTAGCAATATCTTAAAACTGGCTATGGATTTCTGAACAATCTTCCACAGAGTTGTCCCTGGACCTCTGATGGCTTGCAAATTGAAAATCTTTAGAATTTTCTGGTCATGAACTAAACCAAGCAGATCAAAAATGCTGATGCTTTCATGGTAGGGAGGGAGGAATAATAAAAGGTTTGTAGCATGCATTGCAGGTTTAGTGGCAAAATAACACAAGCCCACAATTGGTCTTTCCATTAATAAACATTTAGAAAAGTAATGACCAAAAGAGGCCCAACCTCACCATGCTTGCATCAGGGTCCACAGCAAATCCAGCAGCCACAAGCTGCCTCCCGCCCTTCCCACAGTGCAGCTCGGAAACGCAGGGGTGTTTTTAGCTTCATTGGCTTTGGGAAAGTTGAATTAGGAATTGTGTCAAACCTGCCTGATTCAGATTGGCTGCAAGAAAGGAGAAGACAGGGAGCTTCAGTGGAGCAGGAGGTAGAGGAAGTAGATTGCTACCTTTCTCACAGCTTCACTGCTGCTCTTTCTTTGTAGATGACTGGGCTGATTTCAAGATTGTTATACTATTAAAAGGGTTAAATAAGGAGCACAGTAAGCTCTCTGTTTTGCCTCTTATCACTAATATAAAATATTCCATTTATGCTCTCATTTGTAGCTGTTATGACTTTGTAAAATCTGTAAGCTGTGATATAGAGGAAAAAATGAGGACATGAGAGAAGAATTATTCTCTCTGCCTGAGTAGTTTTAACCTCCTGTCTAGCAGGATTTTAACATGGCATAAAGCACTTTTGCAGCTAAATGCAAAACACTGTATTGTAGCCATAGGTCTTGCATCCTTTTCCCAAAGCTGAAAGTGATTTTAATTAAACCCAATATTTGAATAACTGCCTCTAAATCACTTTTTAATCTAGTGGCTATTCATGATGAAATGTTAGAAATATCTGTAGGAAAGAGGAACGTGAGGTCCCTTGAAAGTTCAGAGCTACAAATCAGAAAGAATAAAACCTACTTCTTGTCTTGTATGAGTTCATCCAAATGGCAAAGGTGTCAGTTGCATTTGAGGTATTATCACTTTCTACTGCCAGGTAACATTGTCCTTGTAGTAGACTCAGTTAAAACTGTGTTGTTTTTTTTACAGAATGAGAATTTAAAGTGAGAAAATTGATATCCATACAAAGGGGCAATAAAATACCAAACTTTAATCAACACAAGGCTGCAACTTAAGCAGGTTGCAGTTGTACAGAAGAAATTATTAGCACGAGTCAATAAAATTCAAATGTGGAAATATCAAAGATAAGTTAAAGGTAGTAAACTTAAAAATATATTGTGGTCACTACAAGGTCATAGCTTTCAGGTAGAAAAGATGCATTAGAAGTTTTTGCATTTTTCTATATATTTTTCTGTATGTGTTTGTATGTTTGGCTGGAGATTTCAAATCAGTGCAAGTTTAATTTGAAGTTTCATTCCTTAAAAAAAAAAAAAAAAAATCTTGTCTAGATGTTTAATACCTTCTCTAGAACTTTGCTGTCTCAAAAACTGTGCCAAATATTACAGAGCATAAGCTCATTCAATCCATGGAAGTAAATGCAGCTCCATCTGCTTGCCTGGCTGGTGAATATGGCAGAGTAGGATAGAACTGAAACCTCATACTCACTCTGTTCTGGGTTAGTGGAGCAACAGAGCTGGAGTGTAGTGACTATTGCTTCTGTCTCCATAGAGCATTAGGAACAATTGAAATAGAAATAGACAGATAATGACTTTTTCTTTACCATGCTTTCATAAAATTAAGTGCAGATTCTTCTCATAGTAGATAGCAAAACCAACTAAAAGAATAGGATTTATACAAGTCTAAAACTGAACTTCTTTTAGACTTGCAGAAATTATGCTGAATTACCAGTGCCATCTTTTTCTTCCACTGGGTCTAGGTCTAAGTCTGCTTCAGAATTCCCAGCAACATCTTTTACAGAAGGCCCAATCTATTTAGAGGACAAATACATGGGAGGGAAAAGCTGTCCACCAATTATTTGCAGCCTAGCTAAAAGCAGTAAAAATATCAAGACCACTGAAATTCATAGTCTTGCTTTTTAGCCTTCAGAAACATAATCTGTACAAATACTTCTGAAACAGAACTTGGAAGCCGTTTTTTCTGACAATTACCGTAGATATGATGGCAGAAATAAGTGTTATTTCTGGTTTAAAACCAACAAACATACAAAACTATTGCCACTTTCATGTCATATCATTTTCTCCAGTTTGAAGTTCAGAATGACAATAAAAATCTCATGGAAAAATACTGTCCAGACTGTTGTTTTTTGTTGATTTGTTGTTGTGTTTTTGCTTTTTTTCCCATAAAAGAGTGTGTGAGACCTTGCCAGATTTTCTAAATCTTTTAAGCAGCAGTTACCAAGGGAGTACTCAGAAATAAGCAGATAAGTATTGTACTGGGAAAATGTATCTGGAAAGATCAATTATATTGCATTTGCTATGTATACAGAATAAGCAAGGGAAGTATTTTAACATCTGTTTTTCTTTGTTGTTTGTTTGTTGTTTGTTTTTTTGTTTTTTTTTTTACACTTTTCAGACCGTTGAAAACTGTGTGTGCATTTTGAGGAACCTCTCATACAGGCTAGCTGCAGAAACATCTCAGGGACAGCAGATGGGAACAGATGAACTTGATGGATTACTCTGTGGTGATGCCAATGGAAAAGATGCAGAGAGTTCAGGATGCTGGGGGAAGAAGAAGAAGAAAAAGAAATCACAAGATCAGGTAATGAAAGACACTTGCAGTTGCATTGCAAGTAATTGGAGTGCCCATCTTGAAAATTAATTATTGTGTCATGACAAGTAATTAATGCACATTAAGCACATGGGGCATAATGTACATAACTGTTGCCTTTAGAGATCCATCACTAAACCATGTCCCCTAGTGCCATATCCACACATCTCATGAACATCTCTAAGGATGGGGACTCCACCACTTCCCTGGGCATCCTGTTCCCGTGCTTGACCAATTTATATATGTGTATTTGTTTCAGAATTAGTTTCATACTCTGCTTCTGCATTTTAAGAGAAAACTATATAGAACTAAATTAAGCTATGTGAGTGAATGTGAAGAAAACACACATGTTTTCATGTAATTAATGTGGTTTATAAAGATTGGAAGTTACAGTCCTGATAATTTTATTAAGTTACCTAAGGGGCTTTTGTTTTAGATTCATGTAGCAGAAATGCTAAGTCACAGCTTGACCCAGTGATTGAGCACCTGGTGGGAAGGCAGGGCCAAGCCAGGGGAACTCAGCTGCATGCAGTGCACCTTGAGTGACCAGAAGGGGTGGAGCCAGGATCCACCCTTACTTGCTGTAAGTCCTTACTCGCTGTAGCCAGGGATCTTGCTATTCTGCTGTTCTTACTGTGCTTTCCGTCATGTTACAGTTCATTTATGTTAAGATTGTGTTTATTTCATTACTTTCAGACTAAAAAACTTAAGAATGCTGGTAATAATATTACAGACCATGTTGTATCAGTAAACACCCAAAGTAGCATTGAGAAGGGTTACTGGCTTAAGAACTTCTTATAGCTATGGGTTCTTCTTTTAACATATTTAGTTTCTTCCGTTACCACGTATTTCTCTTTCAGACTACTTAAAGGCTTTATTCATTTAAGTAAGCAATTAGGCTGACAAGGTATTTGGGTAAATGATATAGACTGTTAGTGGAAGTACTCGGTTCATAAAGGCAGCATCTATTAATACGGAAAAGTCAAAGTAACATAAGCTAAGATTCAATTTCTTGTGACTGGGAACACTTTTAATTTCACCTGCTCTTGTTGTAAAACACTGTAGTCATCAGATAACTTGTCTTTATTGCAACTTTTTGTTGGGATTCCAGTGTTAGGCTGCAGTGGGTTTAGAAAATGGTAAAAACAAGTGTCACAGAATTCTAGGAGTGCGAAGGGACCTCCAGAGATTGAGTCCACTCCCCTTTGCCAAAGCAGATCACCTACAGCAGACTGCACAGGTAAGCATCCAGGTGGATCTTGTGTATCTCCATAGAAGGAGCCTCCACGACTTCCCTGGGCAGCCTGTTCCAGTGCTCCATCACCCTCACCATGAAGAAGTTCTTTTGCATATTGGTGCACAACTTCCTATGCTCCAGTTTATGGCCACTTCCCCTTTTCCCGTAGAACAGTCTTTGTCCCTTTTCCTATGTTAATAGTTCTCACACTGTGCTTGTGATTTATTAAAACAGCCAAAACAAAAGTATCATGTATGGATATTAATGGCTTCTTCTGTAACTGGCCTTTCCTTCTTGATGCGCTATTTAGGAAGATTTTCTCTCTACCTCTCTTTCTCATCTTTTACATCTTCCCTGTTCCTTTTATAAGTTCTGGATCTTGGGCTACTTTTGTTTCATCATTCTTATTAGACTTCATTCTATTTTAAAAATTCCTTAGAAAGTATTTTCCTTCTCTTCTAGGCCTTTTGGTTGATTTCCTTTACAATATACAGGCTTCTACCTTCCTGTAGATACACTTTGCCTGTTTCTTTGATCGTTCATTATCAATATGCAGCATGGAAAAAGCATCTCTACGTCTGCTCATGTTTGTCAAATTGAATGGTTTAGTATATTAAAATAATAGTAATAATAAAATTGTGCACATCTTTTTAGGTTTATGTTCACTAGGCTTTCCTGCAGTAAGGAAATTTATTCACCCTTTCCAAAACCAGCTTTGTGTTGCGCAAGACCACTTTACCTTAGAAACATTTGAGTAATATTTCTAGTTTTTTTTTCTTTCATCTCCTTTCCATCTGAACAGTTTTTCAGGACCCAGATACATTCTTTCTTACTGAAAATTAAGACTAAATGGAAATCCAGGTTGTTTTCTTCTATTCTCTGTCTCAGCCTGGATGACTGCATTTTCTGGTTTGCGTGTGTAAGGAGAAGGAGATATTCCTGTGTGTTATGGAGGTTATTTTTGTCTTGCAAGAACCTTGTACAACTGGATTGTTTTGTGTTCCTCAGCATAGGCAGAATTCACCTCATCCGAATCAAACTTATTTACACTTTCTGCAGCTCCCAGGAGAATGTTTTTTAGGTGTCCTTTGATGATACGTTGTCACCCAGCATGCTGACTGATGCACTGTGCTTTACACATGTACGTATTCTTTTGCAGTAATCTCACAGGTTTTTTTGCAAGACTTAATTTTTTCCAGATAATGCCTTTTATAATCTCTTTTCAATTGCAAGGCTTAAGCTGTTACCTGCTGCTCGTTCTACCCATCAGAACAGATCTCCTGCTCTTCTTGGGATGCTGTATTTAGAGTGCTCATTTCTTTAAGTGCCTCAGCAGAGAGGCTTTTATCCTCTTAAATATGTCATAATATAGTTCTGAAGAGCATGCTGGTAACGGTCACTATTTTACCTGTAAATAAACAATACATACACGTGGAGTCTTCATAGGATATGATAATTAAAAATACCTGAAACACTTAAAGCATGACACTGAGGTTGAAATCCTTGGGAAGAAATCTGAAAGAAAGATACAAAATAACTACTTCCCCAGATGCTTCTAGATTGAGTGTCAGATGAATTTTAGTAGGTTGTATAGGCTAGGAGTGCATTTTTTTGTTGCCTGAGATGTTCTTCATATACATAGAAGTATCTTTTCTTTTAAGCTCCATAGTATTGGTTTCTACAGATACAAAAAAAACAAAAAAAAAAAGTTCAGTGTTTAAAAACCAGTGGTTTTTGTATTTGTGCTTCATTTTGTATTCTTTAGTCACTCATGTTAGAAGAAGTGCAGAACATAGGCACATTGCATCATAAAAATCACAGAATGGCTTGGGTTGGAAGGGACCCCAAGGGTCATCAAGTTCCAACCCCCCTGCCACAGGCAGGGTTGCCAGCCTGTGTAGTTTGCCTGATCAAGTACTTGATCAGATTGCCCAGGGCCACATCTTGCTTGGCTTTAAACACCTCCAGGGATGGCCCTAAGCATTGTGATGCTGCGGTACAGGCAAGTTGTGTCCAGTTCTGCAGCCTGCTACATGTCTCCGAAGAACATGTGCAGATGTTGGTATAGGTATCTTTCTTTTCTGGCAGCACCATGGAGTTTGTGTAATGAAACTGTCTCTCTTAGGAAGATTAAGTTCACTTTACAATGTGGGGAAAATGTTCAGGTTGTAATGAATGTAACTGTGGGATTTTCCTGTAGCAATATACAACTTCCGTTCTTCACTTACTTTCTCAAGGGGGTATTTTCACAAATTCCTTTGAAGTGACCAATGTAGGCTTATGTGGAGTGAGCATTAATTTTTTTAAGCTGAAGTATACAAATTATCTAAAAAGTTCTAGTAGTGGAATTACTGAAATTGGGCAATCAAATCAAACTTACAATTTTATATGTAGCATGTGGTCAAAATTCTAGTTTTCTGTTCTAAGAAACTGTAGGTAGGGAGTTCTGTTTCTTAAACCATAAAACGAGGTGAAACTCCTTTAATGGTGAAGTTGCTTCTCACTTGTAAAGAAAGAAAAGTTAATTTCTTTGTTTTGTATTCTAGAAGATAATTACTGCTATTTCTCTAACTTACATGTCACTTTGTCATGGAAGTTTAACTCCAGAAAAAGCTCAGACCTTCTAAATACTTGCACTAAAAGCCATGTGCAGCGTAGTATCAATGTTTAAAAAAAAAAAAAAAGCGAAAAATAGAAGCTAAACTTTAGTGGAGGCTTCAGGAGTTGTGAGATGCACTTGTCTGTATTTCTGACTGAAATACCGAGAGCTGCAGTTTGTTTTGCCATGATTGTATGTTCAGTTCTCCCCTGTGGTCAGCTGTTAACTGAGTTTTCACCCCACAAAGCTCCCCAGCTGCAGAGGGCAGCCTCCCAGACCGGATCATAGTAGACACAGCAATGTCTCTGCCTCACGTCCTGCCACTTTCTAAACAGAATTTCTCTACCTCTGGAAGCTTTGTTACTGCTTTTAGTATTCTCACCACTGCCAACAGGCTTGTTCTTTAAGCTGTGTGAGAAACAAGAATTATGACAGAAAGCAGTTAAGAAAATTGGGTATGTTATCCAATTTCAGTAAAAGAGCCAGGGAGTTGTCATTAATCCTTATTTTAGTTCTTGTTATGCAGCCCATTATGTACACATGTATCACTGTTCATTCCTTTTCCTTTCCTCACAAAGAGGAAACAGGTTTACTTCTTGGCTTCACGTTCTTCTCAAATTCCTCATCTGTGAGCACTCTTGTCAGCCCCAGAGCTGGCTTTTGATTGGAAGTGGCACTTGTGAAATGAGTCTGCCCTTCTCTTTCACCTTCTGTCAGGAGCCTTAAGATATAACAGCAACACTTCAAGTTATATAGCATTATGAATTGACTGGCACACATCCTTAGTATGCTAGGTAAATCGGCTGTAAATCCTTCTATAGCAGTGAAGTTGCCATTTAACTTTCTATTGTAAGGTATCTTTGCTGATTGAAGAAGCCAGGTGAAATTTCAGGTTTAAGATGATAATATTTCAAAAAGAATAAAGAATAAATCTAAAATAATGCCTTTTCTTAGGGTGAGGCCACTGTTCTGCCGAGCATGTTTCAATACTGTACTGGTGAATAACAGATTATAAAGCACTGAAACAGAAAAGAGGCGGCAGTTCCTGGTTTTCACTAATAACTTAAGCCAATTTCAGGGATGAAAACCTGTATTGCTGGTATATTGTGCTTGAGAAATGTAGTATTTTCACTTGTTACTTCCTTGTCTTTCATGAGGTGTCAGGTGCTGTGTAGCAAAAAATCTTCTACTTTGAACAGTCTCTTACAGCACTTCTGTTTCTTTTGTGAGTGACCCATGGGGGTCACTCAATATCATGTATGACCAAATTGTTTTCAAAGTCAAAACTACAGGGCCATTAAATGTGATTTTTGGATTTGTCTATTTGTGAAATGTAGTGCAAAGCCCACTAGTTTCATGTATCTATGGAGACCAGTGAAGAGAAAATGTAGTTGGATGCCAAGGATTGTAACTGCATCAACTGAGTTAAACCCTTTCCTGGTATTCAGTAAAACTTCACTGTAAACATGGATTTGCTTTTATTAAAATGAGAAAGAAGGCAATCATCTGTTGCAAAGCATTGAGGAACACCTCAGTAAGGGATTTTTCTTCTCTCAAAGTTCCTTAGTAATATGAAAACTTTTTTTTAGAGTACTCTTACTTTCCTAAGTATGTTGTTCTTAAAGATCTTCATATTCAGCTTTTTATTCTTTTTTTTTTACTTTCATCCTTTCTTTGCAATATTTTCAGGAGATGAGAGATTTGTATCTCATCCACATAACAAGCAGTTTGTCAGCTTCACTCACAATATATGTGGGCAATTTCAGCTGAAGCAGGGAAGCCTGCAAGGAATACTTGTTTATGACTTGTTTCCTCCTTAGAATAAGCTTGGAAGAGTAATTGTGTACAGTTGTTCTCTTTTTCAGAGGTTCATACCACATCCACAGCCTATTTCCAATAGATCTTATTGATCATTCCTGATGGTCTGCAACAACACAGTAACTGTTCAAGTAATTCATTGGGTAGAGTCATTTAGCATGCTGCCTCAGCTCATTAATACTGAGCAAGGTGAGCCACAAAGCAGCTTCTGCCATGTCTTAGCCATTGTTTGAGAAAATGTATTGTAATGCCATTTGGAGGAAATCACTTCGTTTTGGTTCAGGCATTTGATGGAATATTATGGAATACAGAACAAATAGGTGAGGATCAAGAAAGTTCTTTGCAGTAGCTTTGTTTCTGACCTGTATTAACCCTGCATACCATGCAGCAATTGGGCTGTAGGGTTGCAAGAGCTAGTCTCTTCTGCAAGGAAGAAGGCAAAAGTGAAAAAAAGCCCTTCATTGAGACCAGCTGATATCATCTGTGCAGGAGGAAAGAGCTAAGGAGTGGAGATAAGAAGTGCATTAGAAGTCATAGTTGTTTGTACTCTCTGCATCCCAGGAAGGACCAAGAACTGGCTACAGGAGTACCTTTTTTGTGACCTTAAAGCTGCCATGGGCCCAGCACATTTGCCACGCATGGCTTGCATTTCAGCATGACATGCAGCTGTTCTGGTCACAAGCTTCTACTCTGAAAAGTAGTACAAGAGGCTTATGCAGCATCACTGTGTTTACTGCTTTCTCACTGCTCACGTGGTACCAAACCTTTCAACCCTCACCATGGCTCTGAGGTATTGTGGTGCTGAGAAAAAGGTTTCCCACAGACAGGAGACAGCTCCCTTAGTCAGTGATAAATTAAGATAATCACGTACTAAAAGACAGCAGCAAGAATGGCAGGCAAAGGCGATAATTTGTCACGTTTTTAGAAGTGTTTTGTCATTACTGGGCAGAATGGCAAAGCCACATTAAATATTAATTTCTGTGCAGTTATGATTCCTGGTGCTCTACATGTACCAGTACAGCTCTATTTATATCAGCTGATTTTCTCTACATTTTCAGCAGTCCATGGGATTATGTGACTGTAAGTATTTGAGCTTTTTAAAAAGTTATATTCTCTTGTGCACAAAAAATATATTGGGTAGATCTGATGCATTTGATACATAAGTATATTGTTCATGAAATAGTGTAATGCTCTGCAAACATTGTTCAGTTGTGTAATGCTTCCATGAGGCATGTAAATCAGCATTAAAGGAATAAAGATCTGAACTTGTGTTCTTGGACGTCACAAGTTGATCATAAAGGGACTTACTGAGGTAGAAGGCCCAAATGTGGTGTGAAGCTGGATTTGACCTATAAGGCAGTTTTTTCACTTGTTTTCCAAAAAAATATGGCAGTGCAAATAAATAAATTCCAAGAGTTAAAATAAGCACCAGATTTAATATATATTTTTATGGGCAGGTGAAAGGACACTTCTGGCAAGGGTGGTGATTTATATGGAGAAAAACGGAGAACTGAGACACATACAGTGAAATCAACCTAGTGGCAGAAATGTATTTACAAAAAAAAAAAAAAATCAAAGCCCTGTAACAGCATCTTTTAAAGGGATTTTTTTCTTTGAAAGGCAATTTTCATCTTGTTTCTGTGATGTTGCTGTGCCAGTTCTCTTAAACCATGGTAATGTCTGTCTACCGCAGTAAGTTTTATATCTGAGCAACTTTGTGGTGTTAAATGGTCATAGAATCATAGAATGGCCTGGATTGAGAAAGACCACAATGATCGTCTAGTTCCAACCCCCTGCTGTGTGCAGGGTCACCAACCACCAGACCAGGCTGCCCAGAGCCACATCCAGCCTGACCCTGAATGCCATGGGATAGGGATGGGGCATCCACAACCTCCTTGGGCAACCTGTTCCAGTGCGTCACCGCCCTCTGGGAAAAACTTCCTCCTAATATCTAACCTAAACCTCCCCTGTCTTAATTCAAAACCATTTCCCCTTGTCCTATCACTACTAACTCATGTAAACAGTTTTTTTCCCCTCTTGTTTATATACTCCCTTCAAGTGCTGGAAGTCCACAATGAGGTGATCCCACTACCTTTCCTTTTTGGTGTTTGTTCTACTTCAATTTAAAAAAAAAAAAAAAAAAAAAAACAGTACTTCTGATTCTCGGTAATAATCTACCAAAACTTTGTTACAGTTGATTAAGATGTTGCAGTGGGTATTAGATAAGGCTTCTCTGTCCTTTAGGTCATACACAGATTTCTAAAGTTATCTTAAATAAAACTATAGTTATGTTCTGAAAATGAGAGAGAATCTGTGTCTTTCCCAGTCTAAGTATTGTTGTTGGTTTGAGTCATAATAATTAAATCATCCAGGAAAATTAATAGTTATGGGTCTAAACAAGGAATTAATTTGCCATGTGCTATCTTTGCGTGTCTAGTAGATATTTAATGTTACAGTACATATCTGCGTAATCACAGTAAGTTCTAACTCAGGGTATTTAAAAGTCTGTTATGTGCCATATCATGAAATGTGTAGGTCTCAGAGGTTTTGAAAAAAGATTGTGCTGAAGATTCAAGGATTGGTTTTAGCAAGGGTATTAAGGCTGTGAGTTTTCTAAATCTCTTTATCTATATAAAGTAGGGCACAGCACAATACACATTCACTGCATGTGTAGATAAAAATCACATTTAAAATATCATTAAAAATGTATTACAGAAATTAATTTTGTTTTTCAAAAGAGTGGTCTTTGAATTTCCCTGTTTTAAGATGTGTCAGTGCCTACATGGAAGTTCTGTGCATTTCAGGATAAATCACTGTTCTCATGAGTAAAGTTAGTGTTATCAATAAGTTTGGCTTTTTATGTAATATCCACCCTGTTGTCCAGGCTTTATTACTGCCTATTTTGGATATCACTCCAGTTGTTTTCATGGCAAGACTATGTGTTTGGTGGGAAGAGTCAGGTATGTGAGAAGTGATTCTACCAGACAGATCAGAATCTGAACCTGGAGGTTGCTGTCAATGGGCTGGCTGCCTGGAGGATGCCTGCAGTGGGAGGTCAGAAGTTGTGGCCAGGATGATGTGCACTGCAGTCATCCTCTAGGACTTATTAAGGGATAGAATGCTTATGTCATTGAATGATTTAGGTTTACGTAGTGGTGTTTCTTGTTGACTTTTCCCTCTCATGTAAATAAAAATTGCAGAGAACTGATCAGATCTCTTCCTGTGCAAGTTCTAGTTTTAACTCTGAATATGTTTTTATTCAATGGGTTTCTGTTCCTAACGAAAGGAATACGTGCAGTGAAGGTTTTCATTATGTCACCTAGCTGTTGTGTAGGAAATTTGGTTTCTCCGTGAAGAATCAGGTGATGTGCTGTAATGAAGAGTGGCTGCTTACCAACATGCACACACAGGTGTGATAGCTTCCTCTGAGACAACTCTGTATTTCACTGATCCTTGCTGACTGTCTGTCTTGTATTTTTTAACAGTGGGATGGAGTAGGACCTCTCCCAGACTGTGCAGAACCACCCAAAGGAATCCAGATGCTGTGGCACCCTTCAATAGTCAAACCCTACCTCACACTTCTTTCTGAGTGCTCAAATCCAGACACGCTGGAGGGGGCAGCAGGGGCACTGCAGAATTTGGCTGCTGGGAGTTGGAAGGTAAGAATACTGACATGGTATGTCTGTCTGTTTCATTGGCATAGATGACATCAAATTGGTATTACAAGTGTGTCTAAATCCTCCTTCTAGTGGAATACCTCTCTATTTTCACAGAACTATATGTAGTAAGGTTTCCAGTAGGATTTTAAGTTTTCTGAATCGATAATCATGGGAAAAGTTGCCATACAGCAGTGAAAATCACGTTGGTCAAGTATGAAAACTGAATGTTTGAAAACCAATATCCAAATGACGAGAAGCAGCATCTTTATGAATCTGTGGGCATGTAGCTATGGAAATGAGGCAAAGTATCACCAGTGACAGTAAAATGAAACCATTTTGCATTGTCACTGCAGAAACTGGTTTACATTTTGTCTCTTAGGAGAGACTAGACGACAGCATAGCAAAATATAAACAAAGTAACACCAACATAAGTAATCTTGCCATTTATTTTTAAAAAATTTAAAATGATTAAAATACATCAATAATGATTAAATGTGTACAATGAGCAGGGAACTGTTCAGTCAATATACCATATTCCAGCTAATCCCAGCTTGGAACTGCAGTGAAAAGATCAAGTTTTCCCTTTCCAGTTATTTACAGGGTATTGAGAAAAAATTATTCATTTATTAGATTTTGAGAATATTCCTGGGTTTAGAATAAATCACTAAAATGTGAGCCTGATTTACTTTTATGGCAATTTCTTCATCCCTTTTCTGGCAGTGAACTGATCTGATTGGGTGAAAGTGCTGACTATCTAATCCTGTTCAATAAAAGCAATGTATTGATTTTACTTTGTGTGGGAATTTTTCACATTTACTATGAAAACTGACATCTATGGGAGTGTGCTGTTACCAAAGCTAGGTCTCAGAAGGAGTCCTGTTTCATTTTCATCATTCACTCATTCATATGTGCTATGTACTTAAGTACCAGTTTCAGTAAGAATTAATTTTGAAATAAGGCCAGTGAGTTTTTCCATAAAATTTTATTGACTGTTGAGCACATTCAGCAGATTCTAGGAGATGTGACTTTTGGTGGTGTTCCACCAAACTTTTTTGTAAGTTTGACTATTGCTTTCAGTGACATAATGGAGCAGGCAACAAAGTCTCTGTGCGGTGATTTTTGTCCTATAAAGTGCTATGAAAACTTAGCCTGAAAACCAATATTATTATTCTCATATCATAGACTACACCAGATGATTTCATAATCCTGGCACAGAAACGCAATAAATGTCTTTTATTCATCTGGGGATGGGTGTATCCCTGGTCCAAATGAGGGAGGAATGTATGTGTATTTGCCAGGACTAAAAGGAGTGCAAAAATTGAAGCAGTGCACACTCCTATTTCTAATAAATCTGTATCTGTCATCCTGTAATTGGCAGATATATACAGTGGACCAGAGACGAAAAAGAGCTCCACAGAGCTCCTTGGTGAGTGATGTGTTAGAAAAACTGATTTGAACTTTTAATACCATCTATGCTGATACCATGGGAAAAGCTCGGTTATTCTCTTGTTGCTCTATTTTTCTAAAGATTTGCCAATTCCATTACAAGTGATGTGCAGAAACAAAATGAATATCCTTAATTTCACGTGTCATACCAGCCATTTTTGTGAGGGGAGTAATCCTCTTTGGAGATTACATAAGCATTGATGTTTCCACCTTTTGACCTCTCTTTTCCACTGCTACAGTCTTCTGGATACAAAATGACTGAAATAAAAGACAGCAGGCTCTTAAAATAAGAGGTTATTCCTAAGGGAGATTTTCATTTTTTGAGTTCTTACAAGAAATTGTAATTGTATAATGAATAGGAAATGATTTTGTTTTAATCTTTCAAGAAGTACTTTACGATAAAGCAAAAAAGAGGAGTAGAGCAAGCCTTGTTAAACTAGGTAATGCTTCAATTAATAATAACAGCAATTCCAGTGGTGTATTTTCTTTTTCTAAGCAGCATTATTATAACGTTAGAAGAATACTAGTCTGTATGAAGTAACTGGTACCTCAGGCATGCTTAAGTACTTCCAAAGATAGTCTAATCTGTAAATAATAATAATGTGTTAGTGTGTATATATGTATATGCACATTTCATATATTTGTATGACTCTCTTCTGGCTTTTATGCCCTTCTGGTTCCCCTGGTATAAAACTGACAAAATCTTCAGTAACAAAGAGGTAACACTTTAAACAGACAGTGCTTAACCAAGGCAATTATGAGGGGAAAGTGGGAAGATAAAAAGAAGCCTAGAGTAATTTAAAAAAAAATAATAAAATTGCCTAAGGAATTTAGATGAATGTCTGCCACTGGAATTAACATATGAT
Organism: Perdix hodgsoniae; assembly: GCA_035772895.1. Classification (NCBI taxonomy): domain Eukaryota; kingdom Metazoa; phylum Chordata; class Aves; order Galliformes; family Phasianidae; genus Perdix; species Perdix hodgsoniae. The sequence goes on along the minus strand of JAPSGF010000028.1, from coordinate 438,753 downwards.
GTGTGTCTAATTCCCCTAGACTACTACTTTCAAATTTCAAATGCAAGAGGAAAGCAGCATAGGTTCAAGGATTAATAGCAGAGGAGGGCTGAAAGTGTCTTTATTTCAGGGAAGATAGTTTTTTCACTGATACATAGGCATAAAATTCATGAAGGTACACAATCAATCTTAATCTATAGGACATCTTAAACACTGTTTCACTTGCAGAAATTCCTCCTAAAGTCAAACACTGGGCAAAAAAAAAAAAAGAATGGAAAATAAATGTACTTGTGCAGTATTTTTCCTGTGTAAATATAAACCATTTTGGACCAAAGTCTTATTGCCTGAAGGCCTGCTGCATATTACCATTGTGTAGAAAAAAACTTGATTTTTAAATAATTAATGCAATATATGCTTAGAACCCAAACACTGCAATGAATAAAGAAAGTAAGCATAATTAGCAACTAATAAATGTAAGTTTGCCAATAAAACTTGTTTTTGACCTTAGGTATGAAGAAGGGTATTTTCAGTGCAAAACCTTAATTTAGGGTAGGAAATATCTATCTTGTTTTTTCACATATATTTTGGTTCTGAAAAATAGATTGACAGTATACAGAAAGAAGGATTCATTTTAGAATGGAGGCTGTGAGTATGGAAGTTTCTTCATCTCACTACTGCACTGGGACTCTAGTATGTAGGAAGGACATTAGTGCTAGAATCTGAAGGACACAAACCTGTTTCTTTTATGGAAAACTACATGAATCATTGGATGTTAATAATGGTGGATTTCTGTTGATGGGACTTGCTGCTTTCCACAGCATTCTCTCCCATTGATTCACGTCCAGGTTATTTTCCCCATACCCTAAATTTCCTGCAGGCAGAAGAAGCAACAACAAAAAAGGCCATTGGCTTTAGTTCTGCTTTCTTTAATTTCTACTCTTAAATACTATTTTTTTCAAAAATAGACTAATTATACTTCATACATCTTCAGTCATACTTAAGTTATATTTGTTTGTCAAGTTTGTGGTGAATGCACAAATAGAAATTGGAGGCTTGCTGATTGTCTGCTCTGTTCAGGAGGCACTTGTCTGCTCATTAAGAAATCTTTTCAACCTCATATCATTATTTTAATACCTTGGATATCAGAAATTATGAGGTACAATGTTACAAGACCTGTGTTGTAAAAGAAATCTGTAGTTACTTTTTTTATAAATAGTCTGGCATTAGTTCTTTTCCTGGGATGGTGGGTGATGGAATAGAAGTGGCAAGTTCTCTTCTCACCTTGGTCAATAGGTTGTCAGTACATTAAATCTACTGAACGTTTAAGAAGTTAAAATAGTTTAATACTTAACCTTGGCTTTTTTTATATGTCCTTGCTGAGCAAAGTTCACCTCACTGAAAGAAGGGAGTTATTGAGATCTGTGTATTTCTGTGTTTATCTGTTATGTATGTGACAGTTAAATTTTGGCTGTTGTCAATTTATCTACTGTTGGAAATATCCAAATAATTTTCCAGGACGGTATCTCTGATAAAGCAGATTTTATTTGCAATTGCAATGGCGGGCCTCCTGCAAACAGGAGAGCCCCCAGGAAAACAGCGTTACATCTTTTATTCCCTATCCCCCGGCGCTTATCTCTTTCTCCCCTAGTTCCTCACTGGCTGAGTACTTTAGGTTCACAATCTTCTCGACGCTTCACTAAACATGGAAACACTGGACAAACATAAATTTTTGCTGCATAAGCGTATATCTGTAGTTAATTAATTAACTTAGTCCACAGCTGATCATTATTTTGTGGATATCTGCTTGTCCTCCTTTCTGCAGAGATAAGTTCTGGAGAAAGACAGGGGAGTATCCTGGTGCCTGCCTGGCACATCCCAACCTTCTCACAGAGTGAGACAACTCGGCCTTGTGTAGAGGCCCTCACTTCTTCGATGTTTGCTAAATCTGTCTTTCTTTAGCTGTGAGTTTCTTATCCTAACAGAACAACTCTACAGTATGTTTCCTAACACTATACTTGCATTGTTTGGAAAATCCAACAATTATTACAGTTTTGCAAGAAAGAATAAATCACATAATTCAGTATTCAGTAATAATGTTTCTAAAAGATGCTGTTAACATATATAGTATTTTACTTCTTAGATCAACTATTTCTAAGGATAAGTTACAGAATACAAATGCGTTATGTTCTACTTCTTCAAACTAATTGCTCTTTTTAATGCCAAATGCAGAATCAACATTCCATTCCTACATCTACCAGACACATTTCTTTTGCTTTGAATTCGTCATGTTATCTTCTCTGTTACATGGAGTTAAAAGCAACATTGTCACCAGGAGCTTGGTTATATACTTGGTTTAATGTGCTTGGTTTTGCCAAACTCTAAGAAAAACTCCTTCAGTCATTCATATGACTGTTTTATTTTAAAATGCCACCATAATTTATATAAGTAATGCCCACCTTTAAAAGCTAGGAAACAAGATCTATAGTGTATCTGTTGGCAACATAAGGTCCTACATTAGAATAGGTAGCACACCTACACTGAGGCATGGTCAATCCCTGCCGGTGCCTGGCCTTCATTCTCAGTTGCTTTGCAGGCTTTACAGACTTGCTGTGTCAGCCTTAGTGGCAGGATGGCAGACTCCATTCACCTGAATGTCTGTTAGTCTCTTGCACTCTGTAAAACCAGGAACATGTGATGCTCTGTGTAAGTCTTGAAAGAGCGTTAGGCCAAAGCATTCCTCAGCTGGCTCTTTCTGCCTCTTTTCCTTTCCCTGCCCTGTTTTACCATACACAGCAGGGAATAGTGATGTTTTTTGGGCAGACAATGGAATGTACCAGCTGGTGATCAAAGGCAGGTACAATACCCTTGTGTGAATGGGTGTTTGTGGGTCAGTGGTCTAATTCCTTGAGATAGCTAGATGAGATGCCAGCCTTCATTCCTTAGGCAAGCAACTACGTTTATTTTCTTAATTCTGTCCTGAAGAAATCTGAAGTCTCATGGGAGCAAAAGTTAATAAGTTATAAGATAAGATAATAACTAATAAGTTATTAGATAAGGGAACTGCAAACATAAAAGGGACTGATACAGTCAGAAAGTCACTGCTGCTACTTCAAAGAGTAAAAAGAAAGAAGTTTGGAGCGCCCTGCCTTCCAAACTCTTGCAGATAGTGAATAATTATTGTCTAAAGTAGCAGACATCTAGGTTATCAATCTTCTCTTATCAGGCTGGGCCATATTGTGAGTTCCCTGCCAGGCTTTTCTGATGCAAATAATTAGAGTCATGTTATTCCAGTCTGTTTGACGAGGGTGTCTTCTGGATTCCAGTGAAAAAAACCTGAGTTTCTTTTCTTCAAAATATTTCTATTATGAATATTTTACGGTAGAGTGGAGGACACCACTTGTTGTAATTCATCAGCAAATCCCCAGAGGCACACTTTTGGAAGAATCAGTGCAGTAATCTAGCAGACATTCTTAACCTAGATGGAACCCCGTACACATATGAGGCTGCAGCAGTTAGCACAGAGAAACATATTAGCTCTGTAGGGAGGAGGGCAGTATTCAAAGGTCTAGAGGATATTGAGGAAACCTGCTGCTGGAAACAGCTGTATCACAGACATCATGAGCTGACCAGCTTGGGGATCAGTTCAGTGAATAGGAACACAATATAGTAATACGAGTACAGTAAATTACTGTACTACACGAGATGCACCACTTTTGTCTCAAAGCATTTTGTTTATAATGATAGGCTTGGACAGTTTTTCCAGTGCTTAGAAAAGCCATTATAATGGCTCTCACATCATTTGAGTACAAATTACATACTTGTACTGCAGAATCAAGATGACAGGATGCAAGGGGCAGTTCCTTCTGAACTTTCCTGAAACACTTAAGTTATCTTCTGTTTACAGCATTTTAATATTTTGTTTATTTTCAAGTCTTTATCTACTTTATTTTTCCTTTCTCTTAGAGCTTGACTAAGATCACCGTGCAGAAGGAAATTAATGGGTTAATCCCACCCAGCAAACTTGTCATCTCTCGAATCCGCCTGGTTATATTGGTAGTTTAGCCTGACCTGAGTTGGCTTTCCTTTTGTACCTCCCCTTTACTTTTGGTATCTCTGCAGAGTCGTAGTATCATAGTGCTGAACTGCATCAGTACAATGCAAATTCTAGTTGAAACTGAAGTCTATGATTGAAATATTCTGGAGATACTCAGGTAACTAATGTCTGCGGCAGGAAAGTGAATGTTTGTAAAATACCAAGACTATTCAATTGTTAGTATTTCTTGGGTGGTGTTTTTTGTTTTGTTAATTTTTCATTCTGTGGTGAACATTTCTTCACTCCAGTTTGTTCTCCTGTGTTGGTGATCCATTGGAGAATATAGAAAACCATATGCAATGCTTAAGGGAGTTAACTTGTTAAATACTTACATTTTTCTTAATTCATCTGGATCAAACGTATCTTTTTATTCTTTTGCTGAGTTTCAGCCTAATGTAGTTAATATCTATGGACATGTGGCTCTGGAAATGGTCTTCTATAATAACAGTGACAAACATAAGAAATAATTCAGATTACTGTATTTTTCTTGTTAATTACCATGACAAAAATAAATTAAAAAAAAAAAAACTACTAATGAATGTGGGCATAGAGATGCACTAGATGTCTTCAAGGTGCTGTGTGGTAGTTATGCCCTCTGAATTCAATTATCTGCAAATACTATTCATGCACAGATTGTGGCTCCCATGTTTGTCTCTGGTAATTTAGCTGCAATCTGATGCAATAATGATTTTCGCGTATTTGTTTCCTTATTCACTCTGAAGTGCACACTCTTCCCAAAGGAGTCATTTCTCTGTTCAGATTGAACCATTATTTGACCATTGACACTGCCACTGATTTGTGGAGTAACAGGATGATTAAGTATATTGGCAGAGTGCCTCATTCACCAATAGGCAACAAGCCCTTTGTCTCTCTTCTTTTTTTGATTTTTCATCTCTTTCTTTTCTACTTCACTGAGCTCATATTAGCAATTGACCTGCAAGTGGAAATGCAGGAATGTTTCATGATGGCTTTAGGCAAACAAAAGAATGATGATATATGCAAGAATGAATCAATTTTTCCATTCTCTGAGAGAATAAAATAGCAATTTTGAGGCATCTCAATTTGAGTCTTCCTGAAACAGAGCACAGCATAATTGCTTGCAGAGACTTGTCCTAATTGGCAGTTTTAGGAAAGAGACACAGTTCTTAGCGCTTGCAGAATGGAAAGTTCTCCAGAGACTGTTGAAACAATTAATAGGCATTTCTGTCTTTCTGCCTAAGGTGCCTGACTTGAAACACAGCTGAAATGATAGCAATTCGCAAAGAGGAGCCTCTGAACTTCTCCAAAGCAGATGGCATTCTCGCTGTTCTTTTCCAGTTTCAGAAGAGAGCTGAGGGGGAAAAAGCAATGTGCAGGAGAGATGAGAGGTTTCATGCATACTTTTCCCTCTCTCGCCCATTGTTTTATTTATGTGTGCATATGTCCATCTGTGAAACGTTATATCTGGGTTTTTCTCCATGTGAGAACTTTAAAGCTGTATTATTGACTGTCAGATTAATCAAATTAATTTGGTACATTACAGATACTGAAGACGTACATGTCATTTATTCAGAAAGGGGGGAGGGTGCATTTTCTTTTTTTCATGCTTGCGTTATTTCACTGTTTCTCCTACATTGTCTTTTGCTCTCTCCTGGGTTAAAAAACACATTTCTTAATTATTTTGTAATTCAGCTTGCTGCTTTTAGCCTTTTGCAATATATGACAAAAATGCTACAACCAAGAAGTCTGTTGTAACACTGGGGTTTGAAAAACAAGTGCTTGTGTTTTCCTTTGACAGTTAAATGAAAAATTCAAAGGAAAAGTGTTCTTGGAGATTTTATTATGAAGGGTTTTGTAATACAATGAATAATCAATAAAATCATTTTACATACTCTCTGGTATGGAGGAGATAAAGAAAAACCACCCACAAACCACTCCTACTGATTCCCTGTGTAATCCATATTAAAAGCTCTACATCTGGGATGTACTTTTACTATGGGCAGCAGCATCTCTGTCTGGTAGCTTGAGTTGCTCAACCGAACAGGCTCTCATGCATTATCAAAACAGCCTCACTGTGAACTTGAACTCTCATGCTGAAAGTCACTGTGTAATCACAGTTGTTATGGTGGTGGTCTTCCATGGGAGAGGCATAGAAAATACAGGAATGGGAGTTTCTGAGTGCTTTGGGTGCGCCCAGCTGCAGGTGACAGCGCTCTTAACTGGGAGATGTGTATGTGGTTATTAAAAAAGCTCAAAAGATTACTTTGGAGTTTTCCAAGTGTCTTTTATATTTAATATCCCATTATGATCAAGTTATAGGAAAGTATGTTTTCTTCAGCAGATACTTTCAGTTAAAATCACTGATCTTTATGAATTGGTTGTTTTGCATCCAATGATTCCATATGCTGGTTCTACAGAAGGCAGCAGAGAAGCAGAGGGTACAGTCAGCCAAGAATCCTGCTACTGTTTATCTTTCACCTTAGAGGTATTCTTCACTTCTCTGCAGTAAATGGTGGTGCACTTACATTTTGGACATATTACATTCTTGTGCTCAGTTGTTAAGCCTCACGTCCCATGTACCTGATAAAAAAGCTTATTACAACTATTATCACTTTGGACTACAGCAAAGTCCAGCCAGCTAGTTTTTGATATGCATCTTTACTACAGAAGAGAGATGATAAAATAGTACTTTCTGAATGCTGATTTCTCTTCCTTTTTCCGAGTTTTCTCTGAGTTGTATAACCTAAAATGAATTTGTACTCCAAATGTTACAAGAAGCCATTGCCTGTTTATTTCTACTGGTGTTACTGTAAAATGTGTTCTGACCGCTTGCTGCTCAGGGCACCTGTCTGTAATGGTATAAACGAATGCTTGCTTTCTAAAGTGAGCACCTCAGCTATGTTAAGTAGAGGTCATGCATGGTGGCAATAAGTGTGCTTGCCTTTTTCTAATGTCTTATGTCATGGAATTTGTTTTTGCTCTTATTGTTCTGGAGGATCACTATTGTGATCTAACTGTTCTCTGAAGTATGATATAACTGTTTCTTAAAGTTTTGTCAAAAAACAAGGGAACTATGATCTGAAAATATTTAGGCTTATCATCTTAGTTTCTAAAATATTTGACATATTTCAAAGTTCTAGGGGTTCCAGAATTTTGCCTTCACCTCTCTAATATGAGGGCACAATAAGCATTCATGTCATAGCACTGGAAGGAGCCAGAATCTCAGCTTCAGTTAAATCCTTCGAAGTATAAGTACAAGGAGCAAGAATTTGGTCTTTACTGAAAATTCAAGAGAAATGTTCAAGGTATTGGAAGGAGTGTATGCCTAGCAGGTGGCTTATTTCAAAGTAGGTTGGGCTGAATTGATCTATGTTTCCTGCAGGTGTTCAAATATCTCAAATTGGGCAAAAAAAACATTGTTTTTAAAACCACAACTTTCCTTTTCTTGTTTGCGTTTTTCCAACTTTAGAGCTAACAGTAGGATGAAGAAGAGGACGGTATAGTTTAACCTTTCATAGCTTCAGACACTTGGAAATCCAAGGTGTATAGCCATGAATGAAGGTCCTGGTCAGGGCATACACTATGTAGATACCCTCCGTGAAGAGTTTCACTGACGTGATAGTATTTAGAGCTCTTAGAAATAAGAACTGTGTTCATCATTTCTGATGTTAAACAAAAAAGGGTATTCATGGAAAAACATGCTGCTTTGCTTCAGGATAAAGACTTGGACGTGACAGTGTTGTCATCCAGGTGCCAAGTGGGAGATACCTACAGGCTTCTCTGCTACAACTAGTAGAGAAGCAGTATGTGCGCTGCACAGACCCTCTCCTGCTTGAGTCAGTTGGTATGTGAATTACTGACTCCTGCTTGGGGCCACTACAGGTGCCAAAATTAGATGTGTAACAGTCTCATTTTTCTTTCTGAACGAGTTAGCAATCGCTAAGAGAAATTTTAAAAGCATTTTCATGTTTCTATAATATTTGATTTTACAATAATAACAAAAATTCTCAGACCTCTTGAATGTATTTGTAGTATATATTATAATATAATTTTGTGGTTTTAGAGGAGGACAAACATCATGAAATGTTATATAACAAATGTTGATGCAAAGCCTAAGTCTGAAGACTCAGGCTGTAAAATGTAACCAGGTGTGCTAGGATTCAAGTCAATTCGTCAATTAATTTCCCTGCCACCATAAAAAATTAGTGCTGATTTCCAAATCAAGTGGTTGCTTAGCATCATAAATGCAATTATTTCCTCTCCTTTGAGTTTACGTGCTTCTGTTACTCCTTGCTCTGTAACCTCAGATGCCTTACTGTCTTTAATGGATTTCTCACTTTCTTTACGGTGCTCTCCATGTGTCTTTACAGTGGTCAGTGTATATCCGTGCTGCTGTCCGCAAAGAAAAAGGACTGCCAATCCTGGTAGAACTGCTTCGAATAGACAACGACCGGGTGGTATGTGCAGTTGCTACAGCTTTACGAAACATGGCCTTAGATGTCAGAAATAAGGAGTTAATAGGTATGTTCTTTCCCAACTATTTCTATTTTGCATTTGGTTTTCTTCTTGCTTACAGCAGAATAAGCACAATGAAAGCAATTATTCTCACATTTCTAACATAATTTCTTTAATTCTTTCTCTAATGCTTTTTATTCACATTTTATGTGACGGCTTAGTACTATATTGCAAGGAACTGTTAAATTAATTAAACATCATGCAGCATTTTATGATTTGTCATACTGTAATCTCCAGAAGAAAAGTGATGGCTTTGTTCTACTTCAGTGCTTCATTCATAGGCTGACAGTAGCACTTGCGTCTTCCAGATCAAGGATATGGCAGAGCAGCCACCTCTGATCCTCAGATTCTCTATTGAAAGTGATATTGGAGATCATGAAGTGTCAAATCATAGACTTAAAAGATGGTCTTGGAAATTTACTGGACATATTAGTAGCTCCAGGAGCAGAGTTTGGAGATAATTAATTTTCAAATATGTGCAGATAAGGAAGAAAACACTGTTACCTAAATCATTGTTCTTTCTGAATTCTAATGGTATGTTAAGCAAATTTTTTAGTTTTTCTGTTTTTTTTGTTTGTTTCATGGTAGTTTTTTAATTTGTTTTCCTTTTCTTAGCTATAATTCATAAAAATGCTGTGAATCATTGAAACTTTATTTTCATGTTCTATCTTTAAAAAAACATCTGCTTTTTTGTTTTGAATTTGTTTAAAAATCATGACAAATTATTTATACTTCCTCTGTATCTTCACTGCACATTGTTCTTCATTTGTGCTAGGTAGTTAATTTGTTATCATTACTGCATACTGTAATACTTTGCCCTTAATTACAGAATTCCACAGATAAATACTTTGATCATAATGCTTCATTATTTGTATTCAGTGCTTCGTAAGAGCAGTGCTCTGTAGCTCGTTAAAGCAAGGCAATCACTCCCCTCACTTCTTGTACTAAATAGTGAGAACTTCACTGACAAAATGTGGTGAAACAAGCAGAGGTAGAGATTGGTGAGTAGTATAAACCTGCCGGGGTACCCAGGAACTGAACTCAAGTTGATGCTTTGCATGCAAGACCAACCTAATTGTTCAGCTTTTGCTCATGTGATAGTTGGCAAAATTGACATGAAATTCAAGTTTGTTGTATTATGTTCAGTCTTCAGGAAGTTGCTTCAGGATGCTGCATGTGTGTTCTTAGTTTTTTCCGTTGTTTTCTAGGAATCTTAAAGTAGAAATTGCTGCTGAAGCAAGTGTATCAGGCCATCTGATCTGGATGAATAACTGATTGTCTTTTAATTTTATCTCGTGATCCAAACTTCACTTTCAGTCTTCAGCATGTTATAGTCTTTGTCATTCAGCATCGTAGTCCTTTGAAAGTTTTATTTCTTTCTCAGCTATGCAAATTTTATTAGGATTGTAAGGCTATGCATGCGAAAATTAGAGCTGTCTTTTAATGTGATATGCCATACAAAATGTTTGTCAAATTATGGATAAAATTGCATAGCCTCCAAATTTTAATGTTTTATGTAATTATCAGAGAATGTGTGATATAAACAAAGATGAATTTTGAAAAGGTGGGAAGATTCTGTTGACAATAGATTTATCTATCTGTCTGCTGGTAACGAGTAGCGCTGCTTAAATTTAAATTATTTGTGGAATAATTCTGGAAAGTTTTAATTTATAACTCCAAAGCAAGGTACAAACATGCCAGTATAATAGGGAAGGTTTGACCATAATTCCTGAGCCATTTCAGCTGTGATCTTTATATGCTCATTTCTTTGTCTTACGTCATTGAACTTCGAAGAAACAGTAATAATGGTCATTATTTCTCTTGTGAATCTTTTATAGCTGGTAGGTCACATCATAGATCTCATTTTCATAAATTATGAACATCTGCAGTTGTCAAGGATTTCAACTCGTCATAGAGTTGATAGATATTTCTGTGAATATTGAAATTCAACATGTTCTGAGAGATCTTCTGAGAGGACTCAAAAGGGTCTTGTTGGTGTTCATTACGTGGATGTCTTTCCAAGTGCAGTCAGCATCCTGTTTATCTTGCCTCTTTGAAGTTTCAGTTTGTCATATTCTTGCAATGAAAAACTGCCTCAGAAATTGTCCTTTTCCCTTTCAGATAACTTTTCTTAAAGGTGAATTGTCCACCTGTATACGTAGTAAAGATTGCATAAGTAGAACTGCATTTTTTCTAAAATGCATCTTGCAGATTCATTTTGCAGTTTCCTTTTCAGTGATGCTATTCTCCCATTCCCAGCTGACAAATTTTTACTGGAATGAGCCATAGAATGAGATATTTCTTTGTTGCTATTGCCAAGCAGCCCATGAATCAGTGTTGTGGCATCTGGCAAATATAGCAGAAAGCTTGCTAAAATCCAGACTCACCTGTAGCAAACCACAAAGCAAATGAAAAGACTCTCATTTTGAAATAACCAGAAACGTATTCCCAGACCTTGTCAAATTTGCCAATCTATTTTGGTTTTGTCACAGATCTATCAAGTGTGTTTACATTGATAAAGTTTGGTGTCGGGCCTTTCTTAAAGATTTTCTGAGCCATCACCATACAACATTTTCTTCAGCAAGTTCTTCCTGGGTTTCATTTTGGGTGTGCTCCTTGTCTTTAATATGACCTTTATCGTGTCATGTGTAGTTGAAGGCTGAGGTAGTGGGAAAATAAATCTTTTTCCTCACTGAAATTAGACCCCACTGAGACAAAGACATAGTAAACTTGGCCTGTTTTTTTTTTGTTGTTGTTGTTGACACTTGGTAATACAGCACTTGATTCTCTATCCTCGGACGTAACTGCCCAGTTATGTTCCAGGTGACACTCAATTTGTATTCATTTTCTGGTCGCTTTGGGGGACCTTTGTCTTTACAAAATAGTACCCCCTCTCTATCATTTTCCAAAAGAACACCCATGGGAAGATCTATCAGTGTTGTCTCTTCCAGCAGTGCCACAGCTGAGGGATGTGGAGCTGGACCTTGAAAACAGATGACAGCTGCTATTGCTTGTTCAGCACTGTCAATACAAAGTGTTGTGCTTCAGGTCTTTCTGTCAGTTTCCTCTTATCCTGACAGTGGTTTCTAATGTTGTTCTGAGCCATTGGTGGTTGAGAGAAACACTGCAGCTCTATTTCAAGAGCATCACTCACACATTTTCTGTGGCCACTTGGGATGTATTTTTGTGGTTAAGCAAAATATGCTTTTGGAGACTGGAGGTATTTTGGCACTCATCCTTGAAAAAATAGGACAGTTGCACTAATTTTCATTGGCTTATTGACACATGCACAAGATGCATCTTTACGTAACTCTTTGCTTACATTATGTAGAGAAGCCATGTATCTGTTCAGGGCTCTAGATTTAAGGCAGAAAGGGGACAAATTCAAGTGCTGTAATACTTAAGGCATCCTTTTTGTGGATATTGCTGCAAAAGTGTGATTCAAATAAGTGAAGTTAAAGGTAAAATTTCAGGTTTTCACAAGATTTTGAAGCAAGCCCTGAAACAGGATCTGTAAAGGGGGGGTATTTTTGAATAATTATTTCTGCTTCAAGGTGTCAGGAATTAATCATTCTCAATTCACTGCTCATCTGCTGGTAACATAGTTTTGAGATAGCATATCCATTGAATTGTTGCTCAGCTCGTTATAGTCTGCATATCTTTCTGGGCGTCTAAATATTAGACTCCCTTATAGCTGACAGAGAGAAGCACCCAGAAAATGGTTTATCTAACGTGATAAAGTGGATCTCAAACTGTATTACTGCCCAGTGACTGCTGAGAGAGAGAAAAAAAGTTAGGGAATGCATAAATTGACACTGAATGTATGTCTTAGCATCTCATGGGCAACATATATGTATTTGAGTGTTTGAAATAGCTGGTGTTTAGCAATAAAACTTTGAAACAAACACGAAGGAGTTTGGAGTGTCTGTCAGGTATTCACAACTGTAATGAATCATAGGATCATAGAATCACCAAGGTTGGAAAAGACCTCAAGTTCATTCAATCCAACCATCTGCCTACCACCAATATTTCCCCACTAAAGTAGAATCACTGTACAAAATTCTGAAAGATGGTAAAACATTGTTAGACTCACTGCATAATTCAGGTTACAAGGGACCTCAGGAGGTCATCTTGCCCAGCTTTGTACTCTAAGCAGGGTCAGGTTTGTTATTTCAAATTGTGATATTGATTCAAGTTTGGAAAGATTTGCTTTCAGCAGGCAGGCAGAAAACATGTCAAAAACAACTGTTTGTATTCTAACAGCAGATGTTCTAGAGCATAAATAGTGACGTGGGTTTCTCCTATCGTAAAACATGGCCACGCTTTAATACCATAACTTTGTTTCAGTACTTCTAATAAATCCAAGTGCAGATGGTATTTTTTTTTTAACTACAAGAACAAAAGCTATAACAAATTCTTAGTAATAGTAGTGTATGTTATTGGGGAACACGATGGATTGGGAGATGATTAAATCAAGTATGCAATTTTCATCCCACTTAGAGCATGTAAACACTTTTCTCTCTTTGTTAAATGTGAGCACTTTTGAATTTGTCACAAATAGATCTGCAAGGATCTGAGAGGCACTGCTTTTTTTATTGAATTTTTAATCATCTTATGTGATTTAGTTACTGAATTGTTAAATTGACAGAAATTCACAATGCGTAAAATGCCAGAAGGCGTTAATCTCAAGTCATAGGCGTTTGTTCAGAAGAATTTGAAGAAAGAATATATGCTGCAATTTGTTTAATTTGTATCAATTTTGTTGCACTTTGGTTTCTGTGTTTAGTAGGTGAGTTGTGGAAAACACATATCGGAGTAAACAAATACCTGAATTAGAAGAGGTGGTAATCAAGAAATTGATTTACGAAATGGAATGTAATAGCTTATGCTCTTTACTTTGTATCAGTGACAAGAAAGATATTAGTTAAGATGGTAAATATGTACAAAGTCCAGACTCCCTGCTTTCTGTTATTGTATATATAATTTAGCTGAGAATTTAAACTGATAGTTTAAATGGTGAATATTCTTCAATTACAGTGTGAAAGCTTTGTGTCAAAGCAATTTTGACTTTTCAGGTACCTTCAGCCACTTGTGCATTGCCTTTTGCTTTGGTTTATCTCAGCTGTGTTTCTGACAATCAGATCTGTTAGTTACAGAGGTTAGGAAAGATTTCTTTCATCCTTCATTTCTAATTAAATAACATTCTTAAGTAAAGAGATTTAGGGAGAAAAACAGACTTAGTAACTAAATTCTCATTTTTAAGATCAAATTCAAGATCAAGTTGTCTATACATCTGAGTCAGTATGGATTTTGAGGGATTTCTCTCAACCATGAATCACCTAAAAATCTGGCAGTTAAGCTAGTCAGGTAGGCTTCTGGTATAAACAAGAAAATGGCCCTGTTTAGGTGTTCACCCTCATGACCTTTGTCACCTGAAGTATTGGATCTTAGGTGGAACTAGTCCTGTGGTGACACCTGGGCGGGTAGCCAGAGACTTGGTGGTTATCTTTTGGGAGACTAAAGATTAGCAGCTAGAATCTTATGAAGTTACTTTGTTAAGCTGTTTTGCTGCCCTTCAGTTAGCTTACTAGAATTGGCAAGAGCAATTACTGAAAAAGCACTACAATTTTCTATTGCCACTCAGAGCATCAGAAATAACTGAATACAGTCTCAAGTCTACTGCAGCAGAGAACACCACTAACAGAGATGGAGTATTCATTGTAAAGCAGTAGTTAAATGTACAGTGTTTCTTCTCCATATAATGAGATCAAGATGTTTCACAATACTATGACCCAGCTGCAGGCTAGCTTTTCCTCACTGTAGAATAAATTGTAAGAAAACACCTAGAAAATACCTGCATTTATATTTTGAATGCCAAAGTCTCAAGAGAGTCATCTGCAATATTGCAACATGGCAGCTTATCTAGATGATAGTGGCAACTTTAATTAAGGTATATTATGGGTTTTGTAAGTCTCTATTTACGTTCAGTATTACTTAAGATTAAATTCTGAGCACAGGTCTTAAAAATGTTATGGAGATGGCCCAGAAAAGTCCAGACTCATTCTGACTGCCAAAAGCAAAAGAAAAACCAACAGAAATCAAAGAAACAGACAATAGAGGTACCTTTTCAGCTCACTGATGTGCACTTCATAAGAAAATGCCCTGACCTGTAGATTATGTTCTGAGATGATACAACAATTTGTTTCTGTTCTTCTGCACAAAGTATAAAACAAATATATAGGACATGCATCTCACTCAGAAGACTGACATTTCAAACAATTCAGTATTAATTTTCATTTCTGTTTTGCAGTGTTTACGCTGAGAAGTGCAACCCATTCTTTGAAAATTTACAGTTCTCATCTAAAAAGTGCATATAATTCAGTTTAATATTGCATAAAACACAGCAGTAGATATGCAAATGTCACTGACTGCTAAAGTAATTTTAAAAGTATTCCTAAATCCCTGAGGAATTGTCATAAATCTGCAAAGCAGTTTCAAACTCCCAACTTTTGTAACAGTCATACATTAACAGATAAGTGTACCAAAACAGGTGTTTGTAACCCTTTCTGTATTAGGTTTGAATCATGAAAATTAATTTTTTTGTGTAGCATGCAAAATAGCTTTTTCTCCTGAAATATTTGTCATTTAAGTTATTTTCAAATAATAAAAATTGACTTTTTTTTTTTTAATAAAAGCACATTTCTTTGAAGAAACCAGTACTCCAGCGTTTCTCATGATATGTCAGGGAAGGCGAGTACACATGGCAAGTGAATTTTCATTTGATAGAGGAAACAAATCATTCTTGTATGTGAAGACTTTAGGGAATGGGTCTAGGGCACTGCAGTTTTGAAGGAGAGAACCCAGGTACCCTTCATAAAGGTGACACTGGGAGAAAACTCAACTTTAGGGGCTTAAAAGATTTGCATGTCCCTGCGGAGGAGGGCTAGGCTGATATTACGCAGGCTAACACCAGACTCAAATACCTGTGCATGTGCAACAGCAATGTTATCATCCATTAGCTAAATATTTGCACCATAATATGTCTTGTTTTCTCAGGGTAAAAAATAGGGCAGTGATGAAAGTATCAGAGAGTAGTTTTTCAAAGAATGCCTGATGAGGAAGCAGTGTGAGTGTCTGAATTCTTACAGCTGGCATTATATCCAAATTTAAATGTAATTAAACTCAATTTTGTTTTTCTTTCCCATTCCCGACTGTTAGGATGTTACATAGCATTGCCATTTTTTAACGGTTGCTTCGGTCTATGACAAAGGTGACTGCATTTCTCTGATGGGTTGTATGTATTCTGTCCCAAAATGTTGGAAGCCCTTGTGTAAGTTCAGACAGCTGTACAGGCAGCTCGTATGCCTGTGTTTTACATACACAGTAGTTGTTCTTCATGGAGTACTTTGATATAGGATTTGTCTCCTTGTGAAAACCTAGGCGTACATCAGTTGTTTACATCATTCATGTTTCTTAGGCTTAAGGGCTCTTGATTCAGGTGTTACCATTAAAACTTTGGGTATCCTTTTGATTACATAAAGCAGAAAAAATAGCTTACAGTGGCAGTCTTTTCAAATGAATTCTTGCATTTCGTCAGAAATATCACATGCCTTTTGGTGTGTGTTGTCCTGGATGGCTGGAAACACTACTAGCTTTCTGCTCATTTGGGGGAATTCTTCTGTTGAATACTGGTTGCACAGGCCTCATATTGAATCAGCTGGTACCTTTGCAAGAAACTTAAAAAAACAAATTTGTTGTTTCATGCTTTTAACTGCTGGGATGGAATAGCAGCAACTTTGTAATGCACAGTGACAAAAGGCTAAAAGGGTAACTAGTTGTAATAATCTGATGTAAGTGAGGAAATAATTCATTTGCTGAGAGGCCTTATTATCATAATTCTGTAAGGTAAGACTGTTTCAGATACTTAATATCTCAATGGCTTAATTAAACAAAAATAAAGAAATTTCATTTTCCTCCTACGGAAAGCCCCGATAACCCTTAGAATCAGCTTCAAAATCTCATTGATCTCTCCTTGGCATCTTTATGAAATATTTGAAATCTGGTATTACTTATATTGTCTTATATTACGGGGTTTTTTTGTTTTCCTTTTGCTTTCTTTTGTGGCTGCAGAGATTGTGCAGATGTGAAAAAGATGCACTGACTACCTTCTAGAGTTAACAAGTTTTTATATATGTAGTGATTAATACTTAATAATAGATCGGACTAAAGAAATTGATCTAAGCATTTGTATGCATTACTGTTTAAACCCATGCTTTTTGTGTAGAAATGTATTATGTTGAAACATAAGGATAAGACAAGAATACAGAACTTTGTTAAAGCTTTAGATTGGTGGCTTTTTTTGTTAAACAAACAAAATAATTGAATATTTTAGATATATTCCCTCCAATACTGCAGACTGAAGGCTCTGAACCAACTTAGCACAGAACTATCTCTGAAGAGATCATTTTGAGTATTTTCAGTAGAATGCTGAGCTCTGCTCTGTAGAGAGAAATGGAGATAAAATCTACTTTGTTGCTGTTTTTTTTAATAAACTCTAATGAATGTGTAAGGAAGTCAGCAGCAGTGAAATTCAAAATTTAGTCATCTTTAAAGGTAGCCCTACCTGCTAGGTAAGTGCTAACAGTCTGGGTTAAATATGTTAAGAAATTTGTGTGGATACCACATGAAATTATTTGTGTAAGCAAATTCTGCTCTCAGTTATATTTCATGAAATTAAGGAAAGTATTATGAAGTACTGTCACTATATCAGTTGAAAGAACCGTACACCTACAAGTTAAGTCTGACTCCATCTTCTCTGCACTATCCTGTTAAATATTTCCAGACAATAAGAAGATATTCCCTTAACATTAAATTCCAGCAAACGCAGTTCTTGTATGCCGTGTGTTCTAGCCACTGGCTCTTTGTTTTGTTCCACAAGACTTGCTTCAGTGTTGTACTGTTTTTCCTGATTAGGGAGGCCAAAACTGAATGTGTACGCATTATCTAGATGGAGAAATCATAGTTGTGGCTATATTTCACCTGATTCAGCCTGGCATGTGGTTAGTCTTTGCTGCCAGGGTGTATTGTGAACTCCCATTCAACTTGTCCACTGGCAGCCATAGGTTCTGGGTTTCTTTTGGAAATCTGCTTTTTAACTTGCTGTTCTCCAACCAGTACTGTTCCATGTGATTATTTCATCCCAAGTACAGGGCTTAACATTTGGCTTTGTAGAACATTGAGACTCCTGTGCAGTAGTTCATCTGTGCAGCAGCCTTGGCCTCCAGTGTTTACACTCTTCCAGTATATTGTCTGGTCTTCCAAATATGTTGTCCACAGTCATTCTGAGAATGCTTTCTATTCTATCAGCCAGGTTGTTAATGAGGGTGTTAAACAGTATTTCCCCCATTATCAACACCTGTGGGACACTACCAATAACCACTTGCCAATTGGATTTTGCATTTCTGGTCACTACCTCTTGAGGCCAGTAGTTAAGCCAGTTTTCCATTCATGATATCATCCACTTATCTGATTAAAGTTTCACCACTGCGTCTGTAAGGATGCTATAGTGAGTAGGCTGATGCGTTAGTTACAGCATATGAGGACCAGTGTCACTTCATCTTATTTGTATTGTGCAGTCAAGGCTATAAAAGGATCATTGTCATTAAATGCACTTGCACACAGGAGTTGGCTTCCTTTGCATGACATGGAACTACAGTAATAGTTCACAATGTTGAGGTTTCAGTGAAGGATGGTACTTACTGGTTGTAAAAGGGAAATATGGTGGAATGTCTTTGTCTTTGGAATTGGTTATTTTAAAATCCATAGAAATAAATATAGTTTCCCTAGTGTTCAATAGTGATGCCTGTTATTAAATTATTCTTAGTAATCACCTTTAGACTCTGACTTGGTCTCATATGTAATTAAGTTCTGCAGAAAATCATGAATTTTAAATTGTTGCTGATAGGTGTGAAAATTGGTGGCTATAAAGCAGTCTGATCACACTCATGTCCAAAGGCATTTTTTCTCTTCTCTCCATTTTAATGTTCTTCAACTTCAGCACTGTATATCATCTGCAGAATTATCCCCATATTAAATTGACATAGAATATCTTCAACTTGTTACTTACATTCTGTATGCATTCATTTATATACATTTGCATATGTTTATATGTAAATTTACATATACCAAAGAGGAAGGGACAATGTGTTAGAGGGTACGCATGCATATAGAAACGTATTCTGTTCGTTTAAAAAATGTGTTATGGCACATAATTGCAACAGCAATAAAGTCTTGTAACTGTCAGCTTAATCTTCTCATAAAAACTAAAAGGATTTTTTCCATCATTCATAAGAAACAGGATTCATTGCACAGTAACAAAGCAGCATTATTAATGAGGAGCGAGTAGGCCTGAATGGTGCTATTTATCATAACAGTGTTAAGGTGTAGTGTAAATCAGTGAGTTGGGTGCAGGGAAAGTGAAAGTACAGCTTGTTATCACTATGTTAATAACATCTGTGTGGATTTTTTTTTAAGTGCTTGGTGATGAATTAAGAAGTCAGTATCTGTTTTCAGTCATGACATAGGCTCTAAGCAGTCTATTTTAAAGAGATTCCTGGTCAGTTTTGGAAAAATGGGGTTGGATGCCATGTAAGTCATTTTATTCCTTTGAAAATATCTTCTATTTAAAAGAAATCATACTAAAAAGTTATATAGAAGAATTCATTTTTAATAATAGAATTTATTACCATTCTAAAATTACAGGTTCTCAGTTGATTTGAGTTAGCATGTTTAGGAAATTACAGTTCTCTTATTTGGTTACTCTCCCTGAGACAGTCCATGGCAGAAGATACCCTGCTCCTAGTCTCCCTCCGGCCTCTTGTTAACATGTCGTATCTATGCTCACGCTACTTATGTGAATCAACGCTACCTGACTCATTGATGAGAATGAGCTGAGTGAGCAAAAAATTACTTTCCTTCTGTAGACAAACTCTTCTGAAACAGGACAGAGTAAAAAAATTCACATAAGCAGCTGACAGGAGAGGTGGAAAACTCTTGTCTTGGCCCAGTACTGCTTGGTAGGCTCAAAATGGAGTCATAATCTAATACTTCTTCAGACTTGCATACGGTATGTCTGCCCACTCCCTGCAGGTTGCTTTATTTTGTTAGAATCCAACTGTGTATCATACACAATCATACACTGTGTATCCTACCACAGTATTACTGCACCAGTGTAAACCATTATGTTACTGGAAAAATAATGCTTTGGTAATGCCTTCATGTTTTTATGAAAACAGATAAGCAGCATTCCTCAGCCAGACAAAAAGAGACTGCTTTGGAATACAAAGATATCAGATAGGTTGGCAAGACTGCATATTTTCCATATGTAGGCATTAAATCTTCAGGAGTTAAAGGTGTTATCCTCTGTTGTACAGCACTGTACTGCAATGTCTAAATCAAACCCCAAAGAAAAGGGCATGTCTCCTCTCTTGTGAGCCGCTAACAATCTGAGATAGGGAGTACAGCGTCAGCAGAGCCTTTGATTCAAGGGTTCTAAGGATGGATTTTTGTGCATTATCCAATGCAGTTAAATCCATTCTTCTGCTTTGGGGTTGAATAAGTATGTGCCTTATGCTGAAAAGCTCAGCCTCTTTGTAGGAAGACTGAAATTCATCTCATTCAGTTGGAGCCCTATTTAAGCATCTTTCATTCTCAGGGACTATTCTGATAAGCTATCCTGAGCTTACAGAAACTTCAAAGCTGAGGCAAAGTTATGAAAAAGAGAAAGAAGAAAGAACTACACCTTTAGTTAAAGCTTCAAACAAGGCAAAAATTGATCAAGTGTCAGAGATTAGCTTAGTTGTAACCCTTTCCACATTCTTACAGAAATCAAACGTTGTCTCTTTATTCACTCTTATTTATTCTAAAATGTACTTTAAAACATAAAAATCAATAGCTATTACCCTGACAGTATTAATAAGACTCCAATTAGAGCCCCTGTGGCTAGAGATTTGTTCAAAAGTTGCCACTGAAGTAAACAAACTAGGATAATTAAATGGTTTTGAAGGTAAACATTAGAAAATCACATCTGTTAATTTGAGGAATTAATTTGTTCTGTGTTTGTTCAGCTATTTCTGAGCAAGAGAACCATTAAGTCTTAGATTGCTTCTTGAGATGGTCATTGGCCAGTTATCTTTGTTTCCCTAAGTGCAGATGAGTAATCATGTCTTTGTCATTGTCAGGGACAGTTAATGTACAAAAAGTGCTTAGAGAGCATCAGCTAAAAGGCATTCTGAAATGCAGGTCATTACTACAGATTGACAGAGTACTTGCAGACAGAGCTGTACTGATCTGTAAACTATGACAGCATAAGAAACGTGGAGTGTTCCTTAGTTGCAGTCTGGAACATAGCCTAGATTACATTGTAGAGGAAGCACAGGGGAAACCATCCAAGGGGAGCTGCTCACACACCAATCACACTGTAAAAGGCAGTGCTTTAACTATTGGCCTTTCCAAGCATGCGTAACTCTTGCAGGACAGGCAAGTCACAGGCATTCGCTACGTACGACAAGGGCAGTACATGATCTAGAAGCCAGGATGGCCCAGGCACCTGAAGGCCATGAGCAAAAAGAAAATAACATTCTCTGGATAATGAAGTGTAGTGGAAGGAGGTAAGATGTATATTCTTATGCTTCTCCTGATCCTAAAGTAGCAGACAACATGGGTTGGGTATCAGGAAAAGGTTCTCCACCAAAGGGTGGCTGAGCACTGGAAGAGGTTTCCCGAAGCAGTGGTCACAGCAGTGAGCTTGCCAAAGTTCAAGAAGCATCTGGGCAACAGTCTCAGACATAAGGTCTGATTTTTGGATGGTTCCCTGTGAAGCCAGGGATCAGAC
This sequence comes from Perdix hodgsoniae, assembly GCA_035772895.1. Taxonomy (NCBI): domain Eukaryota; kingdom Metazoa; phylum Chordata; class Aves; order Galliformes; family Phasianidae; genus Perdix; species Perdix hodgsoniae. The sequence continues at coordinate 417,295 of JAPSGF010000028.1, read as the reverse complement.
TCAATGATCCTTATGGGTCCCTTCCAACTCAGGATGTTCTGTGATAACACAGAGGGCATGGAAAGAAGGTTAGGTATCAAATGAACTAGGAGGTTTGAAAATAGAGGCATAACTGAGATTCAGAGATGTGGATTGGCTAAATCTACCATGCCTTTCATCTCTCTGTTTTTTCTTGTTGGACTTCTTGTTTCCTGTCTTCCAAGTACATGTATGTTAAGTGGTTTATTCGTTTTCCAAGATCATGTTGTATAACATTCCAGCTAATATGTTCCACTCAGTCACTTGGCTTTCAAATAACTGCTCAATTTTCTCCTTGAACACTCCCTGCCTGCCCTCAGCAGCTAATGTTTACATGTCAGTCCCCATGTTTTGCTCCTTATTTCTGCTGTAACCCAAATTCTTCTTTCTCTCTTGATCCTGTGGCCATGTGTTATTTTATGTCTTTTCTGCTGCTTCTCTTTCTGCTCATCTGCTACCCAAGAATGTCTGCTTACTTTGGATTCTTCTCAGGACCCCATCTACTGGAGATAAGAAGAGGCTACTTCGTCAAAATATATTTAAAGGCAGAAAGGGAAGCTTGCAAGTGTAAATTCAGAAACTACAGCTGACCCATTTATTTTAAATTTTTTATTTTGGACACGATGCATAACTTAGGCCATTTGAAGACCTCACCCTGAGCACACCATAGAGCCACGAATTTGGGGACTCTGTTTTTTCTATCTTCTCTTGATGATCTGCAGCCTCCAATGGAAGCCTTCTCTTCCATGTTCTGTCACTGTCTCATTCATTCATGTGGATTGAGTAAAAATGATGCAACTTAAAATACATTATTTACAATTTGAAGAGATATAGTTAGAGTAGCTGTATATACCAAAAAAGCTAAGATACTAGCAGTTAATTTATTCCTGGCTATTCTCCTTGCTTTCCTTTGTGCTTAATTATCTTTGTCCATATCTTTCTAGAAATTCACATTCAGACTGGCTGTGGTGCTCCTCCATAGGCTTTGCATATGGGAAAATGTTGCCTGTGTGTGCTGACAACAGTAGCTGTTAGTACACTCCTGTATAGCAAGCTGACTTTTTTCACAGCAACCCATCTTGAAACTCTTGCCTGTCTATCTTGTGATCTTCTTAGACATCTTGACCCTTTCCTGCAGATTAGACAATAGATTATTTATTGTTCTGTATTACTTCAGATTATCTCCTACCTGTGTATAATGTTCTATATTGACTTTTAGTGAATTCAGTCTTTCTGAATTAAGATACATGAATTCAAACGTTTTTCCAGCCCCCTGTCCTTCTCTCTTACACCTCCATACTATGGACTGTGATGTTGGATAGATATAGACCTGGTTTAGAGATTGTCTACAGAGCTTATTTCATGCCTTTTTGACAGAATTAATTTGATATGTGATTCTTTTTTTAAAATGGTTAACTATTCTGAGTAGTGGAATCAAAACATTTTTCATCCTATTTGCAGTAATTATTGCTTTGAACTGTCTTATGAAGACGTTGTGTGAAAATGCTCATGTAAGCTCTACTGATGTTAACACAAGTGAATGCACAAGCTGTCCTCCATGGGGCCTTCTGCTACAGGATATTACCTCTTACCTACAAAGTGCACGAATATACTGTATTTTTCTCCTGTATTTACATTTTTAAAGGTGCAAGTATCAGCGGTTTACCAATATAAAAATACATATATAATAAAAGGAAGAAGAAACTCTTGAAACATTATTATATGAAATCTCATAGTATCACCAAGGTTGGAAAAGACCTCCAAGATCATCCAGTCCAACCTTCCACCAATATTTCCCCACTAAATCATGTCCCTCAGTACAAAATCTAAATGCTTCTTGAACACCTCTAGGGATAGTGACTCCACCACCTCCCTGGGCAGCCTGTTCTAGTGCCTCACCACTCTTTCTGAGAAGAAATTTATCCTAACATCCAACCTGATTCTCCCATGGTGCAACTGAGGGTTTGAGCAGGACGATACAGTCTCCAAGTGTCCTTTCCAAACTATTTTGTTTCTAGACATAATCATGAATTCTACTTGATAGTAATATAAACATTTGTTCATGTGTTTGAGTATCTAAACTAAATACTTTCATGAATTACAAGAAGAGCATTATTTGACTCCATCTCTGAAAGAAAAGATAATTCCGGAACAAAGAAAACTTGAACATAAATGACAGATTTATCTACTTCAGTTTGTTTTCAGAAGCGGATTTCATAGCTCAGAAGTGGGCCAGGCTCCAAGATAATCTCAGGGATGTTTACTTTTAATATTTGAAATAAATATGTATTGATGATGTATTTCAGACGTTTTCAAAGATAGGAATATGTGCATCAGTAAATCTGGAAGCAAAAAAAATCCAATGTAATTGGTAAGAATGTGTTTTATATTAACGATTTTAAAGGTAATCTTTTTAGCACAGTTTTACTGCTGTGAATTTCATACAGCATTTCTGCAAGTGTTTTTTTATTACTGATTATATTTGATAAAGAGCTCATATTTAAAGGAATATATAGCTGCATGGTATTACTTCTACTCTCTTTCACAAAAATGCTGATAGTATTTTTGCCATAGGTATGGACATATGTCAATTATAACTTTCTCACTCTTTTTTTATAAAGCTCTCATTTTTCTGGGTAGAACTTTTTAGAACAGTAAGGCTGTGATATTTATAAGCCACTAATTCTTAATGATACCACTTAAATAATGCCATTTAAATACAGTACAAGGGGAAGACCAGTGGCATTTGCTAGAGCATTGCATCAGACCTGTCACTGTCCTTCAGCTAATATAATTCATAGCCAAGATTTTTATTGGGTGTTTCTGATAAGTCAAATAAACTAAACACCAGCTTGTGCCACAGAAGTACCATGGCTAGTGTGAGAAAATTGTTCAATTTGCTCACTGAAGACAATGTTTTCTTGAGACATTGATAGATGAAGCCTTACCTCACTGCTTCTGCTCAGCTTTATGAGAGCAAGATCATGCAAAAAAAAAAAAAAAAAAAAGTATGATTTACTTTTTGACACTTACAAATATGTCTTTTGGCAATTGATTTTCTCCTGTTACCAAATTACTTGTTATTGTATTTTTGTCACAGGTTTGTGTTTAAGCTTTGTGTTATTGAGATGAGGGAATAAAATTTGGGATTGAAGTACAGGTAGGGTTAGGAGTCAGGAGTCAGCCTTGAGGTTAGTGGCCAGATTTACAATAAAGGCCTAACAAGAATGATTATACAATCACTTTTGTGACTAGATTGCCATTTCTTCAGTTGCCAGGAAAACTCTAAAGAAATCCATGAGCCAGCCATGATCACCAGCAATAAAAAGGACCAACAGCCTCCTGGGCTACAGTAGGAGCAGTGTTACCAGAAGACTGAGGGAACTGATCAGTGACTGAATGCCCTAATCAGTGAACCCTCTACTCAGCACCGCTGATGCCACATCTGTAGTGGTGGGTCCAGGTCTGGGCTCCCCAATGCAAAAGAGACATAGACATATTGGAGAAAGTCCAGCTAAGGGGCCACAAAGATGATTAAGGGCCTGGAGCCTCTCTCCTATGAGAAGAGAGGAAAGACTGAGTGCTGGGATTGGAGAAGAAGAGGTTGAGAGGGATCTGATCAGTGTGTATCTGATGGGTGAGTGTAGTTTGGGCAAACGCAGGCTTTTTTTTCTGATGCCCGGTGACAGAAAATTGGTCATGAGTACAGCTTGAAATACAGGAAATTCTTTCTGAATATGAGAAAATATCAACTTAGCTGTGCTGAGGAGTCTCAGCCTGGGTAGAGAATTTAGACTAGACAGCCTCCACAGAGCCTGCCAACCTTTAAACGTTCTGTGGTTTGTACAGAAATGAATCCTGTGGAGCTTTTTTCATTTTTTTTTTACCAGAAGTATCCATGTCCACTATCAATTATGGCTGAGCTAAGCACCTAGTTCATGCATGGCTGTGCCTGTTTTATAGACTTAGTCCCTTGAGAAATAAGAGCAGGGATGGGCTGCTCTTTTTCAACATGAGGAACTTAGTTGTTTAATTAAGCAGTGAATGATCCAGTTAGTTTATGACTGTTCTTCAATTTTGTTTGAGATACAGGGTGTGAATTTCTTGCTCAAAATCTTGAGAAATCTTCAGCAGTCCTAGGAGAAAAAAGGTTCTGGTTCAAGTTGCACATTTTGTAGTATAAGGCAATAATTCAACTCTGTGTACTAAAAGATTGTGTAATGATGGCATTCAGAGTCACTTACTGTTTGATATAAAAATAAATTGTCTTATGACTAACTCCTCTTAGGAGAAAGGTTCCAGGATTTCTTAGATTGTGTGCCACTCAGGGTGCTCTTAAAGTGATATGTTTTAAACATTATTTGTATTTCATAAGTCAGAATTATTCTAGCAAATAATCAGAGTGCTAATTTTAATTAGAAGAAAATGCATATGATTAGCATGAGTATATGCAAAGTCATATATTTGTGTGCAGAATTTTTGAAGGTGACACTGCTGGAGTGTTGCTTTCACAGAGGGCACATTATATTATGCAGTTTTAATTCATCATTTGCAATGGAGCAGTCCATCATGAAATAGTTTACCTTTGGGAATGCTGCCCCCTCAATCTCCTATGGTTAGGAGGTCTGCACTGTATCTCACCTCTCACCTGTTCTGTTTGACATTTATTTTTCTGCTGTGTTTTTCTATTTGTTATTATGGTCTAGACTTTTCTGTCTCAAGGATGAACTCCCATCCTTCCCCTGAAATGGGGAGTGTAGTTTACATTCAGCCATTTGTCATTGAAATGGTGAGACTGCTGAGTAGAGGTAAAACTTCCACTCTGCCTCCAGATCTTTCAGATCCTGACTGTTTTAGGATAAGGCATGTGGAGCCAGGAAGCCATCTGGTCTCTGGCACGTTCTTCTTTTTTCCAGCTCTGGAGAGAGGAGACAACTACTTGTGGAAGACTTGCCCAGTTGCCTCCCTTTCTTTGAACTAGCAGAGATTAGCCACGGTTGGGGATAAAATAATTTAAAGCATCTAAGTGATTGTAGGCTTTGCCTTCAGCAGACCACCATACAACTTAATCTCCAAGAACACTGGAATCTAAGCTATGGCCTCTCTGTCTCTTGCCCTGTGCGCAAATTAATGTGTGTTATTCAAAGGAAGGTGAGCAACTGTAACTCAAATTGGAAGAGCAATAACTTTAATAATGCTTGCCAGGCTTAAATGGCTATTGATATGTGTTCTTAGCATTGATATTTCAGCACCACACATGGATTAATTATCATAACTGTTCTACATAGAATTTTCACTGTGATTACTTAAGAAATGTTTGAACATTACAGTAATTAAGGATTATATGGACATTGCAGTATGACCTGGAGTGATTTTGGTATTTGTTAGAATAATTGTTTTCAAAATACACTATCACTTTACAAAATATAATTTGCTGAGCTAATACGCATTAATCTATGCATTTTATTTAATTTTCAATAACAATGTATCATAAGGTTTGCTTCTATTTCTCTTAATATTTTAATATACATCTATTAACAGCAGAATTTTAGTGCATGTCACTGTGATATTGTCGTAACTGCATACAAAGGCATGGAAAAGTAATCTGTCTTTCAGATATGATGAGACAGATGAATACATGAGTTCCAGCTAATATCCTAGAACAAGTGGAGAAGAGGAAAAAATATTAGCAAATGAATGTGTTGCTACTATGAAGACATTTGAAGCAGAATAAAGTCCCTAGGTAGAATTCATCTCGGTTACATCGGTCTCCTGTTACAATCTTTTTCTGTTTTGAATACTGAAGTAGAAAAGCTACTTTTTCATGAATGCAATTTAATAACTTCTGACATTGGTAGACAGGCTCATTAATTTCAGTTGAGAGTTGTATCAGGACATAGATCTTGAAGTCTAAACTTATTTTTCCAAAAATAGATTACATTCTTATTTCTTCATTATGACCTAACTTAAAGTCCCTTGAAACAGACTATTAACAAAATATTATCCTATCTCACAAAATAATACAGATAAAACTGAAATTCCACTCAACACTCACATGGCACTTTTCTTCTTCAAAGCACTTTAGAAAGACTGATTAAATGTAACATTAATTAAACCACTGCATTTTTTCTAAGTTCAACCTTCCAAAGGCTGTATTCTCAGCAGGGAGCAGGGAAGAGAATAGCAAGGGGCTAAAATGAGCTCAAGTAATCAGAAAACTTAGCCAGCAGGAATTAACTGAGGAATCACTTGCATTTGCAGATCTTCTTTAAGTTGTGCAGTGCAAAGATGAAAAGATGACAGTGCAGTCTAAACAGGAGAAAGAAATCTGTTGGTGCTTTGAAGAGCTGATTAATTATTTATGTTTGCGTGACTTAGGTCAAAAGGGTGGCAAACAACTCCTTCCTTTGCCTTTTCCAGTTTGCATGCCTGACGAGGTGTGAACAAAAGGAATTGTAGAAGATTTACTTGAGTGCTTGTCCACATGGATTCCACTTATTCTGGATATAAAACCCAAACATAGGAGGTGAAATTCCTTGGATTGTTCTTGGGAACAATGAAGTCTGGTTCTGTCACTTCTGTTCCCAGCCAACTTGTAAAGCTAAGACTGTAAGGAAGGTGGCCAAAGCTACCATGCAAATCCTAGGTCTATAGGTTTGTAACATTTACCTTAAAAAAAAATGCTGCTTCCTCTGCTACTGAAGGCAGACAGATGCTCCTTGGTGAATTTTTTCTCTTCCAGTGGACCCAGTAGTTGTTTGATGTGTCAGGTCAGCACATAATTATATAGGTCAAGCTAAACTGAATGGAACTGACTCATTTTTGTAGTCTCTGTATGGATGAGACAGTCAAAAAATTACCCTGTAAATCCTCCCAAATGTGCCTTCTGAAACCAGGGTGCAAGTCAGAGAATGTACCCTGAGCTGCCTTAATATGTTGTTTGCTAACTGAGTGACCTCGCTAGCACAAGAGAATGGAGAGAGACTACTTCACTGTTATATGGATTAATATTCAAAATAGAAAGCATTCATTATGATGCTGGGTGAGAGATGCAGTTAAGGAATAGAAAATCTCTTTGAACAAGGGACTCATAAGTCCATTTTTGTTACACTTCTCTCTGTTCTGCTCCAGTATCTACTCCCACAAAGGCGATGTAGCTTCTCCAGAAATCCACTTTTCTGTGACAGCCTGTGTCTTCAGCCTTCCTCCAGAAGGATGGTATTTGAGTGCTGTTAACTTGGATAAAAGAGGTAGAAATGTAATGGCTGTTCTCTACTTTTGGCATTAGCTCTGTTGGAGCAAGCTGAAGTGCCTCTACACGCACAGTGTACACACAAATCAAGCTTTAAAGAATGTATTGGATCGGGTGTACTGTATGAATTAGCAGTTGGTTTCTGGCTTGCTAAAGAGCACTAGACATTCTTTAATCTCCAGATCTCAAGACAAATTTCAATGAAAGGCCTGCAGATCTGCTGTCTTGCTGTGTAGGAGAACTGGAGAATGTGAAGGTCTTCCATTGACAGAAGAGTAAAATCAATGTTAGGAGCAACAATAGATTAAAGGATAGCTGTCAAACATGGATTTGTGATGTACAAGAGGGACAACACAGTAGTACAAGAGCAATAGCCTTTAAACACACCATTATTTTCAAGTCTAAAATCTATGCTTCTAAAGCTACCTGAAATTTTCTTTAGTTCAGAACATCAAAGAACAGGAGTCTGGAGAGGATCTTGGGCATGAAAGGGCATGAAAAAAAAAAACAAACAGGATCTAACTGAGCATCGACCTGGAGGTAGTTAAGCTGATCTGAGGAGAGAATGGAAAAGCCTGGCAGATGGAGGATGCAGATGTACACTGAAGTATCAGATGTGCAAGAGACAGCAAAGGAACAGGAAAGCCTAGGGGTTAAGAACCAAAGTGCTGAAGGGGTACTGTACAAGTAAGAAAAACACCTGTCATAATAGAGAGGAGAAGAGGCGGCCCTGAGAAGGTGAACTGAAAGCAAGAAGAATGATAAGCTAGGGGGAAGCAGGAAAGACATGAAATCAAAAAGTTAGGTTTCTAGAAGCAGAGAAGCTGAAGGAGAAAGGTAGCCAGATAAAATGCTGCTACGTGAAAGCAAATCTGTCACCGATCATGGATCTGAGAAAGCAGTTTGTTGAAAAGCTGTGATTGCATTTCACCCTGTTGTGATTTCCCACGGCATGTTTAGGATGAAATTACGATAACGCTTCTCTTTTGACTTTTTGCATTGCTACTGGCTTCTATGCATATTACTTTTCCATCCTTGTTAAGGCAGTGCCCTTTGTCATTCCTAGTTCTCATGCCATCTCTTTCTCTTGGAAAAGTTAGAACCTGCATTTCTAATCTCTTTAAAAATATAAAAGCTTCTATACTAGCTACTCTTTTAGATATTTAATTCCTTTACAAGCAAATCTCAGTTGATGTTGCCAATACAGATATTGGTGGTTCACATACTTTCATTGCTCTGTGGCAGTTTGAAGGTTTCTTGCCTGAAACTATCAAAGATTAATGTTCTACTCCCTGTAGGGCTTTATATGCTGTACTACCTATGGCTGAATGTATTCTTGATGAAAAGATACTAAAAAAAGAAAACCAATGAATGGTACATCGCATACAATGCGTCAGGGAGAGTATTGTTCCTCTTTGTTGTGGGCCATACTGAATACCAATCTTATATCTTGAAATCTTGCTGCCTGTCATCAAAAGTGGGGAAAAGTGAAAAGCATATATTGTGCTTGTGAGGGGAAGAGGATGTGAGAACTCCACCTGATACTTTGTTCTATCTCAGCAGTTGTGAACAAAGTGCACCTGGATTCTTGGTGGCACGGGAGCATGTGTGTGTAGCAGTTTTATGTTTTCTGTCTTCTCCAAAATAATTTATTTTCAGAGTTTTCAAGTAAGTTCAGATAAACGTTCAAGGAGGTAAAATTTAGCATTGTTCAATGGCTCAAAATGCCTATTATCCCAAGCTGGCCAGACTGAATGTGAAGCAGTTAAAGCAGTGACCATGGCCTGTTGCTCACTCAGACTAGTCTGAGTGACTGATTATCACTCATTCCTTTAGGAACAATGGGGGAACAATTGCAGTACTACAGTCAGTTTGCATTAAGTGGTCATATCCCTTAATATGCATTTTCTCTGAAGTGCCAGAAATTACAAATGTTTTTGCACATCCCTGACATAACATGGAAGGATATTAGGAGCAAGATCTAGGCTCCTAGAGATAAGTGTTAAACATTAAGGTCGATAGTATTGGGTATCCTACCTGGTCTCCAGCCAACCTTCCAGAAGGTACTAATTCTTTCAGTAGCACTACTGACTACAGAGACATCTCAGGTATCTAGGAGCATCTGAAATCACATTAGCCCCTTGTATATGGATGCATGGTTTGCCTTCAACTTGCTGAGAAATGGCTTTAGCTTTTATGCCTAAATCCAGGATCTTCGGTTTTCAGTTTAGTTTGCCTTTAGAAGTTTTGGTTGTTTTTTCCCTAGATGTTTCACAGGCAGAAGAAGATCTGCCTATGAAAACTGTTCTCTTAAATCAAGTTATTCATTAGTGCTCTAATGCCTGTGGAATCCTTTTCCCTCTCTAGGCAGTCTGAGTCCAGAGTTTGCTACATATTGTACTGAGAATAACAGTTCTTTGTGGGCTCTCTATGCCTCCCTACACCTACTCTCTTACACCTTGCTATATTCCTGATTTTCATTGTTCAGGATGGAGTGATGTACTGGAACAGGTTGCCCAAGGAGGCTGTGGATGCCCCATCCCTGGAGGCATTCAAGGCCAGGCTGGATGTGGCTCTGGGCAACCTGCCCTAGAGGTTAGTGATCTTGCACAGAGCAGGGGGGTTGAAACTAGATGATCACTGTGGTCCTTTTCAACCCAGGCCATTCTGTGATTCCATTCTATGACTTGAGTGCAGGGGGCTTTTAGGCACTACACCAGTGCTGGATGTCACTAGCAGTTACACCTTAAAACAACAGACTCTGATAAGAGAAGCACTGTACACAAATCAACTATTCCTCAAATACTGTGGAGGTGTTTCTGCCCCTGCTGTCATGTGATAGATGCATTCCAATTTATTAGACTGTCAGTGAAATACATGGATTCACTATCAAAATTTGTTCCATATGAATTAAATAGACAGTGTGGGCGCATACATTAAATATTATTTGAAAGTAATAATCAAAGGTCTCCCAGTAGTCTTTCCATAAAAGCTGTGAAATACTGAGGCTGACTAGTCTTAAAAACAGACATAGATGATTAAAAAAAAAAAAAGTATATCTGGAAATTTAAATAGAACACGCATTAATAACCAATAGCACAAAATTTACCTGTATTGTAACATGCCAGTACCAGTGGTTCTGGGATAGGGTATCTGTAACGTTCTAGTGTAATGTGGTATTATTTTGCTAACTTTTATTATCTAGCTACAAAATGTGAATTCACGAGTAACTCTGAAGGAGAAAAAATCATGATGTTTTACTTACAATAGAGCAAGCTCTACCTCTAGGACAAGGATCTTAGTTTGAATTAATATCTGTTTGAGGTTTCTCGTGTTTCCAATATATTAATTTTCCTACTCTTGTGCTTTCAAACCAGGAACCGTGCCACAACTGTATCAAAACTGTGCCAATGTGTCAAAGACATTTTTCAAAGATGAGTGAAAATGGAAATGAAGTCCTTGGGGTTACATCAGCAGTGAATTTATCTCAGGGCACCATTAGGGGAGTGCTTCCAGAAGTGGAACCTTTTCTGCAATAATCTTCTTCTTGTTAAATCTACCAGAAGAATAGTTAGCTCTACTGATTTGCTGTGGAAACAAAATTTTTCTTAGGGCAGCTCTCAGTTTGACCCTATGAAAAGCAGAAAATTTCCAAATTAAAGAATAGAAACATGTACAAAGGTGCTAATGAGACCTTATCTTGCAAAGAAAAGATGTTAGATTTGTATTGCTGATGCATTTAGAAAGCAAACATTATCATCTTATATCTCAGTGCATGCAGCTCTAGAGGAATCCTGCTCTCCATATAGAACAGTGATGGAAGCTTTATCTTAGGAAAATAATTTAAGTTTGTAGGGTCAAATAAATACTGTTCCAAACGGAAATGGGACAATTTCTTTCCTGTGAAAGTGCCCCTGAATTATGAATATTTAACATCTTCCTTCCTTTACAAGTCAAATTGAACAAGTATGTGGTGTTTTTTTTTCCCCCTTGTCAAGCTGGTGGTTTAATCATATTATGTAAATCCTCTTCAACAGTATCAAATCAGTTTTGAGTCTTATGATATGTAATGTTGGTCAAATAAAAAATCAATTCATCTGTAGATCAAAGCAGTTCTATATGAGCTCTGGCAAAAATTAACCACGTCATTGATTTTTACTACCATTCTTACACACATCCTCCTCTCTTCCCAGGGCCCTCATGAGTTCTCAGCTTAGGGAGGCTCCTTGAGCTACAAGTTGAAAATCCCAGCCCTTCTACTGGTAGAGCTATACAGAACTTGGCTGACATCACAAGGCTACTGTCCACTACACATTTAAGTCAGGTTTCAGAAGTTATTCTTAGTGTCAAAAGATGAATTCTGAATCCAAACAGCCTGGATATGTAAGACGCAGTAATGCAAAACTCGGGGCTTTGGGTTGTTTTCAGCTGTGTTTGGCTGATAGAGCTGTAGCTTTGCTGTTGTTGGCTGTGCTCAACCTCTGCTCTAAGCTAGCACGGAGTTTTTTGTATAGGTAATGCTAGAAGTCATGACTCTTTTCTGCCACAGGGCCTCTTGTGAAGCAGCAGAAACATAAATGAAATAAGAGAAGGTAAATGATAAAAGTTGTGGATGTAGTACAGTAATTATTAACTAAGTAGATCTATAGTTTTAGAAAGCACGCTGGTAACACAACAATTTGCTGTGCAATGTTTAATACAATATATAGTAAAGACCTTAACTTTTATCTTGCATAGGAACTTACCAGAGTAGCAAAGTCTGGACTAGATATCAGGAAGAAATTCTTTACTGTGAGGGTGGTGAGACAATGAAACAAGTTGCCCAGTGAGGTTGTGGATACCCCCTTCCTGGAAGCATTCAAGGCTAGGCTGGATGGGGTTTTGAGCAACCTGGTCTAGAGGGGGGTGTCTGTCTATAGCAGGGGGTTGGATCTAGATATTCTTAAAGGTCCCTTCCAACCCAAACCATTCTGTGATGTAACTTTGAGTTATAGCAAAGTTGCTTCTTTTTCAATCTAGGTTCAGATGTTTTGAATTAAATTAATTACTCTTTTTTTTTTTATCACTAAGGCATTCTTTTTCATCACACACATTTTCAAAGAAATAGCAAAGTGTTCAAAATACTAAAATTGCACAAAATATGTTAACAATTACACTTCAATAGATTCAATCGATATCAATAGATTTTAATATTATGTAAACAGTATCTTAGATATACCTAACAGCTAGCCACCTCCCTCATCTTGTAGCTCTTTGGTTCCCACTTTTGGTGATTGTATGGAACAACATTTTGAGCAGGGATTCCTGGTTATGCAGCAGGCCACTTTACCTGGACATGTGAGCAGCTCTGTTGGAGGTGAAAACACTGCAGCTGCCAAGAATAAGGGATGTGGTGCTGTACCACAGTTACGCATCACAGAGAGAAAGCCTGGTCTGCTGTTGTGAAGTACCTAATATTGATTTGATCTTCTCAGGCCAAGTTTCTTGTGTGTATGGCAGAAATATTAGAGCTGTTGCTCCTTTGGGCAGCCATCAAGGTTTTCTTATAGCACACACTAAAGAATATAACCACTGGCTGCTACTGGAAGCATTGTGTTGTTCTGACAGAGGACTGAGGCTGTGCACTTTACATAAGGTGGGATAGTATAGAAGAAAGGATTGACCTTTTCTATATGTGTGTGCAGAGCAAAGCAGAGTCTCACTGATCCTACTAATCTACATGTGCTTACTCCTGGCCAGTGGTGGACACTGCGTTCAGTAGAGTAGCAACTACAAAGAAACGTGTTTTGGGTTTGTTTGGATAGTTTGGAGGTGGGGCTTTTTTTAACACACCAACTAGATTTGGTATGTGCTGCAGACTGATGTAATCACTGAAAGTGCTAAGTAACTATTAATGTGTTCATGCTACATACAACAAACAGGTGCGGATGTAAATAGTATATCTTTTTATTCTTGAGCAGTGTTCATAGGGCAAAAAAAGTAATGTAGTTTGGGCAAACCATTGTTAAAAGAGAAGGGGGTTTTAACACGTGTACTACATCTGCTGTTAACATGGTATTTCCAAGAATCTAATAATGCAAATGACTGATTAAATGCTAAGTGCAAAGAAATAGAAATGTTTGAAGATAGGATTTGTACCTGGATGGCACACCAGTAAGATTCAAATCCTACTGTACGCATTGTGTTGGTAACAGTATGGTTTTATAATCAGTAATACCTTTGGGTGATATAAATTGAGTAGTTTCTAAGATCTCACCACAGTATCAACTCAATAGCTTCTAAGTTGAACATTACAGTGCAAAGCTTGCGTCTCTGCTGTAAGCATTCTGTTCCAAATGACTGTCCGTATTTCTACCACAGCAGGCAAAATTGTGAAAGATGAAAATAATGTAGTATTTAATGGCAAATGATATGATTTTCCTCTTACCTTTGCTTTCAAATATGGACATACACAATGAAACTTACAACTTCAGAATTAAGATCTTTAATAAGTACTCATACACTAATGTATCAGAACTTTTTAGAATTCTCCAAAAGATCTGATTAAATTATCATATTATATACAATAATCATACCTGATTATTTTGTTCATAAAACATGATGTAGATTCGATTACTAATTAAATTTATTTTTTTCCTACTTTTCCTGTCCTTTTCATTCTGAATGATGTGCTCTCATGATGATTGCTGTATGCAAATTTCTAGCACAGCTGCACTGAAGATGACTCAGAGTTGTTTCACTGACCTCAGCTACCACCTCATCGGGCCTTCATCCTCACTGTTCTTGTTTTCCAACACAATGAAATCTGCCATTTTCCCTTGTCAGTAACGTTGTAGAACTGCATGCAGCACCTCACATATTTCTGCTAGAAGGTTCTATGGCCAGTGCCAACCTTGCCCCATAGTCATACTATGGCATACAATATATATAAATTCTCCAAACCTGCTCATTTGTCATTTTTACAAACACTATATGACTTTCAGGAGTGATTTTGAGAAAACAATATTTGTTTGTGTATGTAAATTACAGTAATCAGCAGTATTTCTTTTTTGTTCTTCAGTTAAACATGACATGATATGGCAATTGTAAAAATCACAGAGTGGACAGGGTTGAAAAGGACTACAGTAATCATCTAGTTTCAACCCCCTGCTATGTGCAGGGTCGCCAAACACCAGACCAGGCTGCCCAGAGTCACATCCAGCCTGGCCTTGAATGCCTCCAGGGATGGGGCATCCACAGCCTCCTTGGGCAACCTGTTCCAGTGTGTCACCACCCTCTGTGTGGAAAACTTCCTCCTAATATCTAATGTAAACCTCCCGTGTCTCAGTTTAAAACTATTCCACCTTGTCCTATTATTTTCCATTCATGTTATATGTTGCTCCTTTTGTTTTGTATTTTAAGTTTTGGAAGTTAGGGCTATGTGAAACAGTTCCTTACAGAATGTCAGGGATATATGGCAGGAAGGCTTCCTCTCTTGTCAGCACCATGCAACTAAGGATGTGTGGAAAACTGCAGTGTCATCTCTGCACTGTGGTCATGCAGTGTACTACTGAATAATTAGTAAAGTCACAGGAACACCAGTAAACAAAGTGAAGTTGTTGCATGTTGTATAGAATTAACCTTATGGAGTAAAACTGTTCCTTCCGAGAAGGCTCCTTCTAAAAAACAGCAGTTTCCTTGGCTTTTCACTTAATGTAGTGATTTTAACAACCGATGCACATTTTATTTATAATTCCTTAAGTTATGAGTTGTGCAGTGGAAGATAAGCTCTGTAAGTGATGATATTCATATTGTCTTTATACATATACTGAGCTTTTATTATCATTGTTTCATTCTCATAAGGACATAATGTAGCCCATATCTGAAGTCTCCAACTCATGTAATATGGAAATATTAACAGAGGCCTTATGTGTGAAATGCTTGACCATGCAATTGTATAAATGTGGCTTGCTCCAAAATAGTATCAAGTAACCAGTGAGATTACATGCAATGATGAAAATGGCGCTAATACAATCTTGCATGTTTTCCCTGTACTTCTTCTCCGTCACCCTTTTTGACTGTATCTTCTGAATTCTCCCTTCGTTTTCTTCCAACAAAGGCAAATATGCCATGAGGGATCTGGTCCACCGACTGCCAGGCGCTAACAACAGCAACAGCTCAGCAAGCAAGGCCATGTCTGATGACACCGTTACTGCCATTTGCTGCACGCTGCATGAAGTCATCACTAAAAACATGGAGAATGCCAAGGCCTTACGAGACGCAGGCGGCATTGAGAAACTGGTTGGCATATCTAAGAGTAAAGGAGACAAGTATGTTTTGCAAATCCTCTTGCACCCTTTTTAACATCTCCAGTAGTTCTAACTAGTTCTTAATGTGTTTGCCTCCTCTCTGCAATCGTGAGTTGAATACTTTGGTTTCATCACAAATCATGTGCCCTGTGTGAAAGGTAACAAGAAACAATGGCAATAGCAGAAACCTCTGCTGTAGTCCCTTTTCGAGGTACCATCAGTAGGCACGTGCACTGTAAGAAAGAGTAATTATCTCCAGTAACTGTTACCTCAAAGCACTTCCAGAAGGTCCTGGTAAACATTAGGGGCCAGAGTTGTTAGACTGTACAGGGATCCCATGAAAGGAAAGGATGTTGCCATAGTTCTCTTACTGCTCCTCCTGCTCTGGTTATGTAGTCACTGTCCCTCTCCACCACACCCACACTTTTCCCAGCCACCATCTTGCTGGTAAGGTGGACTGTAGAAGAAATCTATATCTGTGGATATGGTCAACACCTTACTTCCGAGAGAGCATTAGGATACCTGCAGGCTACTTGGTGAGGCTCTAAAACCAAAAGATCCTGCACGCAACTGTGACATTTTCAGAGCAGCCATGGTTTCATCTTGTCCATTTTCCTATGTGCGTGCTTTTCAGGAAGAGTTTACTCTTCATCCTTCTTTTGCCTAACTCAGCCCGATTCTCATATTTGTCAGCCTGCAGAAGTATAATGCAATGGGACTATGGCAGTTTGAAAACAAAAAGCCTTTACTATAGTGTGGAAAACTTCCATCAATGCACCTGCTGGAAGCTGTCATCACACAGCCTACTGCAGCATCGGAGCTCTAATAGAGCCCCCACAAAACCAGGCCACAACGTGAAGGAAAGATGTATGCACATTTGGTTTGAGAATACCTATGATCGAAGCATTGCCAATATAATTTAATCATATTTCTTTTTCTTTGTTGTCAGTCTTTCGTTTCATACCAAATTCATTACTAAAAAATTCTCATGTGCTGACTGTAGAGGGCAAATAGTATAACAAATGTGGGAGCTCCCATGCTCTGCTAATTCATTTACATTTGCACTATTTATTATCATTGAATCTATTTGATTTTTTTATGCATTTTTGCTAGATCAAGTGTGCAGGTTGCAAACAGGTTCACATCCATCTCTCATAAGCTGTGTCTCTCCTCAAAATAAAGCATTTGTCTACCTATTCATTATCTGGCAGAGACCATAAAACCTGTTGAGTCTGGAATTTTCAGAGTATCACAGACAGTCTTAGGAGATTCTAAGAGAATAGTTCCCTAAGTATTTAGCCCAGGTACTGTTGAATAATTGTAAAATGCCTTCCAAAATAGTGATATTTGTCCTCATCCAAAGTACTTTGATCTGCAATCAGATGTTCTAATTGTTACAGGAAACAAAACTATAGAACAGGAAAACCTGTCAACTCACAGTGATACTAATGTTCATTTTAATTAAAAGCTTCATTTTTCAACTTTAAGAAATGTTAGAATTGCTTACCATTGCTTTAGTTTGCTTTCTTGCAGATAACTCACTGTTCAAAAATCAAAATTGTTAGTTGTTGGACTGATAAGTTCTTTCATTCTCATACAGTAAAAAACTTCAGTATGATTTGCCTTTTCTGGGTTGGAGCATCTGTTTCTGCAAGTGCAGGATCTTGGCCTGACCATACATCTTGGTGCAAGTGTAGAACACAAAGTTGTCAGTGCCCCAGAGTGGCCTCACTAGCCTTTGGAACGTGCCCATGGTTGTCACACACTCCCGACATGAGACAGCAAGAGAGGACTGGTGATTACAAGGTCGTATTGGCCACACCCAGTTACCTAGCTCCCATTTCTCCTTAGTATTCACATTATGTTGATACATTTATGGTTACTCCGTGGTTATTCCAAGCTGTCAATCCTCACTAGTCAGTGTGCCTGGAAGTATAATAAAAGCAACAATTTTCGATACTGTTTATCAAATTCCTATTTATTCATCAATTACCCACTTATTACTGTATTCTTGATAAGAAATGGGGGAGAAAAAAAGAAAAAAAACACCAGATAAATCACTAGGAAAATAGACTCAGTTATGCTATGAACATCATTATACCAGCTTTACTCTCAGCATCCCATTGGCTGTTGTCAGGGGTCACAGCACACCACAGAACAGCTAAGAAGACTTGCTGCCCAAACCAGTAACACATGCTGCTGGTTTTCTGGTTTTATTTTTGGTTTTGCAGTCCTCTGCCTTTTCTGAGTAAAACATAAATCTCCTCAGTGTCTGGCCCAAACCCGATCATTCCTCACTTCAGACTTTGGCCTTTGCAAGGTTTTGTAGTACTTTGCTGCTTTATACATAGTACTGGTGCAGTATAGGAGCTTACGTACATAATGTATGGTCCCTTAATGGCCTGGGTTTTCTTCCCAGTCCCTTTATTTTCAACTGTATTTCATTGAGCTAAATGCTTTTAGGGTTCTTCTGTTGTTTTAGATACAGGTTTTTTTTATGTTTTGTTTAGATTTTAAACATTACATTTTCCGAGAAGTATATACGAATAAATGAAACAATAGTTAAGAGCCTCTTTCAAAACCTGCTTGAAGAGAAAGTTCACATGAAGTTATGTGCAATTTTTAGCATAACATTAATAGCAGCCATCAATAATAGTATGTTGTGTGTAAGATGCAAATCCTAGTTGGGATTCCCAATGAAATTCACTGTGACTTTTTATAATTAGTTGTATTTCTGCATCTGGACTGCCCTGCAGATTGAAGCACAGTGCTCACCGCACATCCAGAGTGCTTCTCCTGGCTGCTGCACGGGGCGCATAATGCCACCTGTCGTGACTTGAAGTATGATGATTTATAGAAAAAGAAATTCTGGCTCTAAATTGTCCTGGATGCCAAAAGTTTTAGCCGGGACTTTCTCTTAGATGTACGTAATGCCAGCCAGTTCCTCAACAATGTTCCCATTGCTGCCTCTCCCATTCCTTTTGCCGTGCTCTTAATATGAATCCTCATTCTCACTATGATGAGAAATACACATTTTGCTCCTCACTGAACAGTTAGTACTTAGTGCTTGTTTGTAAGAGCATTGCTTTCTGAGATGCCAACAAAAGATCTTAATGTACATTGATAACACAAATTCAGTTGTGGGTTTAAGAGCATAGTAATGAAATTGAAAATTAGGATGAATGGAGTCTGGAACCTAGCACTCTCTTTCTCACTTTTTTTTTCTCTCTCTCTCTTTCTTTTCAATATATGTCTGTAACAGGCATTCGCCAAAAGTGGTGAAAGCAGCATCTCAGGTCCTCAATAGTATGTGGCAGTACAGAGACCTGAGAAGTCTCTACAAGAAGGTAAGGCTTGAGTTTTTTTCCAGATTTGCCATCTTTCATGTGGTTACCAGAACTTGGGTGCTGAGAGACTTTATAGGCCAAAACTTTCTTAAGAACTGAAAATTCACCTGGAGCTTAACATTTCTCAGACTTGGAGCTGTAGATTTTTTCTTTTCCCATTTCTACTTTTAATATAGGAATACTTCCTTTGGAGAAAAAAAAAAAAAAGCAACAAGATGAAAATGGGTTATGAATTTGATTTTCTAAAGAATTCATTCAGAGAGTGCTGAATCTGGCAGCCCTGGAGAGTGAAGAACAAACCTATGCAAGCTCTCCTACTGTTTCTTTCTTTCTTACACCTCCTCATACTGTCCAGAAGAGGTTATCAGATCTTCAGCCCTTCAGCTCCCAAATTTCCTCATGAGATTGCCAACAAGAATATCTTTAAGATGTGGCCCCTAGGGACCAGTTACTTGTGAAGCTGAAACTTGATAGCTTTGCTTCCAGTTAGCTGGCAGACAGTAGCATCAAATACTTGGTTTTTAGAGAGTCTGTAGAGGGTACCAGATTCCCACAGGCCTGCTAACCTCTTAAAAAGGAATTGCAGTGCTGGTAATGTGATCCTGAGAAAGAAATTTCCTGTAGTTTTTAAAAATAAGTGTCTACTTAGTAAATGACAATGTATCCAAGTAATTATTGTGGAATATTTTCAAACTGAATTACACCGTAGTTATACACTGTAACTACACTGCTTGTGTAATTATCATTCTACAGGAGTAGTTCTCAAGGGTCTGCTTACTGTGCGGAATTTCACAGTTGATATAGTTGCTATTTGTGGTCTCAACAAAGAGGGCTAAGAACATCTGGCAGTAAAGTTCATGTCCTGGTTAATGCTGGGATGTAAGAGAGGGAAAGTTCACAGTGGTGTAGTCCGTGCTGTGTGTGTCTTGCACAAGGAGTGAACTTAGTTATGTGGAATTTATGTACTAAATCTCAAACTCTCTGAAGCTGATCTTCTGCTTGAGATGCTGTTCTTCCGCATGCCTCAGTTCTGCTTTGCATCTCTCTGAGGAGCAAGGAAGACAGTTATGGAGTTTCTCCCACTGCTCACTTTCATTAGTTTCAATCACTCTTTGGAATCATAGGGGTACAGTATGTAAAGGCATTCTGAGTAATGTCTGATACTCAATTGTCCCATTATGAAGTGGAAGCAAATAGGAGCTAGAGTAAACTTTTCTCGAGGCAAGGCAGGAGCAAGCTTGAGGTCTGCATAGCCTGACTTTCAAGCATGTGGGCGGCTGCTCTGTAGAGGCTAAACTTTATTACGCCATAATCTGCTCGAGGTTCATACCATGACTAGTTCATTTTCAGCCTTCTAGCTTTATATGTATGCTGTGATGGATAAGTGGTTCCTGAGGTTACTCCATGCACAAGGTAATCTATACGCTGTGTGGCTTTTAAATATATTGCTGCCTAAAGGACATTCTGTTGGCTGCCAATGTGAATGTGCCCAGTAATGTACTTAAATACTAGGCATGCTTGGATACTAAGCACCTTGCATGCTTAGAAGAACATTTTCTGAGGCTACAAATGCATGCTTGTGGTATGGAAAATAGGGCAGGCTACACTTTGAGGTAGCTTCCGGGATATTCTTAGAGAGTCTGATTGTCTACATTCTCAGGAAGAGGTTTAAAAATAGCAGTATTGGCTAATTCCTACAGACTTCACTAAATCTTGAAATGAAGTTCATTCTCTGCTACAAGGACTGCTCTGAAAGTAATGCCTCCTATTTAAGTATGCTGGCCCTTAATGCCAGAGGTGGATGTTGGTGGTATGGCAACAGGTGGTATGGTAGAAGATGAACCTTCCCACCAGTATTCCATTCCATTTTGTTGCCGTGTGACAGATGGCAGCAGAGGGGCAACCTGACAAGATGGCATCTAACATGGAAGTGCATATGAAGCAAAGGTGTGTCATTGAATTCCTCCATGCGGAAAAAATTGTACCCACTGAAATTCATCAATGCTCACTGAATGTTAATGGAGCCCAAACAGTACATGTGAGCACAGTGAGGTGAGGGGTGGGTGGTTCGTTTCAGCAGCGATGATAGCAATGTGAAAAACAAGCCATGTTCCAGGCAATCATACACAGCACAAAATGAAGAGCATTTTTATCTACTCATCAGTGCAGATCTGCAGATTGTGACCAGGGAACTCTGTATAGAGATGAATATCAGCTTCAGTGTGTTGGAAATGATTGTGGCATCGTTGGAATATCACAGATTTTGCACCAGGTGGATCCCCAGACTGCTCACAGAAAAAAACACTGTATGCAAGTTTGGCAGAACCTCTTGAACCAATACAAGGCTGAAGGTGACAGTTTCTCAGATCACATCATTCACGGTGATGAGACGTGGTGTCACCACTACAGCGGTGTGTGGAGTAACAACATGTGAATTCCCCATTGAAGAAAAAGTTTGAGACGCAGCTCTTAGCAGGTAAAGTGATGTGCATTCTCTTTTGCAGTAGGAAAGGGGTGATTCTTCTGGATTTCCCAGAACTCACACAAAACCATCAACTTTGACTGTTACACCGCAATGGTGGCTAAGCTGAAGGCTCCAAATTCCAGCGTCAGACCAGAGAAGACAGCTTTTCTCTTGCAACACAATAATGCCAGACCCCATACCAGTGTGAAGCACATTGCCACTCTTGGCTGGACCGTTCTATCACTGTACAGTCCAGATTTGGCGCTTTCTGACTTCCATCTGTTTGAGCCAATGAAAGATGTATTGCATTTCCTTCGCAACAGCACCATTATAGCAGCTGTGGGTCACCTCCACTTGCACAGATTTTTACAAGTGTGGCATGCATGCATTTGTTCATCACTGTTGAAAATGCATAGCTAATGGTATTGGCTATGTTGGAAAACAGCACTTTTCAGCAGAGAATTTGCTCTTTCAAATTACTTTGCTCTTTGTATCAGCTGTAGTTTCTATGGAAATAAGTAGGAGGCATTACTTTCAAAGTGACTTATGTCTATACCTATATATTCATACGTCATTATATATGCTGCCAAGCATCATATCACTGCAGTTTCTTGTACTCCAAATGTTTGGATAGTTTACTTAAAATTCTCCTTTCTTAAAAAAAAAAGGACATGCTCTAACCTTAATAAAGTCACAATATTAATTAAACTTGCCTGTAACAGGCTGATTGTTGTGCTGGATGCCTGTATTTCAGGACTGTTGGAAAAATAATGTTTTTATAATTGGAAAGATGCAAATGTTTGCATTATTATAATAGTCAGCTAGTTATGCAATAAAATTGCCCAATATAATCTTTGTCCAATTAAGATATTTATGCTAGTAAAATTCAGTGACTATACAGCTGACAGTATAATACAATCAGCACTTGGCAGTATCTTGTATTTTCACAGCTTTTTTGAAGGTCAGGTAAATCCCAGTGCATAATCATTTGCAATTAATTTCTATGTATTGAAGTATCTGTACAATTATTTTCAAAGAATTGGTGGCATATAGAGACACAGCTTTATACTGTAATACAGGCAAATTACAAGTATCACATCATATTTAGGGAAAATCAACAGCACTTACCTTACTTTTCAAGAAATAGTGTAACCAAACAATTTAAATTATGGTATGTTTTATAGCTGTGTGTTTATATGTAATCTACTTTATAGATTAAATAAGGAGAAGTGGAAAGAGTGGAAGTTTTATCCTTTGTAGTAATGGGGAAAGGGCAGTACTTATTTAAGTTTAATACAGTAGTATTCAGTAGATTTAGCCCAATTGTATGATTACATCAATAAAAACATGAAAACATTACGCACTCTTCTACATTTGCTCAACATTATAGGAATCACTTCACAGTTGGCAGAACATAATCGGCACTGACTAAAAGTTCATCCAGAGGCGGGGATTGTTGTAGCAAGTCACTTAATGATTTGCCAAGCCTGTAAAGAAAACCAAGAAGTGCATAGGCACCGATTTCCTTTTCACAGCAATCCCTAATAGATTCCTGTCTGTGAAGTGCGGGGAATTGCAAGAGTCAAAATCTTGTTCCCTCACTGCTGCCATGAACAGGATTGCCATAGGTTAGGGTAAGCAGTGCAAGCCCCATCCCATCATGAGTGAGCATGCCCTTCAGCTTCAACCAGGGCAACGTTAATATGCCTGTGTAGTTAAACCTAAATTATGCAGCCTCTAAGAAAGCTTTAAGAACTCCCCCGTTGCATACAAAATAGCCAAAATAGATTTCAGGGTGCCAACTTCAGCTGTGCTGCTTAAAAGCACAGTCTGATTTCATTGTGCCACTCTGTGTCTGACCAGCATTGCCCATTCTCTGGGTCACTGAAAGCCAAAATCTGCTGCCGCAACCACAGTGACTCAGATAACTTTATGACCAAATCAAACAATATGCCTTGTCTCATTGTGTTTGTGTATTTGGCTGAAGGGCACAGAGTATTCTGTTTTGAGACAATAAAAATTAAAGGTCCTATCTGTTTTTTTTAATTCTGAAAAAATGCAAAAAAAAAAAAAAAAAAGCAAAACAAAGCAAAACAACAAAAAAAGGTGAGATAGAGAAGGCATGGGATATCAAATCCGGTAAACCAACTTAAGTTAGTTAGGGATATAAATGTTTCTTGGAAAAGAGTTTTATGCTATGCTGTGTTTAATCAGAAAGGCAGTACAAGTAAGACTTACATTTCCATGAAAGGTCACTTATTTTATCTGCTTCTGTCCTCAGGTGTCCCTTCCTTAACATTTAAAATCTGATTTTTGAAAGTTGTTAATGGTTACATAGTCCATAGGCAGAGGGCATACCAGTGACTCAGAGCTTACATAAAATGAGTAGGGGAACTGCCTAGCTTGTCCTTATGCTTGGGAGTTGTGATCCTCTCTTCTTCTTGAACTATCTGGGCAACCTGTACTATCAGTGAGAGGACTAAGTGCAACTTACAGTCTCCAGAGAGAGATCCTGCCCTATTTATGGTTTTGGCACCCAAGAGGTACCTAAATCCAAGGAACCCAAAATCCAAGGAACTACTGCAGTCCTTCTTCCAAAGGCACCTATTTCCAGGAGAGGAACACAAGACCCTGCACTAGACTCTAATGTGATAGCTGGCTGCAGATGTGAAGGCACCTGGGAAAACCAAATACGAATATGACTGTAAAAGAGCAGATTTCAATTAGCTGCAGATGATAGACTATCTATCTCAATATTCAAGAAATAACCAACTGTTCTCAAACACTTGTTAAATTACATGAGGAAATTTGAGCAAAAGGGTTGTGCAAAAAGGGAAACTAAATGAGTATAACATGAAAGAAAATTTATTAGCCTAAAACAAGCTACAGTTAGCTTAAATGCTTGTAACATGAAAGAGCTGAAGGAACTGTCAGGAAGAATGTTTTCTATTGTTTTGCTTTGCCTAACCACTTAGACTGCAACAAAATGTCTCTTTACATTCTCTTATTACATTTACAGTTACTCTGCCTTCCAGGATATAAGTAGAGATCATAAAGAATTTGTAGGAATTATTTTTCTTTTCCATTTATTATCATAGGTTTCTGTTCTGCATGGAATAATAGAAATATTTGTCCTCTTCAACTACTGTATGAAAAAAATGCAACCAATTACTTCAAATTAGGGAGGCTGACAAAGGTGATGGTCCTTCAGTGTGTACCATGCCATTTACAGTAGGAAGAGTATTGAGAGGCATTTAATGAAGTCAGAGTAGTCACTCTGAAGATGGCTTTGTCTGTTCGTCAGCTGGAAAAGATATTTAAAATTGCCTGAAGCCTTACAAGCTGTTAAGTGGGTCTAGATCTAGGAGAGGACACTCTTTTCATGTGACTTTCAGAATAATAAACTGATAAATCTATGGGATGGTTCTTTATTGCTAAATGTTCCATGAAAATTGCCAGCAATAGACTTCAAAGCTCTAGTCAAGGTGCTTTAAAAGTCTAAAGTCTTTCTTCAGTAAAATATACCTATTCACTCTTTAGAGCTATTAATTGCATCACGTTAATATGCAGACTTGGAACACATCTTTTGGATTTTCTTCTGGTGATGTTATCACCGGTCAGACATCCTCTAAAAAGATGCTGTTTTTAGTTTAAATTTATCTGATGAAAAGGTCTGTGCAGAACTTAAACCCTGTATTTAGGTCTAAATTCCAAATCCAGAACATTAAAGTTTGTCAAAAAGGTGGCTTAACTTGAAGGACTACACATGTGCTCAAACTGATAATGTACTGATCTTTCAGTGGGACTAAATGTATTTCTGTATAATGGTGGAGGCTTTTTCTAGATGTATATGTTGCCCTTTCAGAGTAAGGGTGGATTAATGTAAGGTAGCCCCTCCACTCACTGTAATATAAAACTGAATTGTCTTTACAGAGAAGGCATTGTCTCGAGCCCATTTTTATAGTAACTTTGAAAATGCAATACCTGATTAATAAATGATTGACTGATTGATTGATTTATGGCAGTGGGCGGCCCCAAGCTTCAGTGTGGCTGAGGACAGAGGATTTTCACCAACCCACCACTCTGGGTCATGGCACGCTCAGCATACTCTCTCCCAGAGCCAAGAAACCAGAATCTATTCCCCATCCCAGGTATTCTGGCTGTCAGCTGATCAGTGTTGAATTGTTATGTTTAATGCATACTGAGGTTTGTACCCGGAAGAGTTCTGTGGAAGATGTTTGAATGAAAAGTAGGAAAACCTTACTAGAGGATATATTTTAAAACTATACATTTTATTTTAGTAAATTCTATAGTTCCTAGATTGAAAGCTGCTCACTTCACTCAAGGAGTAGTCCCATTCATTTCTGCAGTGTAAGATATGCAGAGCTTTTCTCTTTCAGGCCAGCGTATACCAGAGGGGGACAAGTGAGGTCCATTCAGATCCCTTTCAGTCTTTCTGTAACTCATTTTTTTGATTGTCAGACCCTTTCGAACAGTATGGCAGATATTGATAAGCACTGTGTTGCAGTAGCAGATTAAATTTACTAAGCGCTTTGCTTTGTTTTCTGTGACATCTTTAGGAGAAAAGCAATAGCTTGGTATTTCAGTATGAGGATCTTAGGGGAATTAGGACATCACAGGAAAATCAGTGTGTCCAGTAGTCAATGAAATTCTCAGTATTACAATTTCCAAAATCTTTGTTAATGAAGAGCAAAGGAGATTTTTATCAACCTTATGTCCCATTGATGAAAATTAGTACAACTGTATATTTTTTATTAAAGGCACTATTTAATTTAGGTACTAAAATTCCTTTTCATTAACCAAGTATAGTATCTTCTTTTTTTTCCAGTATGTTTTTAAAGATAAAGTGTGACTGTGTGGCATTAGTGCAAGAACAAAATAACATCTCTATCTACATGTGACATTCAAATAAATCCATGTAGAAACCTTCACATATATATCTAATTTATGATAAAATATGTGGAGAAAATAGAATTTTACGTGTTCTTGTTGTTAACACAGAACATGGCAGTTAAGCTACTTCTTTCAGTTGCTTTTTCTATACTGAATTTGCCTGGAAGAGGAAGACGTCAGAGGAGATCTCATTTTAATACCTCAGCCATAAATATCTTTCAAGGTTAGAGTAAATCCTTTTAATCTCTGTGTAACAGGAATATGATTTTTTGAATTGTGAAGCATTTCATCATGATGTGTGACATTCCTTTATTTTGTTCAACAGGAATTAAGCAAATTCCTAAATTGATATTAAATAAAGGAAAATCGGAAATTTTATGTGGGCTTAACCTATTCAAGCCTTTTAAAAGCATCATGTGAGTAATACTGCAAGATATAGATTCTGTAAACAATATAGCAGAAGAAAATATAGTCTTCAAATACACGCTTTCTATTTTTTCTAGACATTACTCACTTTTAAATGAGCGTTTCAGCTGGAACTTTTTTTCATGTGAGTCCAGTTAAATACTCAACCATGAAATTGTCACTGATTTCAGTACCATAGAAAAATTGGTACTCCTGATTTTTTGTGTTTTGTATTATTAATAATTTTACATTTGATGCCATATATTAGTTTCTAATGTTTATGCAAGGTAGGTTTACTTTTCCCAACACATATGCAAATATGTATTTTTTAATTAAAGTGAAGACATATTTTATATTCCACAGACGATAACAAGTATTAGCTGCAGGCCAAAGATTTATCTGTTTATCTTTTCTCAACTTTTCTTAGAGACAGAAGACACATCAATGAGGAGTGATATATTCATCTGCAATTCTGTTTTTCTTAACTTTGTATGATTTTTTGCATCCCAGTTAGCACAGGGCTCCATCACTGCATAGTAGAAACTTACTGTTTCACTTACTTTTCTTTTGATGGCATACGTCTTCCCAAGGATTGATTTTCTAAGAATCATTCTGAACTGCAAAGTAATTTTTAACACTTGTGTTTTTTGTTGCCAGCTTCCTGCTTATGTAATATACTGTTTGTGCAATTGAAATGTAGCTATTTCAGGCAAAATCACTGACTCTGAAAAGGAAATTCTGCAGATAAATGGAGCTTAGCTATACAAGAAAAAGTAGTTATTCAGTTGTTTTGGTTATTTCAGTATTTATAATAAGATTCTTTGTAATAAGAATTTTGTTTTTTCTACTGTATTTTAAATGTTAGGTGTAAGATAGAGTCTGCATTGAATTGAAGATTCCATACTGATGATAGTACTTTCATTAAAAATATCCTGTGTAGCTGAAGCCAGACCTTGCATGTTCCTACAGAATTTTTGGTGGATGCTCTTTCACTGAATAATGTCTAGAAAAATCAAATGTGATGGCTGAGCTCAAGTAAGCCCAAACTAATCATCTCACACTCCTTAAAAATATACATGTACCTGTGTGATGACATATCTGCATGTGTGCTGGTAATTACCTGTACATGCATATATCTGTATGTGTACATGAATGTGAAATGAACTCACAGCACAGCATAGACCTAGAAGGTGCTGCTGCCTTTAAGCATGATGTCTGAAGAAACAGAGATTGGAATTTGCTAAAGGAATAAACCTTCATGGTTTGAGCTGTGAACTTAGAAAATACCTGCAGCCATGATTGACTATGGTTTTTCGCCTGAGGGCCTTAAAGGCACAATGGTTCTTTCCTTTAACATTCAGCTATGTAATAAGTGGTATTTCAGCAAGCAAACTCAGAATTGATTCTTCTAGATTATCAGCTTGAGTTTTGTGGAAGGTGACACCATTCTTATTTAAAACCTGCTTGTCTCAAGAGATGCTGATCATAGTTTGCCCAAATTCTTCTCTAGGATGACTAATATATATGCAGTGCCAAAGTACCTACTGCACTGGCAGTAAGCTTTTGTGTTTCAGTTGAAAACTCCATTCCATTTTTAGGTGACGAAGTGTAGACTTAGAAGACAGAAATTTAACCTCAGAGTTGCATTAAGTCTGTCTTTAAAGTACTCCACCTTTTGAACTTCTCTGAAGTAAAGAAAATTTAAAATGCAGCCCAGGAGTCAGTATCTTTAACTTAGAGCCTTCCTTCTGAAGGGAATTATATCTTACTGAAGTTTCTGAAACATCCTTAGGGTAGAGAGTCTGAAGGGGTATACAGAAGTAGAAGGTCACATCTACAGAATTTTTCCTCTCAAAGCACAGTCCTTCAGAATAAGCCTACGTTTTAGTTCTTGAATACAGTATATATCCCAAAAAATTATCTGCATGTCTTTTTAAACTGTTAACGTTGCTACTCTTCTTAAGTAATGTATGAAAATTGTAAAATATGTACAATGGGGCATCAGTTACTAGCAGACAAAGTGTAACTTAATTCAGATGTTCAATACAGGAAAAAATCCAAAAGTTCTTTAGATAGAAACATTGTCTTGTAACAATATATGCTAGGGCAAACCATTTTTATTCACGTCAATCCTTTTCTCAAAAATTCATTTGAGAAATATAACTACCATACGTAAGTACAGCAACATAATCCTAGTGCAGCTATCATAATCTTAGCTCTTCAGGGTCCTGTGAGGAAATAAAAGTGTTTGTTTGATATGGCTAGTTCATGCAAATATAGTCAGGTTTTGTTGAAATATTAAGCTGGTATGTCAATGGCAAGTTCTCAGTTCTTTGATGTTCTATCTGACCTAAAAATAGGCAGTGACAGAATTGCTGGGAAGTCCTCTGTATTTGTTTTGTCTCATCACCCTAAAACTGCTAACAGACTACCAAAGTAGCCTAAATACATATTTTGAAAAGTCTGCTGTAGTACACTTGCTTTGTTCTGAGTTGTTTTACTTCATTTATAAGATTGTATAGTTCATCTTGATAGAAGAGGTGTGGATGTTTCCTGAAAGAAGGAGAAATGAAAAGTGTCATTGACAGTTTCTTAATTCATTTTATTTTTACTTTTATTTTTACAGAGTATTTACAGAGAAAGCTGTGGTTCCCTTGGAGTAAGAGTTATAGGCTTTGGTGCAATAGTGTATTGCTTTTTGGGTTAACAGTACTAAAACTCTCATTTTCTGAATTAAAAACTCCTAGTGGTATTTCAGTAAAAAATAATATGCATTTCGCTTTCTTAATGCCTGTGTGTGCTGATTAACTACATGTTCAAGGATAAACGCCCATAAAACTCATGCAGCTTAGTAACAATCACTCAGATCTCTAACTCTAATTCAAATGTATTTTGCAAGAACTTCTGAGTGGAAATCAGAGACAGCAGGGCATTATCTAGGAATATTTCTGCAGAGACACTGATTCCTTGTTTGTCAGACAGTTGCACGTTTGAATGAAGCAATCCCCAGTGTTCAGCTACAGTGCTGCTCTTTAGGAGGAACAGAATCCTGTAGCTATTTCGTCACAGCCATTGTCCATAAGCCTACCACTTTCATCAGAAACAACTGTTCAAGTTTGGTTCTGATAGTGATTTTATTGTCGTTTAGCGGGTATAGCAGAAGAGCTGTATTTGTTTGATTTATGATTACGTACATAAGTAAGAGTAAGGGTTGTTGACTGGTTTCTACTCTTTATAAAGACAGTGGGCTTAAGAAATTATCCCTGTGCATAAAACACTAATTGTCCCTGAAATTTTGACCCTTAAAAGAACCAGAGATAGCATTTCTAGGGCATGGACATGTTAAGAGAGATTAAATTGCATTACTGGGATACAAATGGCAATGCAAGTCAAAAATTATTGTAAATGCTTTCTGAGACAGAAGTTTTCTCTATGTTTACAAGATGGAAGCAAAAATTGTTCTTTGAGATTTTTATCATTTAAATTGTGATTTACATACTTTATGCAGGGGAAATTGGAAGAGAACAGAAGTCATAGCTGAAGGGGCAGATACTGCCATCATTTCCTGTAAGATAGATTCAAATAATTTCATTTCTGTCTGAGAGGCAAAGTGATACTTTGAAAAATGAATTTATTTCTTTTTATTGCTGTGTTTTGAAAGGTTTATTATTTGGTTGCATATAACCTCAGTAAAATGAATGATGAACTCTGCTGTATCTGAAGACTTGTCCTTCATGCTTTGCCTCACGTGCAGTTCCCCTTTCTAACAGCTGTTTTATTCATCAGATTAGGTGTTGTTGTCCTCCCAACTCACCCAACAGGAAATCAATAATTAATTATGGATAGGCAAAGTGATGCCTCAGTGATTTCCTGAAACCTCCTGGAGTTGCACTGTTAAAAAAAAAACAGGGAGAGTTATTTGGCTGCTTTTCACTCAGATAGATTTGGTGAGTAATTAACATATCTCTCCCTTATTGTGTGTTTGCCCATTGCTAAAATCTAGGGATTAGATCTAAAATTACAGCAGGAGAGTCTTGATCAGAAGCTAATCATGCTACAAAGTAAAAGCATTTGAAGAAAACCCGGCCAAGCAAGGCCATCTGACGTATTTTGAAAGAGGAAAATGGGTAGTGCTCTCAGAAGACTATAGTACCTCGGGCATTGAGATGACAAGTATGAACCAGGGAGAAAAAAATATGAGAGATAAGGTTGGTGTTGAAGGCTGACGATCTGAGAGTAGTATCTCGTCTCGCAGGGCCGCCGAGGTGTGAGCCAAAGGGTGTGTGTCTCATGTAGTGCAGAATGAGTCTGACTGCTGATTCTGAGAATGGCACTTTTAAAATGCCCTGCAGAAAACTTAATAATCCTCATTCAGTGCCAGGCAGTTCTGCTATTGTAAATGACTGACTGGGAGCCCTTTTTTAGCCTCACGCCGCCCTGAATAGATGTTCCTCTAACAGCTTCATAAGAAATTGAAGTTTTTCTGTGTCTGTGATGCAGATGGTTGGAAGTAAAATGAGTTTATGCATTTAAATCCAGAGCAAAAAGGAGAGAAACCCCAAGATTAAGCCTCCTGCACATGATAAGAAAGGCACCTGATCTGGTGCACAGCCCAAGAGCAGTCATACAGATCTGGTTTGAGAATCCTACAGGGGGGAGGCACCCAAGGAGAGAGCTGAGCGCTTCCAGAAGTAGCCACGCTCATGAGGGTCTTGTGCTTTCTGTTCTTGGAGCATCACCCTTGCTTTTTGCCTTTGCTCAGGAGATTGCCCTGTTCCCACAATGCTCTCAGTGGGGATCCTGTCCCCACACTTAAATTACGCCAGGGCAAGGGAGAACTGAGCAGCCTTCATCTCAACCTCATGCTGCTGCAGGTGCCCTCAGCATAACCTTTAATCAGTTAGTTGTCATCAGAAGACATGGAAAGCAGCCAGCGTTTAACCACTTCCACCTTCCTACAACCACAAAGTGCAAGTGCTGTACTGTAAGTATCTCCTGCACTTTAACTGAACGATTATAGTATGTTCAAATCACGTGTGCTTGCAGAATTTCTCTGCTTTAAGTAACTTTCTGCCTTTCCTAAGCTGTGGAAACCAGACTATAAATATGAATACTAAAATCTTCAAATCTTCATTTCCCCTTATCTGTTGATTTTGAGGCCCTGGCTCATAACTGTTTGGGAGAGGGGTGGAAACAGAAGAATTAGGGTCAGCATTCCTATGTCTTTTGCATACAGTGAAATTACTCCAGATTTTCACCTGCAGTCTTAATTCAAAGGATTTAGCCTATCAGCACACAAATGTGTAAGCCGGGACAGGTCTGCAAGAGTCTGTCAGGAACCATCCCAACAACGTATCCCAAGTTCTCACCTTGTAGTAGAAGACAAAACCCTAGGAATATAAATGTCAATATCCTATTTTGAAGTGTTTGTAACTTGGCTGATGGCATTAAAAGAGAAAAAAAAAAAAAAAATCAGGAAAGTAGATTAATTCAGAGTACATCGTAAAGTAGATCGATGCCTAAGAATTCCCTGTTCCTTTTGAGTTTTCCCTGAAAACACACAAGCATATCTGGACAGGATGATCAATTCAGGAGCTGTGTACCGATATTAGGATGTAGCACTGTAAATTTAAAGCATAAAAAAAAAAAAAAAAAGAACATCTGTATTTTTAAATATAGATGTTTTATCTAGAACTAGTTGTTTTGTTTGATCAGCATTTCCAGCACTATTGAAGTTTTTAATTCAGTTAAAATCTGTTTTTCAAAGTAACATACTTCTAGTACAAAGACAGGGGCTTTTTTAGAGAACAGCCACCTCTCCTGTCCTTCAGCAGCTGACCACTTCACTGCCCTATGCAAAGCAGCACTGCTAGGAAGCTGAATATTCATGTGAGTTCGTGGTTTGGATCCACTGCAGTAGGGCAGGCAGATGGAGAGAAGTCAGACTTGCTGTCTTGGCAGCTGTCCTGATGGAACAGCCTACTGAGGAGAAACTTTGGGAAATGTTCTTTCTTCCCCACTGTACTAGAGCAAAACAATGTGATTGGTTGTGAAGGTTGTAAATCCTAATGATAAATGTAATGCTTGTTAAGCATTTAAACTACAGTATGTCAAAAATCCCATTTAAGAACGCAGCTAGGCATGTGTGTGGATCACCCCAGCCTTGCTATAATTTCAGATTTCTCACGGCAGTCAAGTCACGTACATAACTTTCATATGTCAAGGTACATAGATGATTTGATCCAGTTCTAATTTCTGTTATGTCTTATTAATATCGTGACAACACATTCCAATGAAGATTGCCCAGACCTGCATAAGTCTGATGAGCCTTGACTTAGTTCACATCAGATTTGTCTTTTACTGTAGATGGTGTCATACAGGTGCACACCAATCAGAAAGTTTCATTTAACCTGACAGCAGGGCCTGAGATTGTGAAAGAGACAACACCAGCAACTCCTTCAGCAATTTCTGGCTGAGTTTCAAACCAAGTATATCCCATGTTATCTACTTAATTAGAGGCATTCTGCTTTTCTGCTATTTTATCCACTTGTTCTGGGTCTAGTTACCAGCTCCTGCCAGTGGTTACCTATAAAAACTACACATTTCTGCAGCTTATTGCCTACCATAAGCAATTACTATTATAGTTAATATACTGGAACCAGTAAAATGCTGGCTTGCAGGTAGGGGAAGAAGGAGGACAAAACAAGTCTGATCCTGTATGATTTAAATCATTTGGCAAAATGTCTCTTAAATGAAGTCATGAAAGGGATCAGGTTTGAGGCAAGAAATAACATACTGGGGAGTCTGCAAACTGAGCAGGAAGAGAGACACTTCTTCCGTAGTTTCCTGGGTTTTAGCCAATACATTGTCAGATTGGTTGTATCATTTTTGTTTGTTCTCCTCAGAGTGTTTTTTTCGAAAAGAAAATGTTCTGAAGATATACTCTTTCTTCTTGTCAAGGATGTTAGTAGCCAGGAGACAGAACAGAAGACACTCTTCAGCATAGACAGATACTCCTGTGTGTGCAGCCA
The DNA here is from genome assembly GCA_035772895.1 of Perdix hodgsoniae. Lineage (NCBI taxonomy): Eukaryota > Metazoa > Chordata > Aves > Galliformes > Phasianidae > Perdix > Perdix hodgsoniae. The sequence goes on along the minus strand of JAPSGF010000028.1, from coordinate 383,576 downwards.
CAGCAGTTTTTCTAAACCAGAGGTGACTTTCAAGTCAGTGTTATCAGCCAATCAGCATAATCCATCAGAGCACAGGGCTTGTTTTTATTTTTGCAGCTGAGCTGATACAGGATTTCTTTTGGAGCAGATGCCATGAGGTCATCCGGGCTGGCCACGTCCATTCTCAGTCACACCATGCATCCCTTGACTCCACCATTTTGGCTTCTCCTCTCTCACTTCTTCAACTTACGGGTTCCTCAGGGTTTGGTTGCCTATTGTGTCAGCATGTTGTCACTTCCAGACATGGCTTAATTTTGTTCTGTCTTCATAGTGTTATTGTACAACAAACCGGATAGATAGTGTCTATGATACTACCCACATCAGGAAGTCAAGGATTCCTCTACTGCAGAGTTACAGAAATTGGAACACACAAGAAAACTGAACACAACGTGGAAGTTTTAAACACTATAGAAAACTGCTGTCTTGTCTGTCTTTAAACACAGAAAAAATAATGTGGAGAAAGCAAACTATATTTTGACACAGTAAGCATAGTCACCCTGACTAATTATTTCATATAGGCTTGAAGAAAGCTGTATATTCAAAATGACTTATAGTTGAGCAGGAAGGCAAAGGACTTGTTCACTCCTTAAGCCCAGTTAAAGTTGATCAGTGAGACTATAGTATCATACTTGTATTCCACAATGATTAAGCCTCCAGCTCAAGTCTAGTCCCTGCAGGTTTCCAACAAGCACACGATCAGAAATACATCTCTGTTGATGAAGGTCTGACACATACCCTTTAACACCTGACTTAATGCGGTGTAATTGAGGGAAAATGCACATATTCGTTATAGTCAGAATTTAGAAAAAAGCCCAACAGAAGCTACCTTGGAAGAGGTGATAAGGACATGAGGTGATATTTATGCACTTTGGTTGTTGCGTGCCTTCTTGTAGTGTGCAGTTGTTACTTATTAATTAATTACTGCCTGTTAACAAACACATCCATTCTTGTAACAGAACTACAGTGACAGAACTACTCTTCAGTTTGTCAGATCCTTTTGACTTACCCTTCCTCTCCTAGATCAGGTTTGTGGCAGATAAATTGGTTTCTGAAATGCGATCTCACACACTGCTGTTGAGTTAGTTTTCTTCTCTGCAGGACACTTACATACTGTACCTTTAAGTACACAAATCAATTTAATTAAATTTCATTACAAGCACTAGAGCTGAAACAAACTAATGAAAGCAGCCATCACGTCAGGTGCTATTTATCTCAGCATTAAATTGAAAATACTCCCTTAAGGCTCTTAAAAATTAGTTTCAATATTTAACACTAATAGCTTTTGGAATTGTTTCTGGGGATAGTTGTAATGAATTTGTTACAAACAGTTTACCTTTCCATGGGAAGGACCTCGTTCCTTGCAGCAGAGAAGAGCTAAATACATATGACTTAAAACTATTCAGGTTTTGGAATATGTGACATCTGTGAGCTGCCCATAATGTGCTGCAAAAACACTGTGAAACTTTTCATACTGCAGTATGCTTTGTTGAGTCATAAGCATTGCCAAGTAACAACTGTATTCATGTTAGAGTTTATTGTTGACCTAACTCCGATTATTGAGCTAATCAAGCTTGCAGACTTTGTAGTATATTTGTTTTGAAGACCTTACAACAGCCACTATGCTCAGCAGTGAAAATACCTAAGATTTTTAGGGAGAAGAGGGTTAGGGTTAGACATGCTACAGAGAAAAATGCTATTGCTAGCATCCCAGCTGTAGCTGGATCTTATTCTCTTATTGGTGAGGTACTTTGCAATGCTGTTGATGAGGAAGAAATGCTGACAAAGAATGGACTGATATTCTTCCAAGCAAAACTGGTGCCACACACAGTTCCTCTGCAAGTCCATGTGAATTTCATCCACTTGCCATCAGAAAGTAGCTCTAGATATTCAAGTGAACAATGCGGGGAGAGAGAGGATGGAGTTGACAACAGGAGAAAACAGTGGCCTGGGTCACTTTTTTTCTGATTTAAAGAGGAAAAAAAAGGCAATTAAGCTACTTAATACATATTAAGTTTGCACTGTAAATTTGTATCAGTTTATGTTTGAGCTTCCTACAGTCACTTTCTAACTGATTTGTGGCAACTCATAGAGCTCCAGTTTCTTATGTGGACGTGATGTAAAAATTCCAAGCTTGCATTCATGGCTGTAATAATTATTATTTCATAATGTCACTAAGCACTCAGCAAAAGAATGAATAATGGATAATTATTCATATTCAAATGGATGATTTGAAAAAAGAATTATCTTTAAAGGATGAACACTGCAACATGGGCTTTGTGCACCACTTTTCTAAAGGGACTGACCCACCTTTTAAGAGTTTTTTGTGAACTTCTTGATGGTTCCCGTTGCAGACAGTCCTAGAGACTCACTGAAGCAGCTCAGACTGCTGCATAGTCTCCATCACACACACTGCTCAGTCTCTTGATCATCCCAATGGAAGGATGCTGTGGGAGTGCTGTGCCTCACTGGTCAGGGACCTACCTGCAGGAAACAGAATGCAAAAGGACATTGTGCACTGCCATATGTGCTTCCAGATCCATGGAGCTCAAAGCACTTTCAAGTTGCAATGTATAAGTGTGGCTGATGGCTCCTTATTTTGTTTCTCCTTATATAGATCCAGAGTTGATTCTCTTGTTATTCTCTTTCTTAAGCAGAGGAGCCTGCTTAAATGAAATAATAGTCAGAAAACTGTAACAAAGTGAATTATTGAGGTCACCTTTCTTACAAGAACTTAAGACCTCAGAGAATGAAGAAGGGAAACATTTTTCCACAGCAGGATAAGGGTGTGGGCTTCTCAAGTTTGCTTCTTCATTCTTATAGTAAAAATTTATCATGTAAGTTATTGTTAATGGAAGATGTGGAAATAACACAAGTGTTTTTCTTACACTTTTAATGTTTTGATAAGATTATTGGAGTCAAGCTATTCATTATAGTTTTTAACAGTTGTTTTTAAAAATTTACATGTAAATATTGAAAAGTTTATAATAATTTCCAGTGTTATTCAACAATAAATATGTAGGACTTTAAAGATGTTTTTATTAGTATTATTGGTCCTCCTTCTGGGTTGGAGAACCTGACCTGTGCAGATGTGGCCTCTTGGAAATGAAAGATTAGATACAGAAATTTGTGGCTTAAGAGAGTAGTATTAAAGATTATGTCTTTTTCTAAAAAATCATATTTATATATGTGTATATATATATTTTTTTTATTAGTTACCTTTTCCTTCCTCATGTTTTATTATGTGATTGCTATGAAATGTAAGATGCAGTTCAGGGAGATGTCATTAAAATGACTGACCGCAGCGGACAAACACTTACTGCCCATTTTAAAGAAATTAATAACCGCACTACAAAAACCATGGCTTACATTTCCTTCTTCCTTTTCTTTTCAACTTGTGACTGAGAAACACACATGCTTATACAAGGACTGCTCTGGAAGTAATGCCTCCTATTGTATTATTTTGGCCCACAATGTCAGAGGAGGATATTGGAGGCATGGCAGTAGAGACTGAACCAATATTCCATTCCATTTTGTTGCCATATGAAGATGGTAGCAGAGGGACAGTCTTACGGAATGGCATCTGACATGGAAGTACGTCTGAAGCAAAGGTGTGGAACTGAACTGAGAAAATGGCACCTGCTGATACTGTAGAGGAATGATTACTAAACATTTATGGAGACCAACCACCGGATGTGAGCACAGCAAGGTGATGAGTGACGTGTTTCAGCAGTGGTGGCAGCACTGTGAAAAACAAGCCATGTTTTGGACAGCCATGCACAGCTGTCACAGCACTGAATGAAAAATGAAAAATAAGCTCATCGGCGCAAATCAGGAAACTTGGTATGGAGCTGAGTATCAGCTTCAGTACATTGGAAATGATGGTGGCAATGTTGATGTATTACACATTTTGTACCAGATGAGCCACGTGAATGCACACACAGGAAGAGAAAGAACACCTTGTGCAAGTTTGACCTATTGAAGCTGTATGAGACTGAAGGTGACAGTGTCCTGGATTGCATCATTATTGGTGACGAGACACGGTATCACCACTACAAACTGGAGGCAGAACAGCAGTACATGGAGTGGTGTGAATTCTCTATGGAAGAAAATGTTCAAGACGTGAATGTAAAGTTCGTAAAGCGCGTAAAGTAATCTGTGCTGCCATTTGCACTAGGAAAGGAATGATCCTTCTGGATTTCCTGGAACCTGGACAAACCATCAACTCTTACTGCTACACTGCAACACTACCTAAGCTGAAGGCTCACACTTCCAGAGCCAGCCCAGAAAAGAAAACAACCATTCTCTTGCAATATGATAACACCAAGCCCCATATCAGTTTGAAGACCGTGGAGTACATTGTCTCTCTTGGCTGGACTGTCCTACCACACCCATTGTATAGTCCAGATTTGGTGCCTTCTGACTTCCATCTGTTTGAGATGATGAAGGATGCTATGATGCCATCATAGCAGTTTTGAAACAGTGGGTCACCTCCACTGGTGCAAATTTTTATGAGCACAGCATGCAGGCTCTTGTTCATCATTGGCGAAAATGCAGGGCTAATGGTAGTGATTGTTGAAGAGTGTTTTGTAGCTGAGAACTTGCTCTGTTAAGCAGTGTTACTGTTCTGTAGTTTCCATGGAAGCAAGAAGGAGGCATTACTTTTGGAGTGACCTATGTAGAAATGCGTTCTGTAGGGAGTACAGATGTTTGGAACCTGTATCTAGGTGTCAAGTCTCTCTCCCTATCAGAGCATTTCCCTCTGCATCAAATGTGAATGCCTTCCTTCCTCCTGCTGCTATTAAAAGAGACGTTTGCCACACTCTTGCAGAGTTCTCTTTCTTGAAAGCAGAAAAGGTGTATTTGAGCCTTTCCCTGCTGCAGCTGGGAGAGCTGTGTGCATGTGATGGGCCCAATGGGAGGAGTGGGCCTCAGAGCTGGGGGTCAGGGGAAGCTCAGGGAAATGTCCTTCTGCAGTCAAGTAGAGTTAGTTTTCTGTAAGCAAGAGTAGAATTCCTGCTGGTTGTGGGGGTGGGTGGCGTTGCAGTGTTTTAGTGTTTGCTTATATCCAGCATTTCACTGCAATGCCATGTTTATCACCATGCCGGTTGCTTGACTCAATATCCATGGAGCATAGCAGAAAGTGTTTGTAAAAGCCCTTCAGCCTAAAAGCCCTTCAGCCCAAGACCAGGCAGGATTGACCTGTGTTATACATTTAGATTTAAAACTAAGTAGTGATAAAAACAATTTCAACATGAAAGTATTTTAAGGCATCTGAAATAGTTTAATAAGAGTACTAGTAAAAGTCCATTTATTCTTTCATGATATTTTCAAGCTATAACACTAATTATTTTGGAGAATTGCATTCTGTTATAAAAATACAATAATGAACTGTGGAGGAATTAATTCTTTTTATTTCTGAAGTAGCTGTTTCTAACATTTCTATCGCTTTGTTTCTTTTTTTGAAAAATACATCACCATTACCACAGTTCTAAATACAGGGAATGGAATTTCACTTTGTACATCTTGGGAAAAAATGCGGTGAGGAAAATGCATTGATTTTTATCGCTCAGTGTGAACAAATGGGCATGTAATCTAACTTACTAGACTATAGACTATACTCAAATGTTGACATCAATTTTGATAATGTGGTAGCTTCACCTTCTTCTTACAACAACTGACATAGTAAGATAGAAAGGACTTAAAGCAAGAACATGCAACAAAAGGTAGCTTTATCAATTGGAATATTTTTGTAGCCAGAATGTCATATAAAATGTGAAAAAATCATAGAATGGCCTGAGTTGAAAAGGACCTCAAAGGTCATGTAGTTTCAGCCTCCCTGCTATGTGCAGGGTCGCCAACCACCAGACCAGGCTGCCCAGAGCCACATCCAGCCTGGCCTTGAATGCCTCCAGGGATGGGGCATCCACAGCCTCCTTGGGCAACCTGTTCCAGTGTGTCACCACCCTCTGTGAGAAAAACTTCCTCCTAATATCTGGCCTATCTAACCTATCTATCTAACATAGAGGCAAGGAAAAAAAATAAGACGTTGTCGAGTGTTTTCATAATTTGAGTTTTTCTGGAATACAGTACTTTACAGAAATTACTGCATTTTAAAATTGTTCTTTTTGTGTGTCAGTACAGTCAGTATATTGAATTTGGCACCTCTGAGACTATTTGTCACCCAACCACTGGAAAAAGAGAGTAATCTACTGTGTATAAATAGCAAAAAATAGAATATGTAGGAAAATGCTCTGTACTTAATAATGAAGAATAGTGAGGAAAAACACCATATGCTGTTTTTGCTGATTGCTGTCATAATGTTTGATGTTGCAGGACGGATGGTCACAGTATCACTTTGTAGCTTCATCTTCAACGATAGAAAGAGATCGGCAAAGACCATACTCTTCATCACGCACGCCCTCCATCTCTCCCGTGCGCATGTCTCCTAACAACCGCTCAGGTAAGAGCAGGCTCCCAGGACCAAAGTAAATGCTGAAATAATCAATTACAGTCATTTGCCTCCTTTAAGTCTGTTATTAACAATAATGGAAGGGCGCAAGATACAGTCTTTGCTCGTATCTGAACTATCCATTGAAAACAGGAATGACTTGACTTTGCAGGACACTTCATAAAGTTCTACAGCAGAGAGATTACTTAACTTTTTGTTATGAATTGCTGCACAGTGTTTTCCTGATCTGAATTAGATGACTAGATCTCAAGAACAATTAATTCTACTGTTAGCACAAGGAAATTCTGCTACTTTTTGCTAGTCATGAAATCTCTTACGTTGCTGTGGCAGAAGTTGAAAGGTCCACATTATTTCTTCAGCTTTTACTCTGATTGTATGTGTATGTGTGTTTATGTACATAAACGTGCATATGCTTGCATGTACAAGTTGCAAATTTTAAAAAAGTTTGCAGGTCTTCGTGTAATATTGATGGCACATTTAGAAGGTGTCATTTATTCTGTATGATCTCTGCAATGAATTAATGTAAGTATGGCAACTTGTACTGAGGTGTTAATTTATTTTTCTGCTCAGTAATCTAGGCATTTTTTTCTTCGGCTTATTCTAAGGTAAAATATATCTTGTCTAGTTAAAACAGGCTCAGTAACAGTATTTTAAGATAAACAGTTAAAACAGTCAAACTTTCAGTGTGCATTTTACTACTTGTTCAATCAAATCCTGCAATTACATGCGTAAACCAGTGGTTTTAGATTAAAATTTACCAAACTGGTTATTGCCATCAGCATCATACAGTAGTTGTGTTTCTAAGAAAAATAATTGTGTTAATTATCTGTAAGCTATACCTTAGTCCTGCCGAGAAAGCACTGAGGAAGTTTGAAAATGTGGCTATTATAACACTCTCACCCCAGTGAGAGTTACTGTTCTTACTGTTCCATCTAAATTTCTTTCATGATATGGTTGTAGGGCTTTGTTCAAAGAAATAGACAGCAAACAAAATCAACACTAATCTGTGATACTGTTTCACACATTATTTTTATAGGCAAGACAGGACAAGCTAGCAAACAGTCCAGAAAATGTTGCATGTGATAGGTATAAAGCAGACTGAAAACCATTCTCAAATAATGGATGTTACTTCATTTTTTCTCAAAATGGAAAAATACTTTCCTTGGAGGTCTATCTCCAGTACATTTCAGTGGTTTTAATAATGACCTTCTAATACACAAAGAATACCTGTTAACTTTGCAGGTGGCATAAATCTAGAAGAGACTCACCTTATATGGGGAGCACTGTTAGAATTCAGAGTTGTCCTGAGAAATTGGAGCTACTGTCTGAAAAGACCTTATTCCTTACAAATAAATTATAAGGGGAAATCTGGCTAAATGAAACTGCATTAGAAATGACTTAGGGATTTTTGTCAGTTGCAAACATGAATCGGGAGATTGAGAGATCAGAGTATGAAGACACACTGAATGGACTGTAATTTTTTAACTCAGAGACAAGTGAGAAGAGATACACACCAAGTCTTCAGACATGTAAGAGGCAGCTGCAAAGAGGCATGCTATGAACTTTCTCTGCTTTCATAAAAGACAAATAATGAGCAGCAAGGAGTCAGCTAGACATCAGGGAACATTTCCTAATGGCAGAGAAACAAAGCACTGCTTGGAGCAATTATCTGTTTTTTGTCATCAGAGATCTTTAGTTTCAGACAAATCCGTCAAAAATTATTTTGGTATAGTGTCTACTACCTTGGGGTAAAAGGCTGAAGTAAATGAACTCAGAATGTCCTATTCATCCCTAGGACTTGGTGATGCCGTGCTTTTAACTAGCTTGAGTAGTTCTGTCTTTTTGTGTGCAATTTAAAAATAATATCAGAAAAACTTGATATTACTTCTTAGTCTAATGTAAAGTAATGAATGTATGTCTACTTCCAATAAGAACTTTGGAGGAGGACAGTTCTATATTTTAACACTTACCAAAAAGCCACTGTTCTAACATGTGAGGAGATACACAATTTACACAGGGAACAGAGAGAGATGATTTTTTCCTCAGCAGTTAATTTTATTAAAAACAGCAGATTGTTACAAGTATTACTAGAGTATAGGAAACAAAATGCATGCAAGTGTTAGTTACCTTTTCAAGGTTTGCATCCTGTTTTGTCCCCTGCTTAAGTCAGGCTCCCATTAGCTGATTTAGTAATTTAATGTCATGTCATGTTTCTTCATAGTTAATACTTTTATCGCCTTCAGAATTATATCACTATTGACAAGCAACTTAAAAGCAATCCCCAGTTTTGATGGCTTCATAAGAAAGCCATCTGTCCCACGTCTGCTCTGCAATTTCAGAAGAAAGACGTTACTGCTCTGGAGATTATTTTATCATATTGAATGTCTGGGTGGCAGCCAGGAAGCATGTGGAAACAAGCACCAAAAGTTCAGTTATTTTTTTTGCCACTATGCTTTTACTAACTCCAGGGTGTTCTGCTACTCACTTTGTACTACCTTCCCTCTCCTCCCCTTCCCAACAGAGAAAGTGCATTGTATCTATCAACATCTGAATGTATAAAAATTAGTTTATTTGAAATCTGCTATTTTTGTCCCAGCTTTTCTCTTTTTCCTTTTATAGCATCACAAGCTGTGAGTCTTTGTGATCAACACCACTCATCACCTTCACATTCCTCAGTGTGTGAGAATCACATACAAGCCCAATTTCTTAGGCATTTTTCACTTCCCCGGTTTTAGCTTGACCAAGTTTCAGTCAGACTCTTTCTTACTGGCGGCTGAAGTTCAGTCAGTTGTGAAACAACCCCATGATCCAGCTGTTCCCTTGACATTGCCCCCCAACCTCCTTCTTTCAGCTTTCTCAGTCTCTAAAAACTTGCGGTTTCACAGCACATGATGAAATTTTGTTTTAATGCCAACTGTTTGTACTTACATAGTTGATGACAGAGAAATTATTTAGGTTACTTTTATGTGTTAGATATTCTTTCTTGTATGTATTCTATGAAAAAGACATCTTTATTTTCTTCTTTTCCCCCAGAATTATTTCAAGGCTTGTTGATTTTCAATAGAGAAGGGAGGAAACCGCTTTATCTCCTTTTATAAGGATTTTTCTACTCAGTTGAAAGTTAAGGTCTTTTAAACAAAAAAGAATTGACCATTATAAGAAAAAAAAAAAATAAAGAGAGAGAAGTAGCTACACTGGGAAGTTTTGACACATTAAAGAAATTGAAATGCTATGGGAAATTTCATTATTATTATTATTATTATTATTATTATTATTATTATTATTGATGTTGTAGTTTTTCGTAATGATCATTTTAGATGTTGAGCGTAAGTAAAAAGAGAAAATGATGTTTGGAATTGATAGTCCCATTAACGCATTTGTCCTGAATTTGAAATAACAACACTTTTTCTTTCATAATGTGATAGAGTTTCTTCAAACAGCTGAACAGTAGTCTACTATCAAATATATACTTTACTGTGATGTTTTCTCTAGAGTTAAACAGTACATTCAGTGATGATGTGGTAAGAAAAACTAAATCCGTTTTTGTGATCTAGCAAGTGCCCCAGCCTCACCTCGGGAAATGATCAGCCTAAAAGAAAGGAAAACCGACTATGAATCAACTGGAACAAACGCCACTTACCATGGAAGTAAGGGAGAACACACTTCTAGGAAAGACACCATGACAGGTGAGATTATTCTTACATAGCACATGTAAAAATCAGCGATGATAGATGGCTGGTTTCATAGGCTTGGCTGAAGAGTTGATTTGCTCTGGTTTGTGCCAAAGTTTAGCAACTTTGAAGAATAAAACTGAAAAAGTGCTTGATCTTAATGAATTCACAGCTCTGTGAAAATGATTTGTGAAGACCGTGATTCTTCATAACAAAAAAGTCTATAGGAACATTTGTACATTTCTTTTTAATTTTGTTCTCTTTTCTGAAGAAAGTGGGTAAATCCACCTTGTATTAACTGGTTCTGTTTCTGTGAGCATGACGATGGTTAAGCATGTGTGGTCTTTTGCAGGGAGTGGCTCTGTGGGACAAGTTAGTTGTTTTTATATGTCAGTCATTGCTAGGAAATTCCCTAGCAGTTTGGAAAGACTATCCTTTTTACTTTCTAGGCTGATTTAAAATTTATCAATTTTCTTGGCATGTGTATTATCATCTTTTGCAGGTTTCATTGAAGGTATTTCTCCGTTAGTGAGTTCATTCACCTGTTAGCATTCCAGTAATTAAGAAACATTGACTACTTTGGCTAGAATTGCGCCTCTTCTTTAGTTCTCTGCAAAGTATGTGTCGATCTTTATCACCATTACACAGGCTTATATAACCTCTGGTGGGTATTATGTTATATTTACACTGTGCTGAGCATCATAGTGTCCTCTCCACCAAATGTTGCCTTGTAAAAAATTTACATTGAGGAGTCATTCTGCACTTTTTGAATGCCTCTTGCCTTTTTCCATTCCCTCTGCAAAGGTCTTGCTCAGAGAATGCCAGAATGGATTGGTTTGAGTTCTTAAGCTCACAGGGGCAGCAGAAACATGCTGATTAGATTTCAAGTCATCCGTGCTAGTGTCCACTTTCAGCATGACACTACTCACACAGCATCTATTCTGCTATGTACCATTGTGCAGTCAGAACCTAAAGGCCAGTCTTTGAACTTGGGTAAAAATGCAATGCAGAATTAGCATGAAAGTGAAAGTCTGAAGAAGAGGAATGACACTATGGAAACCACAGAATCGAATGTCCTGAATCACGTCTACAGGATACTAATGAAACTAAAGAAAATTCTATCAAGGTACTGTATTTAAAGTATCTATTACATTTTGGGTGTTTCATAGTCACATGAGAGGATTCACTTCTCCACTTCAGTGGCCATTACTTGTGTGATTATAAAGGACAGGACTTAATTTTTTTCAGCACTTTCATGAAGAAGGAATGTGAGTAAGAACTGCAGAAACATTAGTATTTCACCTTACCTGTGTCTGCAAATTCATTATATTTGAAAGTTCTAAAAAATGGATTTCTGTATGGAAAAACTTCCTTGCACTGTTCCTGTGCTTCCCTGCAGTTTGTTACTTATTCTTCCATTTCTCTCTCCCCATTTCAAAAAAATGTCTTTTTCCCAGTCACTTTTTATTTTACTGTTTACTGTAGTGTCTTTGTTCTCCCTGATGCCCTTGCTATATCTGTGCAGTTTTAGGAACATGAGGTTTGTGCTTTCCCAGCAACCTTTGCTCCACTGTGATTTTTGCATCCTGTTTTCTTTTCATATCTGTTTGTATTTCATATGTTCTTATTGATCTTTTGGAGTGGTTCTTAATAAGAGCACTCGAGACTTTCAGCATCATGCTCATCTATTGGTAATTTTTCCAACTATTGAGCTCAGTGAGAAAAAGCAAAAACAAATTGATAAGCTTTATAATGTTTCAAAATCTTGTATAGCCTTTGTATAAATGAATATGAAATTTACAAATCATTTTCTTTGTCTTTCAGGTCACCAAATCTCTGCTCATTTGGTCTGAGCTCAAATTAAACCTCATTTTAAGAACAGAAAATGACAGGAGTTGTACTGTCAGCGCTTGATGTGAAATGTGTGTAACATATCTGTAGCTGATTAAATAATAAACATTTCATTAAAGAACAATATGAAACTTACGACTTTAATTGTGAGACATTTTGACCTTACTTCTGTGGTCTTTTGTAAGTTTGCATAGCAAATTCATTCCAATTCCTATATTTCATTGTGTGCATCAAATAATGCATTGCAGTTAATACCTTCACAGAGCCTATGGGTCTTAGATAAATGTTTTTTCAAGTTCCACCTGGCGTATACATATACTGAACTGCTCTTGTGTTTTGTGCCAAGCTGATACACTGCACAAAGCTTTCTTTGACTTATAAATTTACAGAACGTGGAATGCAACAGCAGTCGTCCCAATTTATCTACACCTGTCTCCATGCTCTTCTTCAAAGCTCCTCTCAGTTTATAGTTCAAAAATTTTATGACCTCTTGGCTAAGACTGAAATGAAGGTTTTTTGATGGATTTTTGAGGTTGAAATGCTGGCTTCCTGCCATCGTGGAGAGCTGTCAAGAAACCTCTGGGAAAAAATGGAGAATCTATGAAGTAAACAATTTGGCTGAAAATGATAACTTACATTGATTTCACAAGGACAGCTAAAAAATAGGGGAACAATATCAAAGTTTCCATTGCCCTCCTCACTTCACAGGTTTATGATGCCATGTATATTTACAGTCCGTCTTCTCTTTTCTGCAGAAAATAATAACCAATAATAAAATTTTATCACCTAAAGTATATTTTTAAGACAAAAACTATTCTATTCTTTTTTTTTAAAGGAGCTGTAAATGAATGTGGTAACGTTATTTATGCCTTGGTGTTCTCCTTCAGAACAGAGAAGATAAGCCTGCTGTATACTGTTACGGGATTTTGTTAGTACCCTTACTGAACCAGTGTGTGCATCACAATCTGCACCCATCTTCATTTCCACCAGCAGAAATACCTTCTGATTAATTTATTATGTTGCTTGTCAGTAATCTTTCATCTGTACTTTTCTTATTTGAACTGACTTGCACATTCTGAACACAATCCCCAACTGTTAAAATAGCTAGAGATACTCAGGTGACTTAACTCATTATTACTTTAAGAAACCACGATAAAACTGTAATCTTTTGACATGCCCTTTCACCATAAATGAGGGTGGTGGTGGTAAAGACAGGCAGTGATCTCTGTTAAGTGATATTTGTGAGGCACAGAAGCATTTTCCTTCACTGTCTTGAATTAAATTTTAGAAAATAGAGTCCTGTTGATTGTAGTAGTAGAAAGAGCAGGTGAAGCAATACCAGTTGAGGATGACTGCCTGCCCAATTGATCTTTCCTTTCTTGTGTCTGTCTGTGTTTGTGAGTGCAAAAGGTTAGCACCTTATTATTTCAAAGTGCCTGTAAATGTGTTCTGAATGGGTACGCTTAGGAGCTGGAAATTGAATGTTAAGCCACAAATCAAGGGACTGAGATATGTGGGGAGGTCTTCAATCAATGATAACTTTGTCACATAAACCACTGAGTGACATAATTCTCAGAGCTGCTGTAAGCTTTGGAAAAAGTGGCTGAGGGAAACTTTCCTTTTTTTAATCAATATCACCTTGAAAACTGGGGAAAATAATAAAGTAAGGTATTTTTCTCTAATGTTCTTTAAACAACACAACCACAAACTACTGCAGGCGTATCATAGTATTCACTTCAGAACTGTCACTATTTTGCCCAGTAAAAAGTACCTTCTCAGTACTATCTTGTGCTGATGTTTAGATACTGCACAAAATACAGACACACACACTCATCAATTCTGGAACCTGTTTATCTGCAGTGACAATTCTCACCTCTCTGTAAGGAAATATGTTTGATGGAAAACTTCTGTCTGCTGCTCTTTGTACCTCTTTCCTTTGCCGTGTTTTAAAAAGGGAATTATTTGATTAACTCTCTTTCTCTGTGATCATTTCACTATGACACATGTAACATCAGATACTAGCCACCCAAATATTTTTCCTTTCATCTGGCTCATCCTCTCCTTTCTTTTATATTCACCTTCTGCTTTTGGACAGCAAGAGTCAGCTGCTCACTGAAGCATGGCACAGCAGGAATGGAGTTCCCAGGAATGCTGCCTGCGTGTTCCGAAGCAGGTACTGGAGTGGGGCTGCATGCATTATTGGCAGCTACATTGCTTGGCTTACATTTCCTCCTGAGACAGAGTTATCTCATCCTCTTAGCTAGACTAAGCCAAGATTTCTTGTTTGTGAACTCTTGGCATTCATTTCAAAGCATTTGATGTGTCACTGTACTCCTTTTAATCACAGTAAGAAAAGAATACCACAGTTTGCTTGCATTTGACTGCAGTGATATCAGCGATGCAGACCTTCCATTATGCAGAAACTATCCATTTCTTCCATCACAGAATCTGTGATCTGGGAGACTGCAAGTCTTCAATCTGGCCTGTGGCATACAACAAATTTCACAGTACTGTGGTACTGCTGTGCATCAACTCTGAACTGTTTCTGTTTTTTTTTTAATAATTATGACTATTAGGGGCACACGGGTTCCTTGTGCTCTTTTAGTTGCCTATAAAAAGATGGAAAGGCTGTGGCCCTCCTAAAAGTCTCTCTGATTGCCTGTGGGAACACTCTGTGAATTAACATGTGTCCACTCTGCTGTTCTTCTTCAGATTCTCCATAAAACCTACAGATTTGCATCTTATACTGTTCTTTATTCTTGGCAAATAAATATGAATAGTATTGTACTTTCAGTAATTCCTGTCTGAAAACTTACATCTATGGATCTTCAATCCTGCTTATCTTTACATTGATATACATTAAAAAAAGAAAGGTTACAAGAAGCTCTTCTCCATTTATGAAAGGCCAGTGCATCATCACTTCCGTATTGTCCAAGCAAGCTTCTTCTAGCACATCACAGGGCAAGCAGGGGAGTCAGAAAACCATCATAAAAAAAGATGGTAGTACCAAATTATCTGGCACTACTGAGCACTACTGTGGCATGAGAAGCACCTTACGCAATAAAGCTCATGTATGCTCCTTGGCTCCTTCAACACCAAAGACTGTCATCAGAATGAGAGTTTGAAAAACTAAGCAGAAGATGCAGCTGGAATTCATAAAAAATACTGAAATAACAACTGTCAAGCAAATCAATCAAGTTTAATGAAACAACTTGAAAGGGGAGAACCTCTGTAGACTGACACTTCTGTGCTAACATCTGTGGCCACAGATGAACTATCCAAGCAGTCATTTCCATCTGTTACCACCTGCTTGCACACAGGCAGAACTGGGAATACTTGCCACCAAAAAAAAATATCGACCACTGTCCATTACCAGAGCTTATATTCTTAGTTTCAAATAAAGGATCCCAGTGCACTACTTGGAGACCCCTGGATCTCTGCTCCATTTCCTACACGGGACTATGCACTGTCTTAGTAGCTGCATCCAGCACATCAAGAACTAAGAATATCTTCAGCTCTACTAGCTAACAATGAAAAGAACAGGGAGGAGGGGGGGCTTTTTTTCCAACTGGTAAAGATCATTACCCCACTGTATAGGTCCAGTCTTCATCCCATTTCAAGATTATCCTGGAGATCTTTAAGAACATCACCTGTGATCAGTAAAGTGACAACACGGAACAGTGCACCAAGCTCTGTCAAAAGCTTTACCTTCAGCATGGTGCCTGTAGCAGATGTGGAGATCAGAATGGGCACTTCACAGACAGCTTTGACTACTAACCATGCCATTCCTTCCTTTCTCCATAGTGGGTAGAGTGACTGGGGAAGAATGGCAGAGGCAGTTTACTGTGCTGGAATCCATGCTAACAGGTTTCCAAAGGAAGAAAAAGTGGTTACTTCTTCAGTAACTGTGATTCTTCTTGGTGATATGACCAGCATGGATCCCACAACCAGCTTTCATCTCTGCCCTTCAGTACTGCCCTCCAAGTTTTGAGTTGTGAGGGTACTAAAACCATCTCAGGTTTCATACAGTTGTACAGAGACCTGAGAGAAGCTGAATGGGCAGTTTGTTTCAGTTCCACTGATGCTCTGATTCACTGCTATTCAAGTTTTAAAATTATTTTTTGGGCATATGCTTTTATAGTGAGAGACACAGTGACAGTTATCGAGTCATTGGCTCTAGTATCTGGAAAGTTAATAACACATATCCAGCAAGCACAGTGTGCACCACAACTACATGACATCCTTCCATCAGATTATTTAAGATACGAGAAATGCATACATTTCTGGTTCTATCAGCAAGCTGAGCTTCAGCTAGATACTCAAATCAAGGTGATCGGGGAAGGTTAAAGCCTTGCATAAAAATCCTTGGTTTTGAATGTGTTTCTTAAAGCAGGTACTCAGTAACCTTTGCAAAACAGTACAATGTCATCCTTGTCTTCAGAATCCCTTCTGATTTCAAACTCATAGCTCAGTTTTGTCCATGCATTTCAGTAGTAAGGTATTTGAGAAGAAAATTACTGCAGTTCATGGGCTTGAGACTGTCTTGGCCAGAATATCTTTGGTATAACTGCTTGTTTTTTGTGTAACTCATTTTATTGGTTGTATTTAATCAGTTTTCTCATGAATAATTTCACAATATCACAGCAGCATTGTTGGATAAGTAATCCAGGATTTGGTGTAATGTTCAACTGAACTGAAATGAGTTAGATGTTTCTTAATCCCAATATTTACAGCTGTTACCTGTTTAGTATATGTGTTATACAAAATCCCACATATAACCTGGCATATGTTACTGAATGCTAGCTGTATATGAAAATACTTTGTTGATTTATGTGTGATGGTTAATTATATAGTACCTGTTGCCATTAATGTGTTAACCATGTACACATATGTACCCCAGAGCAAAGACTAATAACTGTTTAGTGAGAGAGAAAGAAAATAGAATACTGCTGATGCTTTTAAAGATTTTTGTGCAAGGGAAATGAGCACTATGTAAGTATTAAATGAAGCCTTAAGAATTTATTTTGAGGCCAGAGAGGCACAGCTGTTAAAACTGCTTTTCCTTCCATTTCTCTCTCTCCAGCTCAGAACACTGGAATCTCAACTTTGTACAGAAATTCTTATGGTGCACCTGCTGAAGATATCAAACATAACCAGGTAAGTAAGGAGACTAATACATTGCTGTTATAGATTGCAAGATGACAGTGTTACATTTTGTATAGAAACTATGAAAAATATCACAAGGATTAAAAAATCTAGGTTAGAATAAATGAGTCATATACTTGACCAAATGCTGGCAGTTCCACTAGTTTAAGGCAAGTTATATTCTTTGTGCTAATGCATAATTTCAGCCCAAGTTTCAAAAATGTCCAGCAGGTTATGACAGCAGATGCCCAAGAATTATTTAAAGTATCTAGGCCTTTCACTCATAATGAAATCAAGAGAGGCTTGAGACCTACATGCCTTTGAAGTTCTGGATGTGTGATGCACACTGCAAGGGCCAAGCTAACATAATGGGCACTTCTGTTTTGTCAAATACCTGGTGATGTCCTGTGCCAATAAACTTGGTGAAGTGCATTCACATCTCATTGCTTGAGTGTATCCATCATAAAATTGAAAGCTACTTCTGGCACTGAATGGCTCACAGGCTAAGGCATTTTGTCAGCATACTGAACAAACCTGGCCTGGTACCCTTGTATCTCCTACAGGCACATATGCATTGTCTGTACGTATGTATAGCTTCACTGTGTTGCACAACTGCATCTTATAATTAATTATCACAGTTCCTTAGTATTTTCACAGCTTCCCTATGCATTGTACATCATTCTTCAACACAGAATTGCTCTGGTTGGAAGAGACCTTAAAGATCATCAAGTCCAACCGCAACCTAACCATAGTACCCAAATGATGAGTATTATCAGAAAAGTAAAAGAATATTTAGTGGAACTGATTAAAAAAATCCTGAACATTTTTACTAGATTGCCTGAAATTTCAGTTTCAATGAATGTTATTTCAATTTGAATCCACAAACGTAAGGCGAGTTTCTGATGTTGTGCCCCTGTTTTCCCTGTATTGGTTTTGCTCTTAGCCAGTATTTCATGTGATGTGCTATATTCTTTGTGTGCACTGCTTCAGTGTATGAAGGTATTTCTGCTTTTATTGTCTTTAAAGAGAAAAGTCCTTCTAATTAACACATTTTTAAGGGAAAGGAGGGGTATGAGGTATTTGAACAGCTTGTACACTCAGGCTGCAGTCATAAATAAACTAATTTGATTTTTAGAGTGAGAGCAAAAGGAAAACACCACTTTTCCACCTTTTTCCACTTGTGTTCTCAAAGAAATGTCAGGTTTATGATTGACTTATCATAAATAATGTTTCTATTTATAAAGGACCCCAAAATACTAATTTGACCTTCCTTGTACTCAAAAATATGACTGGCTGTGTCCTTCTGGCTTATGAACAGGTTGCTTGGTATGTAGTTTTTCTCGTGTCCAAATTGAGACACCTGTGTTTGAACACGTGGCATTAGACAAAAGTAATGCTAGAAATAGAAAATAGAGTTGTTATGCTCCCTTTTGCCATTTTGATGTTGTGACCAGTGCTGTAAGGTCACTTGTAGGGCTGTTAAAGGCAGTGAATGCTGTCTTTTTCAAGTTACTCATAGAGTCCCATACAGACATTTTGAAAGAATACCCAACAGCTTGGGACATAGCAATGGCATTGTGCCTGTCTTCTTGAAGGAACATGGCAAACTCATGCATAGTCTGCAGGTTTGGCAAAAAGTCTTCTGATACTGACATTAGCTCACTGGAAAAGATAGCATTTGAGGATTGAAAGACCATGTCATTTTGCAGTCACAAAGCCTGCCCAATCTTCATGGAGATGGCAGAGTGAAAGATAGTGTTCCACTAAGATACTTGACAAATGATTATAATTTTTGGATTTCAAGTAAGTCCCAAATATCAAAACAGAGATTCACTAGGGCTGTCTGAAAAAAACTTAACAGCAAACTTAGATTAGGGGTCCACCTGAGACTTTTTTTCTGTATATCATAAATATTTCAAGCTCAAGGCAACTTACTGGAATGTAGCAACTCAAGACTGCCAGCATGAAGTATCAAGGCAGTGGTAAGAAATTGGTTCAACTTAAAGTAGCAGAAGAATAAATTTCAGGGGACTTAGTCCAAAATGTTCTCATGTCAGTGCCCTGAAGGCTATACTTAGTTCTTAACAGTGTCACCCTGTCTCATCTGTGGCAAAGGAAGTTGCAAAATGTTAAGCATATTGGAATGCATACACTATCTATTCAGATTCTTCTAAAATGAATTTTTGCCACCAGTATTTGTGCTGTATAGCTGCAAAGTAGTCAGAAAGCTGTATACAGATGATATTTACTAAAAGTTACTGTGAGCAGCACTGCTCAAAACCAGATTTTAATTACATCTGAAATAAACCAGCATCTGTTAGCAGCAGTAAAATGAAATAATAAATGAAAGTGTAAAGAATATAATGACAAGGCAGAGCTGTGGAATTAATTTACTTCTAAGTCCTACTTTGGGCATTGGTTAAGTAATGACCAAGTTTCCATTTCCAGCACAGTGAACATGGAATGAGATTCATTCTTTCTTTCCTCCTGCCCACAGAAAATTGTATCTAAGAGGTGCGGATATTGCTGTCTTTCAGGTTTCAACACAGCCAGTTCCACAGGAGCCCAGCAGAAAAGATTACGAACCATATCAGCCGTTTCAGAATTCAACCAGAAACTATGATGAGTCCTTCTTTGAGGACCAAGTGCATCATCGTCCACCTGCAAGTGAATACAACATGCACCTGGGACTAAAGTCAACTGGCAACTACGTCGACTTCTATTCAGCTGCTCGTCCCTATAGTGAACTTAACTATGAAACAAGCCACTATCCAGCCTCTCCCGACTCCTGGGTTTGAGACTTGGGCAGATAGAAAAGCTCCAGGAACTGTGCATGTGCATGCATACCACAAGACATTTTTTTCCTGCAAATTTAGTTTGTTAAAGCCTGTTCCATAGGAAGGCCCAGATAACCAGTGTGGAAAAAATTAAGAGATTTTTTTAGAAGGCTAAAAGAAATGAAAGCTAAACCTTGGAGTAATTAGAAAGAAATATATATACTATATATATATTTTACAGTGTAGGGCAACTTTAGTGTTGGCCAGTAGAGTCTTAAGTTCGTCGCTGTGTATTGAATGTGGCTGAAAGAAGGAGGGAGATTATGACAGTGGATGTGGGTCAAGAGTTAAGCACAAGTAACTGAGCAGCGTACATACTTTATGGGGAACAGCTTCTCACACTTTGTTTAATATCCTCATTCATTGTGACTCTAGGCTTCAAGTTGCATTTGGGGTTTCCTCTGTACAGCAAGATGTTTCTTGCCTTTTGTTAATGCATTGTTGTAAAGTATTTGATGTACATTACAGATAAAAAAAACAAGTGCATTGTGTATATTACACCAATGCCACAGTGTTTCTTCATCTATGGTTCTAAATATTGCTTCAATTTCAAATTTTGAAAGATGTATGAATTTCCAGTTTTTTGTTTTTCTTTTCCCCGGTGCGTTTTAACAAAAGAAAAAAAAAAAAGAAAAAAAAAAGAAAAAGAAAAAAAAACAAACAAAAAGGAATATTTAGCAGTATTGTTCGTTCTGATATGTGAATTTGTTTGTGGCAACTAAAAAAAAGGCATTCAGCAGTTTCTGACAATTAACATTCATCATTCCACACTCCTTGTCAACAAAGTGCTTTTTCACTGCCTAAAATTTTAGATGTAGATATTTGAAATAGATTTTTTTCATTTATACCAGTTTTCTTTATGATGATACAGTGTTAAAAGAAAATAAATTACAATTGATCTGTCATCCATATTTGCTAAGAATGTCTATTTCCAAGAATCTACCATACAAATATACATTCTTACTTGTGTGTGTCCACGTATGCATAGTATTCTGTGTGTGTGTGTATGTGTTTGAGTGTGTGCGTTTGTGTGGTATAAAACCTATTTTCATCCAATGTTTTCCTTGTTCAAGCTTCAGTTTTTGTTTGATTTTCAGTTTTTTAAAACAGTGGAAACTCCAGTATGTGCTTTCTCTTACTCACTTTATTAACCATAGATAGCAATTCAAAACTGTTAGGCCACATACTCACAAAGGAAGGGGTTGTAGGATATTTTTCATTGAGTCCTTCACCCTCAGATGCCATTTCCTTTAAAATAGCATCTCTCGATCTTCTCTTGAGGAAAGAAATGTCATTACTTTCCAGCCACCAACCAGCAAGT
This sequence comes from Perdix hodgsoniae, assembly GCA_035772895.1. Classification (NCBI taxonomy): domain Eukaryota; kingdom Metazoa; phylum Chordata; class Aves; order Galliformes; family Phasianidae; genus Perdix; species Perdix hodgsoniae. Next base: position 362,243 of record JAPSGF010000028.1, on the reverse strand, counting down.
GCTCAAGGAACAGAGAGTTTGATCTTGCCATCTCCCTGGGGGAATGGAAAACCAAGACCCAGTAGGCTAAAGCCTGGAGTGCCCAAACTCTTCAGGCTACAGAAGGGTCCAACTCATGAACCATTAGGACAATCATTTACTTCAACCCATACCAAAAAGAAAACCCAACATCCAAAACACATTCCTCAAATATGAAAGATATTGACCATTTCTGTGCATTTAAGATAAAACTGTTTTAAAAAACAAAAAAAAAAAAAAAAGGAACAGAGACTTTTTTTCAAAAAATAAAAACAAAACAAAAAAAAAACAAAAAAAAAAGAAAAAAAAAGGGAAAGAAAGGAAACTAGGCTGGGATTCCAGAATAGCTGGCCTAATAATCTTATCTTTTCGGATTCTAGAAATTAAAAAATTAAAAACAAAAAACAATCTAGCATTTCTTCCATTCAGCCAAGAGTTTGGCATACAGTTTCCACAGAATAAGACCCAACACAAAAGGAGTAGTTGTAAATTGCTTAAATTACAATTAAGGAATTTGTTTTAGGTTGCAAACATTTCTGTGGTTAGTCAGTGTAATAGTCTCACCATCACCTGGCACACTTACGCTGTGTGCAGGTGGAAAAGTCTCTCACAAACCACCGCCTGCCCCGTAGGATGCAGACCGAGTAGTTGGTGCGGGCAGATGTTGTGACGTAGAATTGGTTTTTCGATAATCTAGGACTAGAGTTTAATCTTTTTGGCAGCTTTTCCCAGTGTACGATATGTAACCTTATCTGCTCTTTGTAGTAAACAGGGGAAAAAAAATCGCATGCAAAAAAAATTTTAAAACATTTAAAAAAGGGTGGGTGGGAGGGGCACAGTGGGCCAGATGTATAGTGAGGTAGATGAAAATATTATTCATAGTTTTGGACACAGGTTGTTTATATTTTATTTATTACATTGATTTTAATAAGATAAGTGACATTTGCAGTGCTCTTTTGAACAAAGCACATTTTCAGTATAAAAGCTTTTTTTTTAAATAAAGAATGTCACTCTCGACTTGAAGTTCTTCTTGCCTGTCTGATAACCACCAGATCCGTGCAGGCCTCCAGCCGCAGGACCACAAACAGGCCGAAGGGACCCGTGGTTCTAGTTAAAGTTCTTTAGACAGAAAGTTATTGTAAGTTGGATTTATTTCCATTCTTCAAATGACTTAAATGCCCACATTGCCCCCTTGAAGCTCCTCTCGGAAAATTAATTGCAGTCAAATGTTGACCATTGCTCAAGTGAAACATTTTGGACCGATGAAGTGGCATAAAGTATCTTTTGTCTATAGTTTGTGTTGCTTTGTTTCCATTCTTCTGTAGTGGCAAGTACTCCTACTACCGTTGTTCACTCTTGCTGTACTGCATTTTGAGAAGGTGTGGAATTACCTGGCTTCTCTTCCAGGCTTGGAAATCCAACACTGCTGCCATACTGACCAGGATTTATCATGATGCATTCTCTTTAGTACTGAGGAAAGTATCATTACCTATTGCTGTTCCCTTCATTCTTGTACTAGATAAAACACAGAAATAGAGAAGAAACCAAACTGTTCCAAAAAATGTATAAAATGCAATTGATGTACTGTCAAATGTCAGATTATTTTTTTTTAACAAGCTTCGTATTAGAATCTTGATCAGCTGTGTAGACCTTGATAAATCTCACTGTTTTATTAAATGCTGTTTATGGTCTGGAAGGAATGGTTAACCTATCTCAAGATTAACAAATTTGCACTAACATGAGCAATATTGATTTGAAAAAATAATATGAATTCAATATTTAAATGATAAACTATGATTTTAAAGGTATATTAACACTGAAAGTACATTTTGACAAATAACATATTTAAGCCCAAAATATAAGTGGTTATGTCAAATAACACAAAAAGAACTATAACAATATAGAGTGAGAAAAAAATGTGTTTCACTGTACATGTTGCTAACATGTACGAAGACAAACTCATATTGACATATTTTCTATTAATAAATCCTACTGTATTGTGGAGAATTGCTGGTCATAGTGCAGTATGTTTACAATCAGAAATTGTCTCCATATGTTGATTCCCAACTTCATACATCCAACAACTCCTCTGCAAGTCACATATTTTAAAAATTAATTGAATATCAATCATCTCACATCATGCGCTGCTGCCACCCTCCAGATCAGGTTTATGAGCACAACTTAAAAGAACAAGCAAAGGGGAAAGGCATTTCTGAGAACAGTGTCAACACCTTATTCACTCTCAATTGAGGCTTGAGCGGTAGCACTCCAGGACACTTGGTGGGAACATTATAGAAAATACAAACTTGGCCCCAGTGTTATGTAGACTATTCTGAAAAAACTCAGAGAAAGATTCAGTTTTGTATTGCCAGGGATCCTGGCATGCCATACATGCAACAGCCCCAGTGTTTCCTGGGGCTAGGCTGCCTCAGACTACAAAAGTGTCTCACAAGGGAGGCTTACAACCGAAATTAGGAAGGCAGACTTTTTTCTACCTTGACACACCATAGGCTGCTGTGCAAGGCCAAGTGCTGCAAGGGAGGCTTTCTCAGCTCCTCCGCCCATGTTACTCACCCTCTCCCGATGACAGACAGAAAGAATTCTCAGCTGGGTGTTACTGCTGGTAGCACAGGGACTGGGGAGAGGAGACGGTGGTGGTGAAGTTTGGGTGGCAGCAGTCTGGGTTGGGGGAGGAAAAAACAAGGGGCATAAGCATACAGAAACACAGTTTGTACATGCAGACATGTGCACACCTATAATGACTAACCGTGAAATGAGGCTGGAAAGCATGTTGTGCACTGAGCTCATCAGATATTGCTAATAACCTGAATAGCCAATAGCAGCACCATGATGAACACAAAGCTGTCTGCTAGCAAAGAGAGGGAATCACAGCTCTCCTCTGGGCTCTTCTAGCTACACCATTCTAAGCAACAGGCCAAGAGCAGAGCATGCTGGGCAGAAGGGCAGTACCACAAGCTGCTACGACAGGAGGGGAATTACTCTTGGTCAAAGACTACATGTCAAAAAAGAAACTAAAAACCTAAAACAGAGGGAACTCTGCAAACCCCACCACCACCATTCTGTGCTGCCATCCTCAGTCGCAGTGCTGTCTTCCCCAACAGGTACAGGAATGGTGTGCACACAGGTGCAACCCCATCAAGACCTCAGCTTCAAAAGCCCTTTACTGAGCAATAGCTGGTATAGATGTACCTGATTCCAAGCTGGTGGAGAAGAGGTTCCTACCACTTGCAACTCAAAGCCCAGTGTTTTCCCCCGAAGCAGGTGAGATCAACAGTTCCTAAAAGGCTGTGCTATGTACACTGCTTCTTTTTCCAGAGGTCCCTACAGTTCTTAAGCAGTGATCTAAAGCCACTTCATTCTGAAAGTGGGATATGTGAGTTTCCTGCTTGCCCCAGGCTAAGACGATCAAAGTCTGCAGCTGCCACTGACTTTCAGGAGGCACTGTTGGGAAAAGACCAGGAGATGAGCAGTGGCTGTCTGATCTGTTGATACACCTGTATTACGAGCACCTCCAGCATTGTCTTCTGAGGCCCAGGCCAAAGGTCCATCCAGCACAAACACTTCAAGCTGTTTCTTCTCCCCAGTGCTCCCCTGGATTTTGCACTATCTTGACATCACCACACCATTCAGACTTGTACACCAAGACCCTCTACCAGTCCCATGCCTAAGGATGGTGCTGACCAGGCAAGACCCTCTTGCAAGACAACAAGATTATGCATTACTCTTAAAATTGATTCACTTTCAAGCTCACTTTTCTACTTTTAATGCAGTTTTAATAGCAGTTTCCTTCCTCTGTAAGCATTGGTTTCCAAGAAGACAGCACATGCTGACCTGTTGTAAAGATGAAGCCTTTAGCTCACACCTTAGTTTAAAGCCCACAGAAGTGCCTGTAAGACTTTCAGCAACTTTCAGCCATGTGTCAAGCCCAAAGGGAAAAGACTGTGGGTACAGCCAAAGATGGTGGGTACAGACATCAAAGGATGAAAGGCCATCCCAGCCACCACACTGAAGGCTGCAGTGCACAAGAAGCTAAAAGAAGAAAAAAGTTGTTTCCTGGGATATGTCAAAATTTACTGTATAGCCTTTGGCTCTGTCATTTTATCTTCACTCTTTTAAGAGATTGGTTTGGATAAAAAGTACTCACGATGAGTAATAGGTGCAGTTAATTTGAGCAGCCTGATGGGCAGTTTCAGACATTGAAATACCTTTCTTTCTCAGGTAAGAAACCTGCTACTTACTCTAGGAAAGCAAAGTAGCAGACACACGCGGATGCACTGGTTTTCACAAATTCAGTTAAAGTATTCATGCACATAAGGCTTTTCGTTTACACATATCCCAGTAGCTATGAAGGTTGCTTTTTCAGGAATTTAGTCACTGTACATTAGCATTATATATGGGCAGAAAATGCTAATGACTAAGCACACCAAGGCTGAAGAACAAATGTGTGACAGAACTCAAGCTGCTGCATACAGACACAATTAATTATTACTCTGTGCTGGCGAGGGCTTACCCAGAGTACTGCATCCAGATGGGCATTCCTCAGTACAGGAGAGACATGAACCTGTTGGAACATGTCAAGAGGAGGGCCACAAAAATGATCCAAGGGATGGAACACCTCTCCTTTGAGTACAGGCTGAGAGAGCTGGGGCTGTTCAGGCTGGAGAAGAGAAGGCTGCGAGCTGCCCTGATAGCAGCCTTTCAGTATCTAAAGGGGAGCTACAGGAAAGAAGTGGACAGATTCTTTGGCAGGGTCTGTGATGACAGGAAGAGGGGAAATGGTTTCAAACTAAAAGAGGGAGGATTTAGAATGGATATGAAGTAGTAGTATTTTACAGTGAGGGTGGTAAGGCACAGGAACAGCTTGCCAGGAGAGGTGATGGGTTCTCTGTCCTTGAAGGCACTCAAAGTCAGGTTGGACAGGGCTCTAAGAAACCTTTAGGTGTCTCCGTTCATTGCAGGGAGTTGGGCTACGTGGCCTTCAAGGGTCCCTTCCAACTCAAAGAATTCTATGATTCTGTGATTCTATAGCCTGCATTTGACATCAAAGCATTTATATTCTTTTTCCCTCAGGAAAAAAAAAAAAAAAAAAAGAAAGAAAGAAAAAAAAGAAGAAAAGAAAAAGGAAAAAGAATGAAAGAAACCTTTTTCTTTAAACTACTATAGGTATGAATTTTTATTGGGGTGATGGGAAGAGAGAATTTGAATTATATACAATATTTGAAAGATATTTCCTGTTGCTTTCATTTCTGCCTGTGCCTGGACATGAAGAGAAAATACATTCAAAAAAATAGCATTTTTTCCCTCCGGACCCCTTTTATAATGTAACGGTCATTGTGATCCACTCCAATTACCAACACCTGGTGCAGAACCAATGCTTGTGTTTCAGCAACTTGTTCCACTGTTGCAATCACAGCATATCAGTGACAGGGAAAACAAAAATTGTTTAGAAGAAACAGATGATGATGTGCCCTGAAAAAATTTTGCATTTAAATAAAAGCCTGGATCCTTTAAATGTGCATTGTCTTATAGCACCTTAATGAGTGCACAGCCAGACACCAGGTGAATTACAGTCACAGTTTTTAACACAGGCAAAAAGTGTAGGTTCCCTTCCCACAGTTGTATTTTTGTTGGTGGTGGTTTTTATTTTCATAATTAAAGCCTAGGGCAATAAACATTTTGTGGTAACAATCTGCGGAATGTAACCTGAGTAAAAAGGGTATGTTATGTTAATGTATATACAATTGAAAAATATTTGAGACGAATTGTGATGCCTTCCTAAAATATGATTTATATGTGTAAGTTAGGATAAAGATCTGATTTAATACCATGATTTTATTATGAATAATGTAATATAGTAGATGATGAAATTTCGAATCTAGCAGGGTAGATAGATACCCCAGATTCTAAAGTTATTCTAAGTAATTCTAAAGTTTAAAAAGTACTGAATAAAAGGAAGATTTTGGAGCTTCTTCCTAAAGTGACAAAATGATGGCTGCTACTTGTCTTGGAACTGCTACACCAGAGTTTAATCTGCTGTATAAACTTTGACTTTAAAAATGAAAGCAGTTTTATAAACCAGAACAGCTTCAACCACAGCTGAACCTCACCTGCTGAACTAAAAGTTATAAAAACTGGGAAATAAACTGTACAGTGTTTTACTGTGTTTCCAATAGCCCATCCAGAAACCATAAATTATCTCAGAAAGACTGGGACTCTTTACTCCCAGGGGTTTACTCTCCACATTGCTGCTAGCACTCACTACCCATCACAAGGCCATCCACCAAAGAACCACCTGAGCACCACAGCACTGGAAGCAGTATTTTTATCAGCTCTTAGCAAGCAGGGATGTGTCTGGGAAGTCAAAAGGGAAGAAAGTGTCTCAGCATGCTGACAGGAAAGCAAGCTCAGTTAGGGCAGTGGGGAAATGGGGCAGAGCCCCTCATGCAGCACACTAGCAATGCTGTCCCATGGAGCATCCATCAACACAGCAACCTGATGTAAACTCACTCTAGAACTGGGATTGGGGGCACATAAAATTATTTAGAGATATCTTACCTGTTGTTTTCTTGGTGGATGGCTTCCCATACAGTTTAATAAGTGATTTTGGCCAAAAAGCAATATAAGATGTTTTGGTTTGGATTTTTGCTTGTTTGTTTGTTGGGTTTTTGTTTGTTTGTTTGTTTGTTTGTTACAGCAGGAACAAGTTGGGGCAGTTTCAGCTTAGGCAAGTCACTGTAAACATCAGGTAATTCAGACACTATTAACAAAGATGTACCAGGTGATACTCTCTCTTCTGTGCCATATAGATGGATCCGATGGGTGAGGCATAAAAGTCCTACCTGCAAAATTATTCCAGAGGGGAAAAAGTGCTACAGGAGGTTGTAGAGAGGTGGGAGTCAGCTCTCCTCCCAGGTAACAGTGATAGGATGAGAAGGAATGGCCTCAAGTTGTGCCAGGGAGGTTGAGGTTGGATATTAGGAAGAATTTCTTCTCAGAAAGAGAGGTGAGGTATTGGAACAGGCTGCTCAGGGAGATTGTGGAGTCACTGTCCATGGAGGTGTTCAAGAAACACAGAGATCTGGCACTGAGGGACATGGTTTAGTGGGCATGGTGGTGGTAGATGGACAACTGGACTGGATGACCTTGGTGATCCTGCTATTCTGTATTCTGTAAAATGAAGGTATATGAAGGTATACTCAATGAACATAGAGTGTAGAGAAGGACAAATGTAATGACCAGTGGACAGACCTATATAGTTTGTATTAGTAATTTCATTGTGCTTGCAAGGCATTTCTGGGGGAGGAAAAAAAAAAAAAAAAAAAAAAGTAAATGCAGACTGCAAACCAGAGGAGAGTTTGTAACCAAAGAAGCAGGGATGGCCTGAGGCAAGAAATTGCTCTACTGCAATTGAAAGAGGCTTGCAAAGTGTAGGTTCTGAAGCCATTTGCAGTGTCATGAGCTGCCCCCATCCTGGCAAGGCATGCAGCAAGGCAGGGACACAGCCTTCAGGGGAGGCCAAGGAGCAAAAGCTGAGGCACAGAGACAGGTTGAGGTTAGAAAGGCAGATAGCCCGTAATTGTATTAGGAGAAATCATGCTTTTTATTAATAGTAACATTTAAGCCTTCAAACAATAACAGACGGTATTAAGCCTTGGGTCTTGCCTGGATTTGTCTGGTCTTTAACATATTTTAGCAGTATTTGCAAAAATCATCCCAGAAACTTCTGAGGCAGCAAGTCTGCTATTCATCTTTCTGTAGCTGTCTTAGTATTTATGTCTCAGATGGGGTTTTGCTGAGTTGTGCGCAAGTGCCTGGTGTCAACAGTAAGCATGAGTAAAAATCTCCATCCAGACACAGGAGGGATAAAGTACAACCAATTGAGCAGCTGTATATTGAGGCACTGACTGAGGAAGGGAACACATAGGCTGCATCTGAGGCCAACCTGGTAAGCATTGCAGTGTGTGGATGTGCTCACAAGCCAATGAACCAGCAGGGAAAGGACCTGTTTAATAGCAAACCTTGTAAGGGGGATTGCTTTTCTCCCACTGATTGGATACCGACAGAGGAGGTTCTGCAAACAAGGAGCTCCAGTCTGACATTTCCCAGGCCTGGCAAGCTTAGAGAAGGAAAATTAAATTAACTTAGCTTCGAATGTGTGACTGTTCTTCACATGTATAAGAACTGCTAAAAATACATCAATGGTCAAGAGGTATTGACAAGTGATTGTTGTGTAGCACTGCCGGGGACAAGACCTGCAAAACATCTGTGCCCATTCTAAAATGAAAATCCACCAGAAGTTGAGTTGCTTATCACTAGCATGCCTGCAACAGTGAGGTTTTTAGTTAAAGACTTCAAAGGTTATTTTAATAAGATCAGATCTCAGCTGTCAGAATCACTGAGCCCCTCAACTCTGGTTTAGGCTTACACCGACAAAAATGAAAAATTCCTTGAGGACATCTGTTAATTCAGGATTAGATTTAATAAAATTGGAAACTTTCAGGGAAGGAAAATGCCACATGGCACTGTTTCATACTGGAAGGTGACAGGAAAAGTTCTTGTTTCGGGGAACAGAAGCCCTGTTTATCTCAGGATGGAGGGTCTCAAGTGACAAAGTATTATTCTTCAGCAGGGGTTGGTTTTCTATATTCAACATTGCTTCTTGACTTCCATTTTTTAAAAGCAGAATAAGGGAATCCCTTGACTACGTCTGGCTGAAACTGTCACAGATTGAGACAGGTATTTTAAAATAAAGAAAGAATTCAGTGTGGACAGACAAAACAAACCACTATTTTTATTCTTTGTACTCTTCATGCTGCTGTTGTTGTCCCCTAAAAGGATGATTATTGCTATTTCTATGTGTTTGGGGTTGAGGGCTTTTTTGCATTATTTACTAATTTCCTTTATGATAATAGAGCTAAATAGCAAAATATATATTCTATTATTTTTCTGGAAAAATAATAATTCTCTGGAACTTCTACTAGTTCACTAAAGACATTTAAACTTACAGCAATAATAAAATAATGCATAAAATAAACCTTTCTATTGCTTTCCAGAAACATCAGATATAAAGTGTGATCAATTTATAAGATTGAATCAAAAGATTCTGGAGCTCTGATTTTTGTAAAACTGTAATAATTATCTTCATAAAAGTAAAAATGATGTCCTAAAACTGATTTTTACAGCCTAAAGCCCTTTGCTTTGGATAAAGCTTGGTTCTGGAATTCGTTTGCTCCTCCAATCAAGTAAGGCCAGCAAATATCTTGTTGCAGGGTGCATCTCTTGTTTTGTCCCTGATGTGATGTAGACTGGATGAGTACACTCTGAATTAGGACAAATTTTAAATTGAGCTTTTTCAATAGATATGTGTTGTTTTTTTTAAAAAAAGCACATGGACAGGGTCTGGTCTAAGAGTGTTTTTATAAATCTCAGTAGGCCAATATTGTTTTTCATTCCTGGAGGGAAATCAGTCTTACTAGAAAACCTTCCTTGCCTGAGCATGCATTTCAACATATGAAGAATCATCCCACGTCAATTTTCACTGCTTTCACTCCATGATAACACATGCAGCAGCATATCTGAAACCAATTGTATTCGTTGATACACTTAGTAGAAAAGATAGACTTTCTTTTATTTTCCAGATGGATTCTAACAATGTGTGTGTAAGGATGGGCTGTTTTATCACACTGACTAGAGTTTGTGCATTTTGTCCAATAAAATGAGTAATAGCTGAGGCTGCATCCTTTATCAAAACTGCTGTTCAGATTCTAGATATTGTCCCTCCACTAATTTACCTCCCATTTTTTGTAAATATCCCATGCAAGAACAATTTATTTTTCATAAGAAAATGATCTTCCTATTTATATGTTCTAAAGGATTAAGAAGCTTTTTCATCGTTGTTAAGAAACAGAACTATAACCTTGAGTTTTTCATAAAAGCCATTCCTTCATTCAAGGTTACGCTGACTAAATTCAACTTTGCTTCTCAGATTTGTACATTAAAGAATTGTTTCTTCCCACAGAAAAACAGTGTGAGCATAGTCCATAGCTTTTGACACCAACTGAAAGTTAGACTAACGTTAGAGAAAATAACTGCAGAGACTAAAATAATATATAACTGACTCCAGAGCTAACAAGGCAATAAATAGTCACAGGGTTAACTGCTTGAAGACTGTGTTCTGTTTCAGAGGTTTTTCTCAGTCTATACATATACCTTATACACATGCAGGTTACTCTTTTCCTATGAAAAGATGAGAAAAACTGAACATGTACAAGATAGTTCCATGTTTCAGGAGGTGCCTACTTCATTTTCTCTGTGTTTTGTATCCCCAAGTGCTACAGCACTTTTTTTGATAGTGACAGACATTTTACAAAAGAGGCAAAAATCAGGTAAATTCTTCTTTTTTTCAGTTTTCCTTGGATGCAGTTACTGACATCTGGAGGTTTCTTTACCGTGTCTGTAGCCAACCATCTCCTGCAAAGTTAGTTCCTGGTAAATCATGTCTGGATGTGAAGCCAGTAGTCTCTCCTACAATTGACTCTTCACTGTCATATTAGGAGTATCTTGTTAATACTGTGCTGAAATTCTTACTAGCAAAGTTCAGCTTTAATTTTTTTTCCCTAGTATGACTTAGACTGGAGTCTGCACTAAAATCCCCCTTTTCTTCCTTATGTCTTTCACACAACAAACGACAATTCGATCAACTAAATAGACTGACTTCTAAATGTCATCAACTGAATTTCCAGAAACTAAGGCGTAATGATTTCCCACAATGCAATTATCCAAGACTCTTGAAATAATATGGTCACACCATGGACATGCGGTACAATAAAAAAGAAATTGGAAAGAAGTATTAGAAATGCTTCCTCTAAAATCTTGTCCTCTGCTCTCCTTTGAGGAGAATACCTTTCACCTTCTATCAAGGCTTCAGTCTTGCAATCACTCTAACTCATGCCTATGTAGGAAAGTGCTGCCATTGGTAAAGTTTAGCTAAGACAGCATCACAAGATTTTGCATGTTCTGTGGTAGTCTCCTTCATATTTACTCACTTTTGAGCACCTTTTTAGGCAGCAGCAGCATATACAAGGTCCTCCAAAACAGCTTGGTCATTCTCATTACATGTACATTTGTCTCTTCTACAAAAACCACTAACTGCCTCTTTTCTCTAAATTTCAGAGAAAATACATACAGCAAGCTTTCCATTAACTCCATTCTCTCCTACTATGAAACTGTTTAACACTTCTACATTTTAGTCTCTCCAGATGCTTTCAGAAATCTGTGCCAAGTCTTCATATTCTGCAGGACCATTTCACTTGTATAATTTGTGCTGAGCTCAATACTTCTCCACATTTAAATACATGCTCTGCAAAGCTTTCATAACACTTGTTTACTACTTTCTGTGACTTACAAAAGCAGTCAAACATGCCTTCCATAACAAATGACTTCACCAAGTATATCAGCACTTCCTCAAGATACTTCTCTCTTTCAGTTCCCTATCTGCCTTTATGACTAGCTCCTTGTAAATACAACCAATCTTACCCATTTGCATTTACATGATTTAACTCCTCCTTTGCATTCTCTTCATATGATACTCTTGCAAAATAATTGCTCCAAACACTGCTAATTAATTCAACATTCATTTCCAATATACCTTTACTTCTAACGTAAGCAAATGTGTTTGTATCCCTTATTATTTGTTCTCTTGTCTGGATGAGCTTGCAGGTGATTTTTTTTATTTTTTTATTATTTTTTTTTTATTGCTTGAGTCCTTCTCTCCCTGTTGGGCTATAAAACTCACAGCTAACCCCAGTTCTAGCTGACACTATTTTTTTGGCTTCTTTTTTCACTTGTATTTTCACTGTTCAAGCAATTTCAAGCTTGTTCAAACTGTTCAAGCAAGTTCAAACTGTCTTTCCATCCTAACAGATTATTTTACTAAAATTTTTCATAAACAAGACAACTTCATACAATTTATCTCTAGTAGTAGTACTTATCTTAGTGTAATTCCCAGGATACTCCATTTGCCTTCATTGTGTTAAAACACAACTCAGATGTTGTTAAAATCAGCTGGAAAATGGACATTACATGTACGCAGTAGGATATATTCTCACCCATTCAGTGGGCTTGTCTGATTTTTCTGAAGTGGCTTAGAAGTAGAATTACACACCAAACCTTATTAATTCCCTTTGGAATTACACATACTCAGATGAGAGGCTTTATCTTCTGTGCAGCCATCCAAACCATCAGTCACTTACCTTCTGAACATTCTAGATAGCAATGCTTCCTTTGCTCCAAACATCTCTAAGAAGAAACATGCTGGATGAAAAGTGGAATGGATGAAAATGGATCAAAAATCAAGTTACAGCAAAGCATGAATGTAAGCTTACTAATCATTTAAAAAAAAATGTGCTCAGTGCTTCAAATTTCAAATGTTCATAATCAGATTTTTTTCAGAAGATCTTAACTTGCGAAAGTGGGTTCTTTTTGACAAAATTCACTAAAATTCACCTTTTTTTCATGGAATATGTCTTCAACCAAACTGCTGATGGATGCACAGTATATCTGTTAAAGCTGAAGAAACCAGTTACCACATGCACGGGACTCACTTTCCTGTGTTTTTGCTACCTGAGCACCTCCTACTGCACAACTCTTGTTCTGTCTGGCTACTGAGGATAAAATTCAAGAAGAAAGCAGAAAAAAAAAAGACTCTCCAAAGACTAGAGGAAGGATTAATCAACTTTGAAATGTCTCAGAGTTGCAATGGAAAATAATTTCAGTGGGGCGGAAGAAAGCATGTATGCAACAGTCACTTGCAGCCAAGAAGTGAGAAATGGACTAACCTCTAACCAGGACATCTAATGCTCTGTCATATCACTTGAGTGTTAATTGAATTCTGTGACAAGGTTACCTTAATTAGTTGGCAGATGATAGAAAGAAACTTGACAGGTAAGCATAACCTGACAGGTCTTGAATCACCGCTGTCCCCTCTGCCTTTTCATTTTGAGGTGAAATTCAGGCTAAAATATGCATTGCTGTGAGGATAAAAGTTGGCATGGAAGTTCCAGCACCAGGTGTTAATTTCACTTTTAGGAGATTTTGGAGGCATACTTAGAATATTTTAACAACAACAACAACAGACATGCATAAGAACTTAATTTTTAAATGACTAAAATCAAGGTTGACATTTTCCAGTTTTCATCAGCAAACAGAAAGTCTTTGAGCCCTCCCAGTTTGAGAACACTTACTTTTTTTCCAAGAAGACGTGCAGATCTGACATAATATGAAAATGAAACAGCTTTCAGGGACAGTGAGGAGAAAATGAAATAAGATGCAGTCTAAAAAGGAAGAAGAAAAAAAGCTTGTGTATATCTGAGAAACTAGAATTATGGATATTTTGCCTGAGACAACCACTGATCATCTGGGCCTGATCCTGAAGGCATTTCTGCATGTAAGAACCACAGCTTACATGAAGAGACCCACAGCTCTGTGGGATCATTCATAGTCATGAAGGTGCAAGGGGCTGCAAACTGTTTCCAGGATCAGAGCCTTAACTTCTGACTCAGTATTTAAGTTCCAAAATATGACTGTACTCTGAGGGTAAGCATGTACCAGTTTCCTTTCCTCCATCACTTCCAGGTAAATCAACAGAGTTTCCTGTCAAAACAATATTTATTTGTGTATTTATTTATTTGTTCCAAAGGTGATTGTCACTCCCCAGAACCCAAATGATAGACACAATATTTAGCCTCAAAGATTTCTGTATGACATTCCTATTTCATAACTGTAGTGGAATTGCTAAATCAGGGCTTGAACCAGTGATTGAGCCCCTGGTGGGAAGGCAGGGCCAACCCAGGGGAGCTCAGCTGCATGCAATGTACCTGAGTGACTGAAAAGGGTGAAGCCAGGATCAACCCTTCCCCAGAGCTCATTTAAGGGTTGGCAGTGGAAGTAAGGGTGGCTTGTTGGTGATCCTTGTGTGTGTGTGTGTTTGTATTGTTTGTAATTTTTTTTTTTTTTTGATGTTAAGTAGCTTCTTTCTTTTGTTTCTGTGCACATGACTGTTGTATTTGAGCAAGTCCTCACTTGCTGCAGCCTGGGGTCTTGCAACTCTGCTGTTATTGCTGTGCTTTCCCTTGTGTTACAGTAATGTTGTCTAACTTGGTAAGGTGCATGAGTACAAAATGAAAGAACTGTGGAAACCTGGTCTGGACACAACTTAGTTGAGTGTATGTCAACATGGTGGTGTTTTCCCTTGTTTGTATGTTATTTTAATTATAATATCAGACAAAGTTCAGGGAAGCAACTTTCCCCTTTGATTCTTATAGCTTTCAGGCTACCCAAGCAGTACTTTTTCTGACATCTGAAGTATGTTACAGCACCAACAGGTAACACCCTTTTGGTGTGGATGGTTCTTGTCTGAAATCTTGAACTTGGCCCTAAACTGGGATTTTTCAGTATTAAGCTTAAGAAAAGACTTTTGTGTTGAACTATTCACTAGTTGAGCATTAACCAGCTTGGGAAATTCCTATTTTCTGTATGTTGAAGAAAGAACTATTTACTTAGCTCTAGGCAGAGCTCTCTGTCAGAGATCAGTAACTCAGTCAGAAAATTATTTGATATGGTAAGAAGAGTATTTTCCCATGGAATATACTACTGTAATATGCAAGCACTACATTGTAGATTAGTGTCCGTTATCAAGTTTTTTCCTTTCTCTTGGAAAGAAGCTTACATGTACTGCTAAGACTTCATTTTTCAAGGGAAAGGTCCCCCTTTTAGGTTTAGCAACTGCCACTGGTTTCAAGTGTTTGCCAGGTGAAGCCAACCTGACAGAGTCTTCACTTCTTGTTTTGATCAGTGAGGAGAGGTGTTGTACCTACATGCTGCTCTACAGGTGATGTGGTTTTCAGAAGTCTGAGCAGTGGTCTTAGTTTTAAGAGGGATAGTCTCAGCAGGTCAGAAGAGCCTTCTATTATGGAAGCGCAGAGAAGTTACAAATCCAGGAAACAAGGGCATGTGTGGTTGTTGCTTTTGTTTGGTAGAAGTTGAAAGCCTTGGCAGCCATGTGAATTGAAGCTGTTTAGAAACTTGCAGGAGAGAAAATGATTTACCACAGTTTCCTAATTTGAAGCTGGAAAGGTTAATCACACTTTATTCCTGACTGCGGCAACACTTTCTAAGTTTCGTAAGAGATGAAAGACTTGAGCCCAGTGCTTTTGGTTAGAGTATAAATTAAAAATCTGAAATGCTGACTTTGTTTTCCATTATTAGAGCTTTACATTTTGAACTGATCTCTCAAAGTCTGTCCTAAACTTGACTACATGAGCAACATGAAGCTCTGTGTGTGTGTGTGTGTGTGTGTGTGTGTGCGTGTGCTACACACTGCCCATCCTGTCTGAATCTTCTCAGAACACTTTCAACAGATAGAACAAGTACTCCAATAGCAGGAGCTGCTCCACACACAAGCTCAAGCAGGACAGTAGTGTTCCTGTTACTGAGCTTGTTCCTTATTCTTGTCAGTAGGGAAGTAGGAGGCTGTAGGTTCAGGCAGGTTTACTCAGGTATACTTACTGTTAGCCATGCTTACTGTTTCTTTTTATCTGCAGAACATAGCAATGAACCTGACTATGAGACTTGTGATTTTTCCCTTAAACAGAGGACCAGTAAAGTGGACTAAAAATACATAAACAACAATTGCAGTGCATTTGCTTTGCTTTCAAAATGTTTTTTTTCTGAATCCCGTATCGCATAAATTTTGAAGAGAAACTCTTCCATTTGCATACTAATGCTAAATATCTTCCTAGATGAAGCTTTACCAGTCATAGAATCACAGAATGCTTTGGGTTGGAAAGGACCTTTTAAGATCATCTAGCTTCAAAGCCCTGCTATAGGCAGGACACTTTCTGGACCAGGTTGTTCAAAGCCCCATCCACTCCTTTATGTTCATTCTATTCCACTCAAATAATTTTGGAAACTGGAAAGTAACTTTGAAATGAATCACTGCAGAGGCATTCACAAAACACTGAAAATTTTATCGAAGAGATACTTGAAACTCGCAGCCCTTTTACAATATCTGTGGATCAATATGCTATCTCCTTATCAACAGTTTGTTATGGTAGGTAGAAAGTATTCTTGAAACGGCTATTGTGAGACTACACGCATGTGATTATCAACTTAAAATCACAAGAAAAGCTTCACAATTGCCTTATGACTTCTCTGTGAGCTTGGGAGATATAAAAAAAAAGACAAAGGTAGCAGAAAAATTATTACGCAAGTGTACTTTTTGTTTCTTTGTTTTTAAAATACAAAATAAGTACACAAATCTAGTAAGAGGATAGGAGGTAATAGAAGAATAGTTTCTGATATGTTTTGATTTGGAAATCCATTAATGTTTTCTAATTAGGAAATTGGACAACTAAAATATCAGCATTGCACATAATCAACACGTTATCCTTATGATGCTGTATTACATTTGTTTTGCATATAACTTGTATGTAATAAATCTAGTCTATGCTAAACTGACATCAATTGCTCAAACTTCATCAGTTATACAAAGCTGTGACTGAAGTCAGTGCTGTAGCACTGAGGAGACAAGTTGAGGATGATGGTTTCATGGGGCTTCATCAAGAACAAAGCACCAATTGTGGTAACACAAACACTTCTGAGAATGTCTGGACAAAAAGACAGCTGATTCACAGTGCTGTAGTTCTCCTGGTGGGCTTCAGATCAAGGCTTTATTTAAAAATTACAGCTGTTTGATGAATTAGTTGTGTATATGATTGTTACTGAATCAGTAGAGAAAAACATCATTGCAAATTTGAATGAATATTCATATGGCACAAATAAGCAGTGAATAGTCATCATGGCAAGCTGACAGAAATTACACGCAAGAAATGTGCTGAAATTGGTTTTGGAATAAATTCAAAATTCATAGTCCATTGGCAAATAATTTGCTAGCAGGAAAAGAGCTACAATTGTCATAAAATTATTTGCAGAAAAATATTTGACTACTCCACCGTTGGACACAGCTATTTCATTTAGCTATAAGGATTCTAAGACTTTCATGTCTGAAATAAATTCCTATCTGAAATTCACAGGCTTTAGAAAATGTGCTGATAAATTGTCTTTGGCTCCCACCATTTACACTCTTATCAAGATAAGTGAGTAAGTCTGGTGTACAACTCTTATTTATATCCTCAGATATCATTAGTGGAAATTAAAATGTATTAATTTTTAATTCACATTTCAGTACTGAATCCAAATTGATGTTTCATCATCTTTCTTTTCACATCATCAGATGGTTATGGTGGAAGTTATGCAGGCAGCTATCCCTATCCTGACTTTTTCACACCTTTTTTGGTTCAAAAGACAATTCAGTCTCTGTAGCACATCACCACCTGGTATGCCCCTGCCAGGGGCTCTAACTCATTCACCACTTGTTTGCCTTTCCCATCAACTGGCTCTTATTGCAAACATATCCACTTTTTTTTTCTTTGTTACCATGCCCATTCCAGCAGCAGCTTATTACCTACTTTATCAAAGTATTCTGCTTTAAATTGCTCATGCAGACAGCTGCATTGGCAGATGCCTGACTTGCCTGGAATGGATTACCTTTTTGAAACTGCACTTCTCGTAGGAGGAAGCTGAATACACTGTGAAATTTGTGCTTTTATTAATAACACTGAATTTCTTTGTTCTTTAAGTTTACTTTAACATCTCAAAGAATAATAGAAGCACAGAATGGTTGGGGTTGGAAGGGACCTCAAAGCTCCCCCCGCCCCACTCTCTGCTGTGGGCAGGGCTGCCATCCACTGTGGTAGTCAGGCTGCTCACAGCCCCATGCAACCTGGCCTTGAGTGCTTCCAGGGATGGGGCATCACAGCTCCTCTCAAACACCGCCAGGAAGAGCAGAGAAGAGTTTCTATTTTTTCTCTCTATAAGCCATAGACAAATTTGAACCCACAAACATTAGTAATTATGCAAATGGTGACAGTGTGCTTTATTGTGTAAACTGAGCAGTTCCTTCTTCTCTCCATCTGCCTGGACTTCCTATCTGAAATGTCACAGTGCTCCTTAAATAAGGGATTGTACTGTATGCTTAACTAAAAAAAGAGTTCAGAGACAATTTCTCAAGTATCTACAGCCATCGCATTGTCAAAATCTGTTTCTTTTATCAAACCAATCATCTTGCAAAAGAAAGCAATAGGCTGAAACATTAAAATCTATTATAAAATCTATTATAATGACTTTAATCTATTATAATGACTTTACTCAGAAGATTTCCACATGCTCAGCAAAGCTTCAGCTAATTACCAGTCTTATAAATATAAAGTGAAGATGAAGACCCTGTGAGGCTGCTCAGTGAAGATCTCTTTAGAAAGGCAGCATGGAAGGAAGGACTTGAAAACTAGCCATGCAGCCAACATTTCAAGCTTAATTAATACAGGAAACTTCTTTAAAAAAAAAAAAGCAAAGGAAAAAAAAGCCCAGCTAAAAAAATACTGAGAGCTAATTGGGCAAATATTTACAATGGTAATTGAAATCTTACAGGTACTTGAAGAAACACTTGATTGTATGCTTACTGTCTTCCACAGAATATAGACCCTCCATTCTTTGCAGCCCCAGTACCTTTTTTGCTTTCTCCATATGTAATTGTAAGCAGTGCAGTTTGCATTTCAATGAACTTGGGTTTAGAAAGCTGCTTGGGGAATTCGCTGCCGGAAAAGGTCCAGGAAAATCGTCTTTACATTTGTACACCATCTGGAGTCATATCACGTGCAGTTTGGAGCATAAGGTGGTAAATGCTGAAGGGCCTGTGTCCCATTAGGCTTCAGTTTACATGTCCTTGCTCCATACCTGTCTTTGGGCAGCATTGCTTCCAAGAACGCACCTAGAGATCTCGGTTTTCGGCATGTTCAGCTCACTGTATCCTTACCCTGTGCTCTTGCTAAGTGATGACTGAGGGTTGTTTCCTTGAACTCGATCTATTTCAAAGCCCTGCCGTTCAGACCAGAAGCATCCCCAAAGCCCAGTGACCTATTCCAACTGGCTCCTGACAGAGCCTTCTCCTTTTTCTCAGGTGCAAATCCAACTGTAGTTTAGAAGAAAAGAATTGTCATCCCATTAAATTCAAGTCCTTCCACTTTGCTTAGCCTTGAGGCTGATGTCTAATCTGTGCAGCAGTCTCTTGGGAGCTGCAAAGCCACTGCTCTGGCATCAGTGGGTCATGGGCTTTAACTGCCTCTGTCAGTAAGATCTTCTCAAGCAAAATCAGCCACCTTTGCTCACCTTTCTCTGGATTTTGGAGGTGGCATTTTTGTTTTTTCAGGATGGATTCCTCTGAACATGACATTCTCATCTTCACATGGACTGAACCCTACAGCACAAGTAACAGTTGTATATCCTCTTGCATTTCTTAGATGATGACAGTTTCCAGGACCCTGGCACAAACTTCTGGATTAGCTGTTTGTTTTCACTGTCAACACTGCAGGATATGTTCCTCCTGAAGTCAGTCACAAGTTACTTCATTTTCACCTTTTTAGGTACTCCCTGTATACACAGACAAACCTGTTCACAGCTGTAGAACAGATCTGCAGTGAACTGACAACCAGTATATGTTCAGAACTAAAAACTGAGAGCACCCTCTATGCAATTTGCGTGGGCAGCTGCTGCCTGCAGACCCAGAGCCCTGGGCTGCCTGCCTGTGTGTCCCTGATGTTCTCCTTCCTCTCAGAGACATTCATATTTTATTTTTTTCCTCTTTTCTATGCTGATGCTGTTTTCTGTTGATTTTCTGCCTGTTTTCATTGTCTTTTTTTTTTACTGTTCCATAGTTGCACAGTATGTTCAGTGACCACTGGAGACATTTGACAGAGATGAGTGGCCCAAAGTGCCTCACGTGCTCCTGAATGCTATGTAGAGGAGTGACCCAGCACTACAAGGGTCTGGCACTTCCTCCATTTCTATTTTCTGTACAGGACTGTTTCCCATCTGTTGGGTGTTGTTGGTTGTTTTTTTTTTTAAGATTGTTTTCTGTTTTCACCTTTTTTTCTGGGGGGAAGATGAATAATTTGCAGAAGATTACACACAAAAATGCTGCTCCCCTTCCTATGAAACTGCATTTTTTTTTTTCCCCACAAGAGTAGGTGCTGCTGCCTCTCTTTACATTTTCAGCCATATCCCCCTTCTTGTCCAAGCAGGTTCTGCCTCAGCACAGCAGCCTGAGATGGCTGATGCCTGAAAATTGGGAAGGACATCTGCCAGGGAGCCTCAGATGCTGACCAGGGTAGGAGAGCAGTTTTATAACACAAAGCATTTAAAATTTAGCAAGTTCTGTGGCACAACAGAAGAGAATTTCCAAAGCCGCTCAGTTTTTCAAACTGCTCAGATTTTGCAGCAGCAGTCCTAGTTTGTCAAGGCTACAGGGAAAACAATTACTTGTCTCCCAGAAATGTCAGCAGCAATTAAAGTCTCTCTAAATCAGAGTTCCAACAAAACATTTCTTACAGCTGTAACTTCACATGGAAGTAATATGGTAGGTGAGTTTTCAGTCATTTCCTTTTAATTTAGAGATTCAGCACTTGGAATAGCTCTTGGCAACATTACGGTGCAGTAACTTCTGAAGCCCTGTATCAGAATCTCTCACAGTACAATATCCATGTTTAATAAGAGGGTCATGGAGAGGAGGAAAACCAGAAAATGTCTAACTCTTCAAGGCTTTATTAAACCAGAAAATCAAAGCTTTAAAAAAAAAAAAATCTTTCATGCTGTGGCTAGAAGAGCAGCCTTAGACCTTAATTTACCTTATTAAAAACAAGAGCAGATGCAATCTAGAATTAGAGAGAAAATAGCATTAACTCTAAAACTTCCAGTTTTGAAATTTGACTGCTGAGAATGTAGGTTATCTATCAGGGTTTAAAGTTGTATAAAAAATTAGTGTTCATACAACACCATACACATTGTCTTAAGCAGAGGCTTCATTCATATTTTCTAATGATAAAATGTTTTCCAATTGATAGATTTAGGACTTTCCTTATGCTGCTGGACATGTCTCAATAGCAACTCTGACAGTACAGGTCCTCAAACTACTCTAATAGAAAAGCAAAAAAATAATAACTAATAAAATAAAACTCAGCAAAGTTGGCAGACCTGACTATTGGAGAGATAGAGAGGCACATAGTCAAAAAAATTTGTTTACTAAAATTTGTGCACTGAGGAAAACTGAACACAGCAATTTTTCCTGAACTCGTAATTGCCTCAGCTAAGAAAGTGGGAGTAAATACATTTTCATTTATGGAAGTTCCTTTCCACCACCTGCCCTTTAAAGTTTTTGTCTCTGTAGAAAGTGACAGCAATACACTGTGAATTAATTCTCTTCTTCTACATGGGCAAGAGAATAATTGTGCCAGAAAACAAACAAACCAATGCAAGTCATACTGTGAAGAACAGATTATATGCAGAAAGAATCTCTTCCTGTCTCCAGGGATTAACTGACAAATACTTCTCCTGATGTTATCCTCCCTGGTGGGTAGGCTCATGTCTGGACTGGATGACCTACTTATCACATTCATAATGATTTCCATGAATTTGGAATACATTAACAATTTCTATTTTTGTTTACACTTTGTTGATTATGGGATAAATTAAGTGCCCACTTGTTTTCAATTTATACACTGTTTTTAATGAGGTTTCCCTACTACCTTCTTAGTAAGTAATGTGGTAAAGGGTAGGAAATGTCTAGAGGTTTTAGAATTAGGGTCCACTCCTTAGACAGAGCATGACTGCCACTTTCTGTAGTGGGCAGCCTGCATATACTTCCCAATAGGTTTCCTAATGATGCCCAGTGTTTTGTTGGCTTTTCTGGCTGCTGTTACACAAGTCAGTGGTTTTGGAGAACTTACTGCAGTGACTCCAAGATTTCCTTCCTAGCAATAGCAGTGCTTTAGTACTTCTTAACGTATCTCATTAATGAATGTTAATGGGTGCTGCTTTTTCCTCTCGAAAGAGTTCAGAGACACACCTTCACTCCGTCTGCATTGGAGACTGCATGTCAGACGCCATTTTGTCAGACTGCTCCTCTGCTGTCGTTTGTTGCATAGCAACAAAATGTAGTGGAATATTGATGGGAAGGTTCAGCCCCTACAGCTATCCCACCATCTACCTCTGATGTTGTAGACCAGCATCATAAAATGGGAGTCATTACTTTTGGAGCAGTTCTTGTAGAATATATTTCATTTGACACAAAGAATGCCTTAAGTAGCTTTGTTGTTTTAGATTTCACAGGGATCCATGTTTTCTGAAGAAATTTCTGCATACCCAAACTATATAGTTCTATATTCCTTGGAAGTTACCGAATAATACTTTTGCAAGGTTTGCTGGAGTTCCTCACAAGCTTTTCTGAAATATGGAACAACATATTTATCTCTTCTTTCTTTCCATTTATCTTTTAAAGCAATCGTGACCTTCACCAGGGATAGCTGCAGACATGTAAATGGATTTCTACCCCTTTCTTTATATGTAAAAGAATTTCCATACATGCTAGTGCTTCTTGAAAACACCATACCTCTTGGCTCAACACATCCCTATAAATACTTGGCTACTGGATCAGATGTGTGAAGGATATGTATATTTTTCAGTAAACAGTGCCCCAGAAAAGATCCTGTTCAATTACACTAATTACAGAAAGAAAGAGTAGGAATATACAGAAGTGATTCAAACAAAGAGTGTAAAGTGTGCCCATTATCACTTCATAATCTAAACCAGTAAAACACATTTTTAAGGGCTGTGGAGCCCCAGTTTTTGGAAGAAGAAGTAAAAGAAGAGTTTAAAAGCATAGATAATCTTACCAGAGGACAGAGAGAGGGAAGAAGTTATTTGAGTATTAGAAATCGTGGTCTGCTGTGAACTTCAATTATTGTTTTCCAAGGAAGTCTGAAAGTAATAAAGGGACTGAATAAGGATAACCTGAAAACCGTATCAAAGGTGTCTGAATTTTTGCTGTTTTTTTTATCTCAAAAAAAATTTATAATTTTTATTATATATATTTATATTGTAAACAATGTTTCTGTACTGTGTATTCACATAAATATGATAGCATTCATACACATATATTCATAATGTTTTTAATAAAAAATAAATATGCATTTAGATTTTTCTTTGAGATCTCAGTCTTACAACAGGTTGTAAGCGAGAAAGATTTTCTATCTACTGCAGGAGAAAAATATTTGAGGAGGGCAGCTCATCTGTATACACAGGTGGAGATACAATTTTAGTCAGCAGAATTCAGGTTCATGGTCCGTGTAAATACACTTCAGAAAATATTTGGCTTCACACCCTTGCTGGATCTCTGATGCACATTTCCTGCCAGAACTCAATTGTCTCACTGAACCTAGTGAAGAATATCTTATCTCTACTAGTCTTTCCATACCGTGTAGGAGTCTCCAAGTAGAGGCAATACCAAGAGCTTTGATAACAGCAGTTGTCAAAAAACAAAACAAAACAAAAGAAAACCCTTCTAAAATGAGTTGCCAGCTGGACTTTCCTTTGGTCTGGGGCTGCTCTCTGACTAGCAGTTGGCCTTCCTTCCAAAATTTGCCTGAGGCATCTTTAAACATCTGTTGCATTAAGGGGGGGTCAAATCACATGAACCTCACTGAAGATTGGCCTTAAGCCCAATCTATTACAGGATCAAAAGTTGCTTTCATCAATGTTTTAGATGCAGAAAGCATGCATTTTAAAAGAATTTTAAAAGAAGCAAAGCATTATCTGTATTTCTGAGCCAAGCATAGACGTTATAGTGCCAGCCAACCACGTGCACAAACCAGCTCTCTCAGTTGCTACATGAATGTGTGTAACTGCAACTCCTTCCCGCTTCCAAGGCAGTCACTCGTCTAGACCTAAATTTGGTGCTGTGAAAAAAAAAAAACAAGTCAAATGGCTTGAGAGTCCTCAACTGCTGTATCTTAGTGTTCTTTTAGACATTTGTCAACAAATAAGTCAAGGCAGTGCATATGGGGTTTGTCAGCAGTGCCATAGTTGCTTTGTAGTAGCTTCTCCTGGTTCATGCACTTCACCATCTCTCTGGATACTGATGGGCTTTTAGGGAATACTTCCAGTCTTTAAGACTTCTGTAAGACTGCCGTTCCACATTCCGTTCCGTCAGCAGGAGCAACTGAATAACTTCGCAAGCATCCTCCTTGGAATCTCACCTGTGGGTGAAGGAATTTCAGAAGGCAGACAGAGTCCCAGCTGGGACAGATGTCTCAAGGCACAAAATACATCCTTTGCTCTCAGGTACTTCTCTGCTATAGATTTAGACATATGGAGCAACAGATTGGTGACCAGGGAAGCTGGTTAAGTTAGTCTGTAAGTTTCCTGTTATTACGATTAATGATTCTTCCACAATGATGACTAACATATTTGCAATTGAAAGGGTACATTTTCAGGTCTTATAGGTGACTCCAGACAGATTACTATCAGGGAATGTTTCTGCTGGTAAGTTAATGTTATTACTGTTAAGCATGTTGCCAAGTGATGTTCAGCATTATTTTCTCTTTAGCATGCTCTGTGTTTGCAGGCTTACTCGTTAGAAAGATGCCACATTTCTGCGCTCCTGAGAAAAACAGATAGATAAAATTTGGATAATTGTTTCAGCACTGCAAATCTGACTTAGTGACTGTGTTGAAGGACAGTTATAAATAGAGTCAAAGTTGAGAACAAGATTTAGAAATGTATATTCTGGGACAGAAAGATGTGGTTAATATGGCTCTCAAATGTGTCTTATTTTGCTTGTTATAGTTTGAGTTATGCCTACAGTCTTGTTCATGGTAAATTTTAGAACTATGCAGTAAATGTCCAGCTGTTAAGAGTATCAAATGTATAGTTAAACCCGATGAGTAACATAAAGCTGTTTCCAATAACCACTGTTCTGCAAGAAAATATTCATGTTTTACCACTAGTGCAGAACAGAAAGGAATTGGCCACAGGCAGGCATTAATTGAAAAAAAAAAAAAAAAAAAAGTCTTCTCTCTCAGGATTCTTTATATGCATTTTTTTTCCTCTGGAATACTATCTTCTATACCTGCTTATAGCATAATTATCTTGTATAGAAATCAACATTCAAAGCTGTAAGCATGTACTGTTTAATAGCTACCGTGACCAAACAAACAACATGGCTCATGAGAAAGGGAAATTAGACATGATTTTTAATAATGGTTTAATGTATTGCCTCGTGTTTGAAGGAAACCAACTTTTTACACTGTCTAATAGCGATAGGACTAAGGGAAATGGCTTTAAACTAAAAGATGAGAGATTCAGGTTTGATGTTAGGAGGAAATTTTTCACACAGAGGGTGGTGAGGCCCTGGCTCAGCTGCCCATAGAAGTTATGGTGCCCCATTCCTGAGTGCTCAAGGTCAGGTTGGATGGGGCCCTGGGCAGCTATACTAGGAGCTATACATAAGTAGCACATGCAAAGTGTAGACTTGAAAGGAGCGAGTGAAAAAGTGAATAAACTATATGTATGTATTTCTGTAATTTGGTGCATGCTTGCATGTAAAAGGGACAAAGATAGGCTGTACACAAGTACTACAGCAGGCAGAATCCAAATGGCTTAGTGGGTTTGTAAGGCCAACTTGCAGTAGTAATTTTCTTTCAACTCAAATCACAAGTACTGATTCTTTAGACTTCAAGTATCTGGACTCTCACTGAAAAATTAAAAGGTGTCTTTCAGAATGGGACATTGGAAAGCAGAGACCAGTGTGGGGTCACAGTTTTATCCCAATATGCTGTTTGAAGGGGTATGAAATGCATTTGTAGATGCATTTGGAAACAATCTAAGTCTTCAAAATAATGGTCAAAAGAATGAAATAAAAATATTACCGATAGGTAGGGCAATCTTTGCTATTGGGCTGATGCCACTTTTGTGTATGAAGTATCCTTCCACATCCTTCATGGATCCCTTGAGAAGCAGTAAGCAGGAAAAACTCCCTCTGAACACCCCAGGTGCTCTTACTTCTCAAGATCTGATGTTCTGCATACAGCCTATGAGCCGCTGGCAGAGAATGATTTAAACTATATGACAGGAACAAGTGCCTACAGCCAGAATTTCTCCATGGATCCATAAAGCAGAGAGAATGTAGTTGGTGAGGTATCTGGCAGCAAAAGGAATGTATGTTTTCCTTAATGGTTTGTGACTATCTGTATGAGCTGTTGTTGGAATAATGTGTTTAAAATTTGAAACTACCTGATTGAGTTATGAATAGGCCTCGTGTGCCATACTATTTAGTTATCTTCATATATGCTTCTTAAAAATGAAGAAGTGAGGCTTGGTAAGATTATGCTGCACTTTAAGTAGTTTGCCCTTTGGTAGACATTACAGAAAATAATATTCAGAGTCTACAGAGACTATGTATTACACAGAGCACAAGACAAAGAAAAGGAGAAAACAACAAGGAGCAACATTGAGAACTGATCTGAAAATTACAAGAATTAAATAAGTGAGGTATATGCTGAAAAAGGGTAAACACCTTCATAAAATCACAATCTCATTGCTTTTTTGTAAGCCTTCGTGGCTCTAACCCATATATTTTCTGTGATGAGTAGGGAAAAGAGTAAGTTTTATTCAAGAATACTAGTAACATGGATGGAAAATATGTTTTGGTGATATTAATGGCATCAGGCTGTGAGAATGGGGATGTCCTTTTCAAACACCCTGGCATCAGAGCTGCAGGGCAGAGCTGTAGGACCACAGTGACCTTTCACATTACTTTAAGTAGTTTTGAGAGAACCCCTCTGGAGTATTTGACAGGTTTCAGGTTTGCATGCTCAAGAGCCAGGTGGGAAACATATTAAGACTGCTCTCCTTTCCTGCTGTGGGTCCTGGAGAAGGCTTCGTGAAAAACAAATAGCTAAACACACTTTTAGATTGTTCTCTGTGTAAAAATTCTGGCCTTGCTTTCAATCACAAAGCACTCATTCCTTTCTTGGAGACTTGTTGCAGCCAAATCTTTCTACATCTCCATTCTCAATGCCATTGCAAGCTGTGGTGAAGGAATTAATTATAAGAGTTTTCTGAGATAATCTTCAGTTCTGCTTTACTGTGTTACATGATGAAGTTCCTCAAAGTGCTTAAAGAAAAATTTCCCCCTTAGATATTTTTCCTTTTCCATTCAAAGACTTCTGTTGTTGCAGACAACCAGCAGGTAAAACCAACCGGCAGAAAATGGTAAGACAGTTTGCAATGGACTGAAGGATTTACCCCACATATGTGGGACAGCTATGTGCTCACTGTCTTGACAGCCTCACCTGGCTTCCAGCAGGAATCCCAGCTTGAGTAACAGATCACTGTTGTCTACGTACTAGACAGACTTGAGTATCTACATGAAGTTAGTATCAAAAAGCACTCTCATTCTGGCCTGTGAGTGAAAGAATGAGGTGGAGCATTAAGTGATCTACTGCAATGAAGTCACTGCAGTCTGAAAAGAACAAACGGGAATATCTTTAGGAACATACTCTGTGGGAGAATGCTGCAGTTCTGGAAAGAGGTGATTTGGCTGCTTGGAGATCAGATGCAAATATGAAATGATTAAAGAACTGTGTCCTGTGCACAGTGTTGAGAGTATAGTCATTTATAAATGAGGAATGTCAAAGCACTTTAAGTACAGTGCTTAGTTAGAGAAACTTCAGGATAAAAAAAGCTTTAGTCACACAGTGCCACTGGTGTGCACTGGTCTGCTCATTGGCAGAACTACTCATCTTGGTTTTCTTATGTTGAGGTCTTATTTTTAAGAACTATAGGTAATTATACAAAACATGCATTACTAGGGAGGATGTAATTACTGTTGCACAGTCATGCTACTAAGTCAGCAAGAGTCAGAGTGCCCTATCCACTTTTTTCACTGTGTTTATGCATTTGATTATATGTGGAACTGCCTGGTAACTCAGCTTTCCAGGATGTGGGAAATTGCACTATTTCATAAAAATAAAACAAAACAAAAATTCTTTTGCACTGGATTGAAAAAAACCAAAAAGTTTTCTGCTCAGAATAGAGCGGAAACCCCCTGAACTGTCTACACTGGTTAGTAGTGTCCCTTTGGAAGTGATGGTATACCATCTGCTTTCTGGGATAGTAAGAGTGCTGGGATAGAAAGCTTCAGAAACAATAACTTTGTGCATCAGTCTGGCCACATGATGTCATCACATGTAACTGAACTTCTACATTTCTTCCAGTGTACCGGGACTTTGACTTTCCCAAGACCTAGCAGAAGTACATTCTCCTCTTTTTATCTATTTATAACAAAAAATTTTCCTTCAACTGAAAAGACAAAAGCAATCTTTTGCACCAGAATCATTGAAACATTCAAACATAGTATGACAAAGATGAGGGAATATCCTAAAATTATCAAGGCTACTTTTCCTCTTTGCATTCAAGCTGTGCTTATCACCATATTGAGGCTCTAACTGAAAACATGGCTAGGAATTTTCATTTTAATCCAAAGGCAGTGATGGTTATTTCCTGTACAACGCTATGAGTTTTGCAAGAGGTTACCCTACAAGAAAGATCTCTGAACTGTACAGGATTTTATGGTTTTTATACCTGCATCTTCATATTAATAAGGTGGGTTGTTACACCCTGTTACCCTGCCCTAAAAGGAACAGGATCTAGCCCACATGGTCTGCAAGTCCAGTGTACTTACATACACTGAGGAAAAAATACGGGGGAAAGAGGAAGGACAAGTTAAAAAAAGAAGGGGAAAGAAGGGAATAAGGACAAAAGAAAGCTTAGTAGCAGTCATGCTAGCTTGAAACTCAGTAGCTTCTCCTTTCTTTAAAAAGTGGAACTATCAGTAACACCCTGCTGTCAACAATAGTAAGAAGCCTAAAATGTAGAGCTAGAACACTGTAGCAAAAAAGTGCTCCTATTGTTCACATTAGCAAGCAGAGCATGTAGCTGAACTCCATTCCTTGCCAGAGACTAGGCAATAAATGAAATTTCAAGGGTCTGATGAGCAAAAATTCCAAGGTCACTCAGCCTGAGTGGGATAAATGATAATGTGCTTCTCTATAAATAGCAATTTAGTGACCTGTTGTTGCAACTATGGTGAGTTATCAGTGATGTATTTCCAAGTATTCCCCATTAAGAATATTATCCACCATGTTGAATTTCAGCCTGCAGTAAGTTCAGCTTTTTTCCTTTCTCTGTAGGTACAGGTGTAGAGGCTGAGGTGTGTCCCACCACACTGCAGCCATTTAGGAAGGAACTGCTTTAACCTAGTGTTGTAGGCTTCTCCTAAAAGAAAGATTTGTCTTAGCATTATCAGACAAATGGCTTCTGGAGGTGCCTATTTTCTTTCCCATGAAGGAAGCTTCCATGACCATCCGTAAACCAAGGGTCTCACTTTCAGGAAGGTAAACGGCAATTGCCACAAACAGTAATTATATTTAGAGATATCCACCGCTGTTATAGTCCCTGGTCATGATTTGTCACCTCACCCAACAGAGTTCATTAAAAAAAGAGAATACTTAGCGTGACTGTTTGCATTATCATAAGTATGGACCTTCCTCTTCTATTGATTTCAAATTTTGCAGCTACAGTGAAATCAACATGAAGTTTTTACAGTACAATCCAGAAGAAACTGATACATTTGATGATTTGTTCTTTATTAGCTTGAAAATATTGAAGTATGGCATATTCTCAATTGGGTTCATAGCGATGCTCACGTATGAGCATGAACTTGCATTGTTTAATATTAATTTGCTGCTAAACAAAGCCTCTTCTGACTTCAGTGTGAATCATGAATTGCAAATTAATCAAATTTGGAGCTGTTTGTTTGGTCTTTAAAATGATTTAATCAAATATACCTCAATTAGAGAGTGATTTAATAACAAAGGTAAAATAACAGTTAATGCTGAAAGAGTCATGATCCATCATGAAACAGATTGTTCAGATCAGTTGGCTTATGAAGACAACAAGCAGTCTACAAAAAAGCAGACATCACCATATTCTTCAAACTCATCGATAGATTCAGTATGTTCCAATTAACATACCCCACCCCCAAAAAACATGTACCAAAAAAAGCATCAACAGGCATTTTGTACAATGTTGACTTGTGAAAATAAATGTTTGAATTTCTGTAAATCATTCAGTAGATCATTTTAATACACAATGCAACAAAAAGTCAGTATGGAACAGGTTAACAGTAATTAATACTAAGCTTTGAATCACTGGTATTAGTGGAGATAGTCCAGTTTACTCTAGTTTTGTCTGTATCACTGAAATACTAATGAAAGCATTGAAGAATATGAAAAGTTCTCTGAAGCATGAAAATAATTATCTGTGGAGAAAATATTTGGTAAGCAAAGTCACAATCAAACATTTTTCTGAACCCTAACTCCATAGGGAAAGGATTGCACTTATTTAAGGAACAGGACAAAGACGTTTTGCTACTACTATAGTGTTGCCACTGGAAAAGAAGGAAGATAAACCATAAGAAGTTTTGAGTTTCCCAGCAAGAGTTGTCATCTTCTAGAATGTGTATTTTAAATGTTTATTGCAATTAGTATGGAAAAGGTGAAAATAATGAAGCAATGTTGTAACCTGTATGTCTATGTTAGAATGATTCACACTGCTATATAAAAACCTCCATATTTTAGCAAGCATAACAAAAAAAGTTAGTGTAACTTTTTTCACACTGTAAATTTTCATTCCTATATTACATAATTTGGGGTTTGCATTTACCGTTATTCAGCTGGGAGTTATAAACTCTGCTTTTTTTCATAGCAAAACAGGAACAGTTTGATGAGTCAATCGGGCAAAGATTTGACTAGAATCTGTAGTGGATTTTCTCTTGATATAATGATATTCTCACAGGGAATCCTCACCATCTCAGCTCTCCCACATCCCCTACACACTGCTACTGGGCTATCTCACTCTCCCTGAATGTGAGTAGTTTCTGACTGCAAACAGCTTACAGCAAATTGCCATCCCTCAGGGGACTTCCTGAAGCAGAACTGGTGCTTCTAGATTTATGTGCTCTGAATGGTATGTCCATGATTTTGTACGGCCGTATTTCACACACATACAGGTCACCTCCCTTTCAAGACTGGGAAATCTATACTTTCATAGATTCAGTGAGTCACAGAATCATTAACATTGGAAAAGACCACTACAATCAACTTGTCCAACAATCAACCCATCACCACCAATATTACACACCAAACCATGTCCCATAGGTGCCACACATTTCTTGAACACCTCCAGGGACAAAAAGTGAATGAACAACCTTCTGTGGCAGCCTATTCTACTGCCTGATCACTCTTTCTGTGAATAATTTTTTCCTAACATCCAACCTCAACCTCCCATGTTAGAACTTGAGGCATTTCCTCTTGTCCTGCTGCTGTTATCTGGAGAAGAGGCTGACCTCCACATGGCCACAACCTCCTTTCAGGTAGCTGTAGAAAGGGATAAGGTCTCCCCTGAGCCTCCTCTTCTTCAGATTGAACAATCCCTGCTCCCTCAGCTGCTCCTCATAAGACTTGTGCTCCAGACCCCTCACCAGCTTTGTTGCCCTTCTCTGGACATATTCCAGCACCTCGATACCTTCTTGTAGTGAGGGGCCCAAAACTGAATGCAGTACTTGAGGTGCAGCCTCACCAGAGCTGAATATAGGGGGATGATCACCTCCTTTGTTGCTCCTGCTGGGAGCATTATTTCTGATACAAGCCAGGATGCCATTGGCCTTCTTGGCCACCTGTGCACACTGCTTGCTCATGTTCAGGTGGATTTCAGCTGACACCTACAGATCCTTCTCTTCTATGCAGCTTGCTGGCCAGTCTGCTCCAAACCTGTAGTGATGCATGGGGTTGTTATGACCAAAGTGCAGGACCCTGCACTGTGTCTTAATGGAACTATTGGACTCATCCCAGCCAATCCAGACCCCTCTGTAGGGCATTCCTATTCAAGCAAATGAACCAGTGTGGTATCATCTGCAAACTTACTGAGGGTACAGTCACCCAGATCAGCAATAAAATTTGCTACCTCACAACAGTCAGTACTGTGGGCTCTGGGGCACATGCATTGTGTAAACTTGCTCTGTTTTACATAACAGAAAAATGGAAATTGCCCTAATCTCATTAAGCTTTGCAAAAACTCTCCATAATTGCAAAGATACATGAAAACACATAACTGTGCGTATGATTGCAGTATCCATACCAACATATCCCTACTGTCTCAAAAGATTTATCTGTGCTTCTCTCCAGCTGTGTGGGATGGTTGATTTTGCTTTTGTAATGTACCTACTACTGGCAGCTGAAGTGCACTCACTTAATCTCCTTGTAGGCAGTGTGTTACCTCAACATGCAGAAACGCAGAGGTGAGATTCTGGAATTCCTAAAGGAGGAAACAATATGTGACTAGTCTGGCCTTGGTGTTCACCCTTGGTTTATGAAAACCACAGAACAGCACAACAGAAGTCTGTCAGATCTGCTGAAACCAAGAAATGAACCTGCTTAGGATCCACAGGGGACTCTTTCCTGTGTTTGTGCACTGCCAGCCATAGCTTTAAATTCACAGGTTTGTTTGAGGCTATTGTTTTTCCCCCCTATAAATGAGTGAGGCATGACTGCTGTTAGAATATCCAAACCTGAATTATAGTTTCAGTAATTTGCCACTGAATTGTTCCTCTGCCCTGAGCAATGCGTATAAATTCTCAAAGGCAGTGAACGGAATAAAACTGACACCAAAACTTGTCTGCAGTTCTTTATGAAATGATTTGTGGGAGCTTCTCTTTCTGTATAGGAAGCAGCAGGGGCAGAGAACCAGGACATTTCATCAAAAGCATTACAAAACTGTCAGTTTTCCCAGGGAAGCTGAAGAATAAGATTTTCTGAAAACTCTACTATATATATATATGCACAGTATATACACATACATATATATATATATTTTTTTTTTTTAAAGAAGCACCACAGAGTTTTTATGGTTATAGAAACATAGCTATGTTGTGGTAGTACTGAGCTAGACCTTAGGAGAACAGCATTTATCTAGTAGTTCAGCCTTCCCCATTCTAAGCAATCTTCAGTAAATTTTGGCATATCTCCTCATCTCAGCTTTTCACTTTTTACATACTCCCTTTGTTCTGCTCTTTGACTGCCTTAGGCCACCCATTCATTAAGGCAATGACTCACTCTTACAGTGGGTAGCAGGAGACACAGTACTGAAATATGTTTGGGGATTGCTGAATGTTGTTTTGGCATTGCTAGGTGTTAACAATGCACAGAAAATCCAACAGTGGTTCACCTACCTTATTCAATACAACAATCATCCTGTATTAACTTTTATACTTGGGAAAGGCAGAAAATTTATTGCATGCAGCCTTATTCTCTTATTTTTGACATTGTGAGCATGAAGTGCCTGAAGTAGAAGGTAAAATTGAAAAATAAATTGTTGGAATTATTCTAATGAGAAACATGTAATACTGTTCTTCTGGGAGATGAGTATTGAGCTCATAGCCCATATGTATACAGTCTAGAATAGCTTTGTGACTGCTGAGAGTACAAAAACTCTAATGTCTACAAGCTGGTGAGCAGATTGAAGGATCATAGTTATACTGGTGGAAGGGCTCTCTGTAAAGGTTAAGCAGTCCAACAGGACGCCCAAAGCAAAAGCATCACCAATACAATGTCAGCTGAGCCAAGGCTTTGCCAGGTTAGTTCTTAGTTCCTGAAAGTGTGCATATTCTCCCATGTTCCCAGTTAAGCTGTTCCTGTGCAATCTTCATAGTGAAGAATTTTTTCCTGGAGTTCAGACTGAACCTCCCACACCATAGCTGGTATCACTGCTCCTTGCTGTGTCACCTGCCATTGCCCATCTTTTTTCCTTTCCTGGAAGTAGCTGTAAGCAGCTAATACCTGGTACCTTATTTTCCTCTCCTCCAGGCTATGCAAGACCAACTCTTTAACTGCAGGCCCCGGATCATCCTGAACAGCCATCTTTGCAGCAGACTTACAGCAGACTTTGTCCTGCTTTTCAGCAACCTCCTTGAACAGGAGGAACCCAAACCCACATGCAGTACTCCAGAGGAGGCCTCACCACTGCTGGTCACACTTCTAATGCAGCTTCCTAGTACCGAATGCCATTCTTTTTGATGAGGGCTCACTGTGGGCTCCTACCCAGCTTCTTATCCACCACAATCCCTAGCTCATTCCCAGAAGGGTTGTGATGCATGCATGCAGTCCCCAGCCTGTTTTCATGCATGGGGCTGTTCTGCTAAAGTAGCAGAGCTCTGCATTTCACCTTACTGAGCTTCAGGAGGTTTATACTGACATTGTTCACAAACCTCTAGAGGTCTCTTTGAATCAAAGCTGTACTGTTCAGAGTAAGGACTTGTTCCCCTCACCTCAATTTAGTATTGCCCAGAAAATTCCTGAGGAATTGGAAACTAACAGTAGAACATCTTCAAAAGTTCTGATAGCAATTGTTCTAATTCTACCAGTGAAAGGCTGTTAGTGCCACAGATTTATTTGACTCTCCTAAATTAACAAAAAGACCTCCTGCTAAATCATAAAAGTTATGAAAACAACACTTGGCATTTTTTATAAGTTTGTGAAAGGACATCTCTTACAGAAAAACGAAGGTATATAGTTATTTTTATATGAGAGTCACATTATATTGAACTACAAGTTTTTTAGCACAAATCAAGGACCACAGCAGTTTCACAGCATTGTCTTCTGTAGTGACTGAAACTGCAGTCTGCAGTTTCATGTTTTTGGTAGTATTGAAACAATTGCTATTTGCATATTAAGTGCAACAAGCACAGCTCTGCCCAGCACAGCAGTACAGCTATGCTGGACATTCTACAGGATTCACCAGCTACACAACACATATCAGAATATCTATTTGCATGCAGGCAACCAACCACATAACATAGGTTAAAAAAGTGATAGACTCCAAAAGTACCATAGGATAATGGATTTAAATATGTAATGGATTTAAATATGTACAGAAACGGCTGAATCAATCCAATGTTGATTTAATGTTCTGGAGCCATTCTGATACAACTGAACAACATAGCCTCTTCCAATCATAACTGGCTGTTCTATTCATGCCAAGTACAAATTCTTCTACTAAGAGAACATCACTTTATGTTGGATTCTTTGGTAAACCTCAACATAATATCTTTTCTGTCTTTAGTATTTTCACAGTTTTTGCTTTTTTTCTTTTTCATTTTATTTTTGCAGGGCATCTGCAGTAATTGATAGTACTCTGCAGCTGTAAAGCTATTTTACTTCTGTGTTTTAGATTTGCTGTCTTGCAACTCTACATGTGATACCATTATAAATTTTCAAAGGTTGCCCTCTGATCTGTGTCTGTTCTCCTTATTCTAAGATGCTTTCATAGCAGATGTTCTCTCCATTTACAGTCAGGCCCATGGTGGTTAGCCCCCTGGAAAAGACTACCTTCTGTTCTTATCTGATCTTTGTGGTGGCTAAGGGTTTGCAATTAGGTAAGTCTTTTGGTTTCAACCTTTAATGCCATGGGGGCAATGTGATGATTTTTGTGCCTAAGAAGGAACGAGTACAAGCTGGTTTACTGCTCCAAGGTATGGAATGAAGCAGTGTCTGCTTTCATGCTTCAGAAAGCTCTTTGCCATTAATAACAGCTGCATTATGTCAAACATCCTGGTCCAAACAGTCAAGGAAACTGCAGGTATGGTGAAGCTAGAGTTAAGTCTTGAGTAGCTTGTTTTTCTCCAGTCATTAAGCATGATTCTCCATGACCAGGAGGAGTAGAAAATAGAGCTTTCTTATTAAGGACTGCTGAATCCATATAAAATAAACACAAACCATCAGTAAGGCAAAAAAGAAAAAAGGTAACATTTCATAGTCTTCCTATTCACAAAGATACTGTTGAATCCAATATATATTCTGCTCTCTTTCGAACCTCTCAATTTCTGATGTGAAAGAAATACCCTGGCACATCAAACGAACATTTCCTAGTGTTCTCATCTTTTTGAAGATTCCTACTGAACATGTGGAGAAAGGTTGAGAGATGAGATTTCATAATACCCATGTGAGAAATTCTGACTGAAGTTGTGCATTATTACTATCAGGGAAAAGGAAGAGGAGAGAACCTGTTAAATGAAGTTAAGGTGTTGGAGGGGGGTAAATTTTACCTTGTAAGTCTTTTGAATGTTGTTTGCAACTGCATACATTTATCTACTGTTCAAAACAAGAATATAATTTCCTCTAGTTTCAGTGAAATCCAGAAATGATGGCAACCTGCTGTCTGCTGCTGATCTACTTCAGTGGCAACTTCTAACAGAAACCCCCTTGGAGGAAAGCTATCTTTCATCTCTGGGAGGGGGGGAAGAGAAACTCATTAGCACATTTTCTTTGTACTCTAGGAATGTTCCTCTGTGTCAGTGCAGGGTGTGGGAAGACACACTGCATGGCTGCTGGGAACTCATAGTTATCCAGTTCCATTTTTCCTTTCCTTGTGATTAGGAAATAGTCTTAAAAGTGAGACTACAATGGGCCAAAAAGGACAAAATGACAGAACTAGGGTTTGTATTCAGCCTCTGAGAGCCTTGTTACATAGAAGTCTTGGATACTATTTACTTGCTGTTAGCTTGTCCTTTTTAAATTGCTTTGCTTCTGTTCATGACATTTCTATCAGTCTGACAGATCTTAATGTTCATTACCAGGACATTTTCTCACTACTGAACTAAACAACCTATATTAAAAACAAATATTTATGTCAATGGTGGTTTAGCCAGGTGGACAGAAAGGAGGAGGGCTTCTATATTAAAAAAACAAAAACAAAAACAAACAAACAAAAAACACCAGAAACTTCTGTATTTTTAGTATATAAGATAAATGTCGGCTCCTAGTTACATCCCCAGTCATAATAACCTTTTCAAGCCTGGGCTTGTGGATTCTTTCAACTAGTGTCATGATCATTTTAGCCCTTTCCTAGGCTATAAAGCACCAGAGTGCTGGGCTCCTTCTTCCACAATGGGTTTTGTTGAGAGCTCTTTCTAACTCCATAAAGTTTTTTTACTCTGGCTTCAATTAAGTGAGTTATTGGCTAAGGGGAAAATTATTGGAGCTTATCTTGACAACACTGTTCATCACATTAAACAGTACTGCTGAAGGGGAAGACAATATACTTCCAAGACAATTCACCTGTGTAGAATTACCCAATAAATGAACAACAGACACATGGCTAAAAACATTCGTGGAAAACATATTTTTAAGAAAAATCTTAATTTTCTTTTGCAACAATCTCTAAATACCTCGAATGTTAAAGTCATTGGCAGTCAAAAAATGCAAAACTACATTTTGTGCTACAGGAAGAAAATAGCTCATTTTTCCCTCTTGCATATTGTTTTATGGTTCTTCCCCTCATCATTTTGCCTCTGACACTGATACTGCACAAATTGATTCTTATGGCTGGTGATTCTTCCCTAGTCCCACAGAAAAAGTGGGAGCACTGTAACTGTCTATTGAAACAGAGCAACCATCTGCAGTACTTGTACTTCATTTCCTCAAGTATAAACAATTATACTCTGCAAGTTTGTAAGGATGAATATATATTTATACTACTGTAGCAGTAAAATATACTGATATGTTATTGCCAGATTATTTGGTTGTCATGCCATGCCTGAACTGAGAGCAGGCTGTACAGATGGCTGAGGCAGTCAAGCATCCAATGACACTGTTTCCTATAGCACCCTTGATTCTTGTGTTGCAGCTCTGGGGAAGTTTGTGGTGAGTAAAGGAGGAGCCTGAAGAAAGAAATAGAAGAGATGAGCCATTAGAATCATGCTGTACAGAAATTTGCTATATTCTCCAACCTCCTGCTGCATCATTCCTTCATTATTAAACTTTTCAGAATAATTAGTTTCTTGGTACCCAAAAGGAAGCACAGAAAGAGATGGGTTTGCAGAAGTGTTGAACTTTTAGAACAGCAATTGAGAGATACTGAGGCTGTGCAATGAACTGCTGTGAGAAAATAAGGTAGAAGAAAGGGGTGAAATTCCTTGTCCATAGATTTCTCAGGCACTCCTGAATGCATATGAATGTAAACAGAGAACTTTGTGGAAATGTATGGAAAGCGTGTGGTCTGGGAATCTCTAGGAGAAAACAGATCTTTCTGACCATCTTTCTGTCTACACTCCAAGCCTCTGCTGGAGTTAGTTAGGATGGAGTCTTCTGTACTAGGTCCTCTCTTTTCTCATCCCCATCTCACCTTATGGGTGCACATTCACTGTCCCTCACCACCCTAATTTAACCCCCATTGCTTCCTCCGACCTATTACCTTCACCTTTCCTTTTGTCTTTCTTCTGAAATGTAATTTACACTGCTTTCCACACCTTCCCTCCTTCCCTCTCTCCACATCAAAACTTGTATAACTTCCTCCATTTTTTTTCATTCCTTGGCATCAGGAGAGTAACATCAAATTCAGTGATTGTCAGGAAATTTCTGTTAATTCCCCAAGTCCCCATTATGTACAGGTCCCTTGCTGAGATAAATCAACCTGAATCGTCTTAAATTTTCTTTTTTTGCTGTGGCATATCTGATACCCAGATGTCTAACCTGCACCTTTCCTCCTGAGTTTAAATCTATTACTTTGTCCTGTGCCTATTACATACATAGAGATGAATGTATTCACTTGCTCTCTGCAGCAACATCTTTACACATCTGAAGACTATTATTACACCTTTTCTTAATGCTTTCCTCTCTAGTTTAAGTAGCTTCTGTTGACTTAACTTTTCCCTACAAGTAATGTTTGCCTGTGTTCTCACTGTTGTCTCCACAGTGATTTTTCCACATGCCTTTCAAAGCATGTCACCAAAACTGGACACAGTACTCCTGCTGAGTCCCTGGTAATGCTGGTAGTTGTGGAATTCAATCCTTTGAGATATAGTCACTTCTTTCCCTGCCTGTACATAGAGATATAAGAATAAAACATAACTCCTAGTATACTAGGTTGCGTGTTTTTTTTTTAATTATTATTATTTATAATTAGCATGATACTGTAGATGTTATTCACTATAAACAATTTTTTTTTTTAACAAAATGATTACCTTGCTTCTTCTTCTCTGTACATAAAGAACTGTTCCTGCTTCCCAGCATTTCTTTCTATTAGTGAATGTTATCCTGTCTTCTTTACAGAATATTCCTCCATTTTGACAAGATTGCCTGGAATCCAAAAGTTGCTCTCTATGGTCCTTCCTGGTTTGACACCATCTGCAGACTCAGTAATCATACTTTCCCTTCCATTGTCTCACCTTCTATTCAGACTTACTGGTCTAGATTAAACTAAAATGTTAAAAACCACTGGATACAGACCAGCCTGTGATGGAAACTTGCTTGAAATATTTCCTCCAATTTTGACAGTGAGTTCTTTTTATGACAGTGTGTCTCATTTTCTGGAGTTTTCCCCTGTAGAAAATTCATGTCATAGTCCATGTTTCTCTAATGTACATAGAGAAGTCTAAAGTTAAGACAGATGAAATCCATTGCTTTCTCCATATGCACAAGGTCTGAACATATGCAATAAAATGAAAATAAGTTAGGAAGCACATGCTGGATGTGCTGCCTCACCTCATTGTCTTCTAGGTGTTTATGACCAGTTTGTTTGATTAGTTGTTCTGCTGCTTTTCTGCGAGTGAAGTTTTTCATTGTGATCATGTTAGCCTGGGTGTATATTATATCCTTTGTGAAAGTCAGGATATTTACCTGTACCATCAGAATATTTGCTTTGGAAGACCAGTAGAATCAAGATTTTTAAAGGACACTGTTAGCATTAATACATGCTATTTCTTGCATACAGGCCCACAAAACCAATGGAAAGATAATCGAAGGAAGTGAGCAGCTTTGGCTGCTGACACCTGTGGTGTGTGTGGTTTTCTATGCAATATGCATTGCCCTATTTCAGAGCCTGGTCCTGGCAGCTGGAGGAGGAGCTTCTGGATGGAGCAGAACACAGTGCTGTTGAGCAAGTGTAGGGGAAGAAGAAAGGGCATCTCAAGGATGGGGCTGGGTGAAGGTTGATGGGGAGGTTGATTGTAGCAGTAGACCAACAAACTCCATATCAAAGTATTACTTTCTGAACTTTACACTGAAGAAGAACTGCTCATTGATATCCTTGAATACATTACTTTTTGGGGTCATAGAATCTGAGACCATCTGTTACTATCATTTACAGCTGTGATGATTACTGCATTATAAAGGCTTTAGAGTTTCATAAGGGAAGACTGAATTCTGCCAAGAAGAAACATGGACAATGTTCCTCAAAACAGAAAGCCCACCAAGTCACTACATTATCTTCACAGGGATTTTCTGTAGGAGAAAATTTTGTGTGTTGGTCTGAAGATGCTTCAGTTGCAGTTCTGATCCCTGGCCCTCTGTATCAGAAACAAGGCAGCTGAGAGGGTAGGAAATAATTACATGCTGGTTGCAGATTAGTTTGAAACAAGATTTCCCTAAGTCAGGAGTGCTAGAGGTTTTGCAGTCAAGATTTCTCTGTATACTTCAGGACATTGATTGTTCTACACATGCTGCCTGGTATTAACTACACTATGAAAAACAATCCTTTTGGCAGCAGTAGCCTTTTTTTAACTGCAAAAATTGTAAATGCTGGGGGCTACTCCAGCTAAGTAGCATATTTCACCTTTTGGAGTCCTTAGAGCACAGGCAGACTTGGTCAGGTCTCATTGACTTATTTCATCTCAAATAACGGAAGAAAGTCAGCCCTGATGCTTTTGTGCTAGTCGTTATCTCCAATGCTGAACTATTCAAACACAAGAATTCTTGAGAAGAAAGAAAAGATTGTCCCTGTAAGATAATACCTTCTTCCAACTTACACAACTTTTCAGCTTTGCCCTTAAGTGATCTGGATGCTTGTGAATGACTCTAGAAACATGTAATATCTGATTTATTCTTCTAACATAAAGATGTCTTCAGCTTTGTGGCATGTACAATATATTAAATACCTAAACTAATGTTTTCTTCAAGATAATATAATTTACTTGTTAATGAACTATCTAACATCAACCTGGATTTTCTTAACAAAAAAACCAAAACCCACTTAGAAACTAAAGACAAAGTAACTTGGCAATTACTCTGTTGTTCCTTCTTTGGTTAGACACATTTTACGTTAAGCATAGATATTACTAGGTGTAACAGAAATGCTAAGTCAGGGCTTGAACCAGTGATTGAGCACCTGGTGGGAGGGCAAGTCCAACCCAGGGGAGCTCAGCTGCATGCAATGTGCCTGAGTGATCAGAAGGGGTGAAGCCAGGATCCACTCCTTCCCCTTCACAGACCTCATTTAAGGATTGACAGTGTAGGTGAGGGTCTTTTGCTGGAGATCCCTATATAGCTGAGGCCTACCGAAGGTAAGCAGTTTCTTTCCTTTGTTTCAGTGCCCATGACTGTTGCATTTGAGTAAGTCCTCACTTGCTGTAGCTTAGGACTTTGCTACTCTACTGTTGCTGCTGTGCTTTCCACTGTGTTATGCTAGGGCGATGCCTACCTAACATAAGAATTTGGTTATGCCGCTTGTATAATTAGCCTTTGTGAACCGCACTTTCACTTTGTTTTCACGCCTAGCCTGATAGTACTGTGCCTAGTAAATAAGGGGACAGATGAAGCTTTAAACTTGGTCAGCGTTTCAGTATTTTTGTTTAATGCTTTGAGACAATGAGGCTGTTTTTACTGCATTTCACAAACCGTAATTTATATTAACAATTACTAATTAATGAAAAATATCCAATCATATTAATTCCACCAAACAGCTAAGGAACAGACAGAAAGACATTATCAGTCATTAAATGTATGGACAAAGAAAGGAGGATTTCACAACTTTTCTGTTCCATCCGCAGTGTTTATGCCTTTCTTTCTTAGCCTGAGCTAATTCAGAAAACTGTTTCATGAGCGGAGTACAAATAGACACACTTTTGAATTCCTTATAATCATGCACACAGAGGAGAAGGGTAGGGTAGAAGGGGCGTAATAACTACAAAAACCAAATAATTATTTTCTGGTCCTTGCAGCATTAATACCCAGGATGTCATCAGCTTGTTGGTCTTCGCACATCAGGGGAGATCACGCTACATTACTGGCAACCTAAGCCTGTCATGAGATAGAAGCAGACTGACTTCCCAGGTAGAAAAACCAAGTCATGCAGTGATGACTCAGAGCTGCATACAAACAAACACAGAAGGTGAGGGGGATTCTCAGGGTGCTGTCACTTTACAAAATAATTTCTGAAGTTGACTGAGCATCCACATACACCTTCCACTGCTAAGATGGTCAACAGTTTGCAGGTCAGTCACAAAAAGACCTACTCACCAGGGAATGTCTGTCGTTGTCTAGATGTTTATACTCTGCTTACCTTGATGGCAAGGATTAGCATAGATTGAAATCCCTTACCTGCATTGCAAATAGACATAACATAAAAAAAACTTGTTGCTTTTTAGAGTCCTGAATTTGTTGGTATATCCTGATATCACTGAATCTGAACACTGTATATGTTGATGATGCAAACATTAGAATAGTACTCAAATTCACCAAGTTTTCTTGGGCAGTATAAACCGAATTAATTCTACTCACAGAATCATAGAATTGCCAGGGTTTGAGAAGACCTTCAAGATCACCTATTCCAATACTCCATCTACAACCAGTATTTCACCATTAAACCATGTCCCGTAGCGTAACATTTAAGTACTTACAAAACACATTCATTTCTGAACATACTATTTATGATCTTTATTCCTTTTCTCTTTATATATACTGCAGTCTTTAGATTGAATGTTCCACACAAACCAGGCCAGTTCTATTCCTATTCATCAGATTATTTTATTTAAACAACTCTATCACTACTGCTTTTTGTACAGTTAGCTTTGTTCTAGGTGAGAGTTGAAATCTAAATTGCATTTCTCTAGACAGTTGAATTACTAGGGAAGTCTGAGAATCCTGCCTGAAATTCCTCTTGCAGTAGGTCTGTAACGGGGACTTCCAACCTTAAGAATTTGGGATATTTATATAAAATTTGTGAAATCCAGCTGGGACATCTTTTCTGAAAGAGTGGCTCAGACTTTCAAGCTCTTCCCTCAACCTTCAAAGCTCCTGTTTCACAGTTCCTTCCTTTTTAAACTTTTTATGCCTAATAGCTACCAGTTCTCTGGACTGTATCATTCTTCTTGTGCTTCTCTCTGTACTGCTATATTATCCTGTGATTTGAACACTGAAATACAAGTTTTACTCAGACTTGCATGCCTGAAGTTAAGTCTTTAAACAAGGAGCTTGATTTTTCAAAGGCAAGGGGCACTTACAGCATTCAGTGTAGTCAGTGGAGTTTCTCAGGAATTACTTCATCACCATTCTCTTAGAAGAGTGTGGTGGCATACACCCTGAATGCTGAGTATAGTGTGATGGAGAGGAAAAAAGTAAAACATCCCAAATGTTGGTGAGGTATTGGCAGCAAAATAATCTTCCCTACTTAAAAATAAAATAAGCACTTCTAGATTTCAGCCTTTTTGTCTAAACAA
Organism: Perdix hodgsoniae; assembly: GCA_035772895.1. Taxonomy (NCBI): domain Eukaryota; kingdom Metazoa; phylum Chordata; class Aves; order Galliformes; family Phasianidae; genus Perdix; species Perdix hodgsoniae. Next base: position 318,655 of record JAPSGF010000028.1, on the reverse strand, counting down.
ATTGCTTGAGTCGAAATTACTTGATAGTGCATAAATTAAAAAAAAAAAAAAGGAATAATGCAAAATTAATCTGGTCTAAAGGCTGCAGTTGACTTATCTGAAGAACAGCAAAAAATCTGGTAATTTTTTTCAGCCAAACAAAGGCTGAATTTCTGGGGTACAGGCCAAGTTTTGAACTAGTTAACTTGAGCCTCAGCTAATCTCAGGCTGATGCTCAGGCAAATCTTGGCTGATGGAGGAATTCTTTTCATGACATTAAAAAAAAAAAAAACACAGCAAGGATTCTCTTTCTTTCTGCAGATAAAAAAGACATTTTCTTTCATTTCTTTGGAAAGACTTCACTCCTGCTGGACCAAAGCAGCTACCTAGACAGGATTGGAAAAGACCTCTAAGCACGGGGTCTTTCTTACATGAAGGAAAGGTAAAAACCCTGACATGATCTGCTTAATTAAATGCTTATTGATTCTTTTGCAAGGTGAAATAAACTTCTGGATAATCGGAACAGCCAGAGAGAAAGAGTGAAGAGTCAGGAAAGAGCTCCTCAAATGTGTCAGATGAATGAGAGATGAAATATAAAACTACATATACATCATCTTTGCGTTGCTATCTAACAGTTCACCAACCTCATCTCCTGCTTGGCTTGTAAAGCTCCTAGACTCTCCTCCTTTTTGGCAGAACTGAATGAAATTGGCCACGAGTACACCAACCAGAGTACTCCCAACTGAGTAGGATTTAGCTGGCTGTGTTCAAGACTGCTTCTGACATGATGCACTGTTCTGCTGTGAAAACAGCTGTGTTATGAGAAGCCTTATCTGGGGCTATGGACAGGAGCTGTGGTTAAGCTCAGGGCCTTGCCCTTGCTTTTTGCCTTAGCTATGTGGTAATTATATGCCTGTACCCAGCCACATATCCTGCTGACCCTGATCTTGCCTTGCTGTTGGGACCTTCTGGCTGGATCTCAGATATGCTCCATCACTGCATATTCTTTTGGTGACCACTGCCATATGAATCTGTTTACTGCTCTGCTACTCTTGTTCCTGCACATGGATCTTCCCCTTTTGGCTTTGAGAATGCTGTCCCAGCCTGCCCCACTGCCTCCCTTGGTCCTCTGCTTATTTTCCCTTATGGAGCAGCCTGCTCTTGTTGCTTTAGGGACATGGTTTAGTGGACATGGTGGTGATGGAATAGATGATCTTAGAGGTCTTTTTCAATCTATGATGGGGAGTTTAACTCTGATTAAACTTAGTTTCATGTCCTGGTTCAAGTGCTTTTGCTATAATTTAGGACCTTCTTTCAAAAGGAGAAAAGTGTCCTTTTCAAAGATGCTGAAAGCCTTTTTTCTAAGCACCTTAAGATTCTATGACATAAAAAAAGTGTACTTTCTCCCAGACTGATTCTGTCATCAGTGTGTAGTAACAAGGCACATTCTCACTATAGCAAGAAGGGTTGCAAACACATTTGGTAATTAAAAGTCAGTGTGGAAGAGGGAGCCAGGCATGAAGGTCTGCTCTGAAAATACTGAAGCAAAATTTTGCTTTCTGCATTTGTTATTCCCAATTGTTGTAATAGAAAGAATGCAGTCTTTTATGGAAACAAATTCAAATTATCCTTACCTTTTCCTAGAAACCACTCATAGACATCAAGCCCAACTCTGATTTAGAGAATTCTCTGTGTAATTGTGCAGGCTGTGAAGAACACTTGCAGCTGGAAGCTGCCAGTGTCCCAAAATAATCCCCTGTTCAGAAGATAGACTTGTCTGTAAGGTCAAAGCTGGAATATCCAAAGGTTTCAAGAGTGTGTATGAAGGAGAGATGCAAAAAATGTGTGAAAAATTACTCGGTAAAATCATTTGTGTCCAATCTACAATGCAGTTTTGCACTTCTCAGGCATGATCAAATTACTTAATGTTTGTCTTTCTACATAATAAAGTCCTTGCTACTTTTCCCTGCAGCTTGGCTATTTGTCAATAATTTTTTTCAGCCCTAAAAACAGGGAGAGATAATAACCTATTCATTAATTATATCCTTGCAGAATAGTGCCAATCCTTGACTTCAGACTAGATGAGATAGTAGCTGGAAAGGTGTTACATCAGACCTGTTATTTGAGATCTTTTCTCAAAATCTTGGCCTAAACAGCCGTTCATGGATTTAGTCACAGAAAAAAGACTAAAAAATAAAATCCAAAAGGTAGTCTGCATGCTAGGTTAGGAAGAAAAATAAATCTACAAATTTTGAATAATCTGTGCTGCTTTATATTCTGCCTGCTCTGGCAAGTCTCGAAAGTTAATCACCTATTTATATTCCAGTTTTTCACACATCATTTCAACAGTATTGTTAGTAGTTTTACCTTTGATGCTCTTTTTAGCTGCTTACCATCTCTGAAAGCCATTTTCTGAGTGTTCTGAGAGCTAGCTGCAAATTATAATGCTATAGGCAGTGTTTAGAAAGAAAGCATGGTCAAGGAAGGTAGTGCTACAATTCCTTGAAGGGGATTTTTCAGTAGGTTTCGAGTTAGGTCAGGCTAAACATTTCACTCCCTTTTTCCTTGACTGAAGCCAACGTTTTTTATGATTAGATGCCTCAAGAAATTGTTCTGTACTGAGGGGGAGGAAAAAGGCATGGTTCTTTGATGCACAGAAAAAAAAAAAAGGAAGAAATGTCATGTTGGCTGAGACTCATTAATTGTTCTACTTTTCAATTTTTTATAACTTTGCAGTGTGTTTTGGGAAGATGGGACATGGGAAAGAAAAGCATCAAGGCACGGCTAGTGGCATTGTGTTCAGTGTCTGCTTTTTAGATGAATGAGTTTGTTGTAACAGAAAATGAAAAGTTCATAGCAATATCAGAACATCTTAGCCTCTAGTCATCTGAACACCAATGCATTAAAAAATGTATATTGAATTTACAGACTGTGTATATGTACTGAAAATATTAGGCAGATTGTAAAATAGAATAAAGATGTGCTTTAGCCTCAACTGGAGTTTCAATTACATAGCAGGACTTCCAGCTAGATTTATGTAGGCAAGAGCCTCCAATTAAAAAAAAAAAAAAAAAAAAAAAACCAACCTTATGATCTTGACCATCAGCATCCAGATATTTTTAAATGACGCCATGTTCCTTGTCATCTGAGGACCTTCCAGCAGAGCATGAAGAAATTTGACCAAGATCTGTCACAACTTTGTCTTCTCATACTTCTAAATCTTGTGCATGGGTGTAATGGAATAATCGGTGAGGTAGAACACAGAATTTATTTCAGGCTTAGACTCTCTATGTAATCCATGGAGACGGGGGGACACATGCCTAAGGGAACCATGCAAGCCAGCTGGCTGGCTCAGCTAAGCAGCTAGCTTAACCAATAAAAGGAAGTGGAGATGTCTGTCTTACATTGTGCTGTCTTCAGAGACTGGATGCTTTATCCTAATACAGAGAGAGGGTTTCTGCATCTCTGTCGTGGTCAAGTGCCAAAAGTAGTGTCTTGCAGAATGGAGAGAACAGAGATAGATTATATGTGATGGTTCAGTTACTGAAGTGGGAGATTCCTTTTCAGCCTTCTCCTGATACAATTCTTACAAAGCATATTTTGACCACTGGGCTCCAGAATTCACAGCAGCCCTACCAAAGAGAAATGTGTTGTATAGCACTAGAGACGAAAGTTGTTTAAAGGGTGTGCTTACCTACAGCAACTGTTTCCCATCTGCTTCTTGGGAAGTAGCTGAAGCATTCGTGCATGTGATTGTGCAATAATTTGGAAATATCTAGGCTGTACAGCACTCTGGTCTAAAAGACCATCATCTTTTAGGAGTAAATTTCATTTCTTCTTTTACACTAGCTTCTCTTTTTACACTGCAAAAGAAAGAAGGAATGTGCTACTAGCTTACTAATTTAGACATCTGGGCAGGACACTCCACATTTCAATGAGAAATCAGTCCGAGCTAAGTCTTTTGAGTCCTGTCTGAGTGCTCCAGTGAATGTCTCTCCTACTAGTTTGATACTTTAAGTAGTTCTTCTTTCTTGCTATTAAATCCTGCACGTTGATGTTCTTAGATAATTTTCATACTCCTATCTCTAACGAGGTTCTTTTAATAGTCTTCTTTATGATAACTTCTCTTTTTCTTATAATTCTAAAAGATCTTTTCAGCATCTCTTCCAGTTTGAATTCAGTTTCCTTTAACATGCATAAGGAAAAGTGAGACATTATCAGCACAAACTTCTCTTGCTGGAAGCATTCTGAGATTTATTTGTTTTATGATAGAGAGCCAGGATCTTGTTTATGTATATCCATGTCCAAGTCGGACTACATCAGCATGCAGCATTTATTGAATTGGATGTCTTTTTGCTTGGGGATCTCCAGTGTCATCTGTTTTACTCTGGAGTAAGTGAAGCTGCAGCACAGTTGTGATTTGCCTCATGCATCTGTCAAGACCCTGCAAAATAAAAATATGAATTATTTAGTGGAAAGCCAAGTGCTTGTAGCAACTTTTGAAAAACTTAGAGCAGAAATATCCCTCTCATTAATAACTTTTTATCTGTGCTAGTTTTAACATTTCCCAGAGGTTATGACTGGGTATTTTTCAATTAAATTGAAATTAAAAGCCAGCCATCTTGCTTCTCACAGATGTTCTCTGTTATCACGTGCTTACATTTTTGTTCTGCCTGTCTTCCTCATGTCTCCACTGATTTTTACATTTGTTCTTGTCTCTTACCTTAGCTTGGTCCTGTCCTTCAAGCACTCCTCCATATGCTTGATACTTGATGCCCTGCCAAAGTAAAAGGTAAATCCCAATGTGTCTGATGCATGGGCAGTATGTATTTTTTTAGGATATGAGAGGTATGTGATTCATAAGGCTTCTCATAAGGTAGACCCCCATTCTATCATGAATGCCTACATGTGATTGCAAGATAAATAATGTTATCAATAGCCTTTGAAGAAGAAAGAATTCTTGTCCATTTCTTAAAGCAAGAACTTATTTACTTGGTTATATAGCAGAGCACTTGGTACAGGTGGCTGGTTCTTGCTATGTCAAAGGCAGTGAAGGAAATTCACTTGTTATGGAATTGTTCTAAAAAAGTCATACTCAGATACACTGGAAATGAGTAAGTGATTGTGGACATTAATGTTTATATAAACAAACAACAACAACAAAACAACAAGAAAATGGTTTTCAATAAAATAAAATTCAATAAAGAAAAAAGGTTAGCTACCTGCAAATAGTTAAGTTAAATGTGTGTGTTTGGACTTTAAGGAATATGTTGATTCCACAGAGATGCATCAAACATCATCTTGATCTTAACGCTGCCCTTCAGTGCAAAACGAACCTGATGGGAGACATTCATTATTACTGCCAATTGTCAACAACTACAGCACTTGGAATAGTAGTAGTAATTGTAGTATTCCTATCCAATTGCCATTGTGAAAATTCTGCATATTAGCTGTAAGGAGAAATATAAAGATCTTTTTAATTTGTATTTTAATTTGTCTATATCCTTTACAATCCAGGAAATTATCTTGAGAGAGCAAGGAGTTTTACTGCTAAGGAAATTCACTGTTGAACTGTTCTCAGCACCAGTAAATATAGAGTACAATTTCAATCACCGAGGTGGTTCTCTGCCCCCTACTTTTGCCCATGCACTGTGCTGACATGGAAAGATGAGAGAGAAGAGTTGCAAAAATTGATAAGATCACCTAGCTCTTGCATTTAAAATGAGAGCCTATTTACACTAGGTGAAAAAGGTACTGCAGTTAAGTAAGGTTTCTGAAATATTTCAGCTGTCTATAAATAAGCACTCTGTGGCCTGGTTAGTACTCTGCAGTGTCTTGTATGCAGTCTCTTGCTGTGACACATCTATGTAAAGTAATGGCAGAAAAATGATCATTCTGAAAATAAATTCCTTTCATCCTTACTTTTATTTTATTTCCCCTTATTTGAGCATAAAACCTTACTGGAGGTTGTCAGGTGTGGTTATTGATCTGGATCCAACAGCATAGCTCTAGCCAAACAGTCCAGAAATAACTAAGAAGTGTAGTTTTTCCTTTTTCTCACTTTTAATTTAGATTTTATTTTGAAGAAAGTTATCATAGAGGTAGCTAAATACCATGAGTAAAGCACATTATCAAAGCAGAATCAGCCTTTTAATGGCTCAGAAGCCTGGAAGCCCTCCTGTAGCAGAGTATACGCATGGCCATATTCCTCTACACACCCAGGAGTTTTGACAGACTGTGTTGATCAAGTAGAGAGAAAAAGACAAAAGACACTAAAATTGGAGTGTTACCAATACTGAATGCAGTCTGGCAGGAGCATCTTTCAGCATAATCTGGGGACTTGACCTGCGCACTGAAGGAATCTGACCTCCTTTCTCTTTCTTCTCTGATTTTGTCAGTTCTTGCACGATCAAAATTGTCTTCTGAAAGTTTTATCAATGAAATTGTGTACCTTGGTTTAGTGGCAGGCTGTAGTCTTCTTCTGATATATGGTTCTCTGTTGTACAGCAAATATTTCTGCAAGCTTAGTGTAATGGAGAAAGATTCATCTTTTTCAAAAGCACTGTGAAAGTCCTGGAGGGTTATATATTACCTAATATTTTTATTGCAAATGATGCAAAGTCCAAAGCTTTTACTCCATTGACTTCATTGAGAATTTGCTTAAGTATGTGATGAAGCTTGAATAAAGATATATGAATCCTACATTTCTACTCCAAGGCAGAGCATGCTAAAGACCTTGCATAAATACAGGTGTGCTTGAACTTTTCTATCTGGAAAGGAGCTCAAAATTTACTTTGTAGTAATTCTGAGGCAACAAAATCATTTTTCTACAAATTATGTCTTTGAAATGATTAGAATAGACTCAACAATGACTGGAGATGTTCTGTGGTATACCTGTAAACTAGGATGGAAGAACAGAAAGATTGAGAGCAAATTTTGGAAGTCTGATTCACCCTTCACGAGCCCTTCTTTCAGCTAACCAGCCCTAAATGGAAGGAGGAGGCTTACACTAGAAAAGAAGAACATCTGCACAAGGTTGAACCAGAAATCCAACAATCTGTTTCTTAATTGTGACAATGACCAAAGCCAAGAAAAACTGATGAAAATCTAGGAAAGAGGAAATCATAGAGTGTCTTGGGTTGGAAGGGACCTCAAGGATCATGAATCTCCAACCCCCCGCCACAGGTAGGGACACCAGCATCCACATGTAATACTAGATCAGGCTGCCCAGGGCCCCATCCAACCTGGACTTGAACACTTTCAGGGATGGGGTATTCACGACCTCTCTGGGCAGCCTGTTTCAGCACCTCACCACTCTCTCTGTAAAGGATTTCCCCCTGAAGTCCAACCTAAATCTTCCCTCCTTCAACTTTAAATCATTTCCCCTTGTCCTGCTGCTATCTACCCTTTCAAAGAGTTTTTTTCACTCCCCTCTTTGGCTCCCTTCAGGAGCCACTACTGCTACTGCAGTGAGGTCACCCTGCAGCCTTCTCTTCTCCAGGCTGAACAAGCCCAGCTCCTGGGCTTGTCCAGCTCCCTGCCCTTGTAGGGGAGGTGCTCCAACCCTCTGATCATCTTTGTGGCCCTCCTCTGGACCCTTTGTCTTTCTTGTATTGGAGGCCCCAGACCTGGACAAGTACTCCAGATGGTGCCTCACAGGGGCAGAGTAGAGAGAGAGAATCATCTTCTTGTCCCTGCTGACCAACCCCCTTCTCATGGGCCTTACATCTCTCTTGATGTACTTACGAACAGCCTTTGTGTTCAACTGTGCCAGTGGTTGAGGCAGGACCACCACAGCTATGGTCATTGCTGTCCTCACACTCTGTCACTTTAGTAGCATCCCTGAGATGAGGATAGAACAGAGCAAGCATACTGCAGCCCAGCAAAGGTTTTGTTGCAAACAGCAGAAAGACAGAGAGAGACATGACAGGGAGCTGATGGCATAGCTGATGGGCCCTGCCTTGGTGGCAGTAGGACATACCTGGTGGCAGTCACAGATTTTTGGGCAGAGGGACCTGCTGCCTCCTGGTGCTGGCTTCCAATTAGAAGCAGACCCTGATGGGGAGGGGAGAGGGACTCCCCCATTGCAGACATTGCACTGCTGCCAGATAAGATCTCAGGATGCTGCTAAGTCAATCTGCTTCTCCCCAGCTTGTTTTGAGGAAGGCTCAAGGCTTGATTTTATCTCCAGAGGGAGATCAGAAGGGTGAGCACATCATCAGTGAGAAAAGGATAGAAATCAATAAGCCCTCTTGGATAACAATTTTAACTGCGTAATTAATTTCTTTCTTACATTTCTTGTATAATTTTTACAAATAGTCTGCTAAAACATTAACTGGGCTACCAGAAATATTTTAGCTTCATATGTATACATATAACAAGATTTTGAGTGTGACTATGTGTTACATATTCCCACTCTCCCAACATGCCACAGTTTATGATTCAGAGACTATCTGCCAGATGTGGAATCTTGATTAGCTAATAGCTTCAATTAATTAATTTTCTTCCCCTGAGAATTGCCCAGTTAACCCTCAACTCACACAAGCAGGTGCAGCCTCTGACGGAAAGTCTTTGGGCAAGTTGGGTGCAGGATGCATGAAGAATTGCTTCTGTGTGCTCATCATGAACTCACCACTAGCTCACCTCATCTGATGCCCTCTTAGGACAGCAGTGGTCTGTCTTTGTCTGCCACCAGCTGACATCCTTCCTCTGTCCTCCAGGGACTTTTGATAATATGATATTTCTCCTAGTTGTCCTCTTTTAGGGCCTTTTTAGGGCCTTGCTGCTTCCTCCTGCCTGGTAGGGCTCTCCTATCTTTCATTCCAAACCTTCCCTGGAAAATGCATGAGGATTTGCTCTGCAGATTTCTGTGCTTCCTTGGTTGCCTTGTAGAGATGGCTGACCCAGCTGGGGTACAGATACCTGGGATACCTGCTGTTATTTTTAGTCAGGAGCTGCAGGCTTGAGATGTCAGGGAAAATGACCTTCCCTGGAAAAATAGCACTTGCAGTGAAGTGAGAATAATACCTACTTTCAGGGAACTTGCACTGAGGACAGAAGGCTTCTGACTACATGAAATACCATATGCAGAAAATCATAAACTCTGTTAAAAGTTTGCCATTCTTCCAGGATGAAGTTCTCGATTTATTCAATAAATTGGAGGACATTTTTGAGGAGTTTCATATGCAAAGAAGGAGCAAACCATCCTATGCGTGTCTTGCCAAAGTTGAATTCTAAAAATCAGCCCTTGCAAATAGGTGATGCAGTCTCTTAGGAAAAGCTGGGACTTAAATTCTGTGTGAGCCAGTGCATGAACTGTAGAGGTGCGTGAGCAAAAGCGAGTGGAAGTCGAGGATGCCAGCCACTGCTGCAGTTTGAGCAGAGCCAGCCATTAAATGCACTTAGGCAGTGCCTGCTGACAGAGGCCCTCTGGCAAAATAGGTGGAGAAGTACCTGCCTAATGGGTGCTAACAGGGCTTATGCATGAGCAGGTTTTGAGAGGCTCTGACCTGTCAAGACTGAAACATTTCCAACTTTTGCTCACAACTAGAAGTGCATGTGTAATGCAAACTGGAGAGAAAACGACTAATTATGTATTCCTTAAAGAAGCGAAGAACTAAGAATTACTTTTTAAGGATATGAAGATTTAAGGAAAGGCATTCTGCCAATTAGATTTAGCACTAGCATTAGGAAATAAAATCGTTTCATTCAATTTTCGGCCACATTTGTAGCCATTAGTTCCCTTGGAAACTTGTCAAAGCAAGGCGAACAAACAAGCAAACGATACACCAGGAAAGGAATACTTTAAAAACGATTTGCAATTGACCTTTAAATATTATTTTCATCAAGAAACCAGCAATATGGAAGATTTCTCCGAACAGAATCTTTTGTGTGTTACTAAAATTATATTATATTCTGTTTGTATTTTACTTGATGTACCTAAATAGCTACATATTTACACATATACATTACGTACTTGCATTATATTGGATATTTCTCTTACTAGCAGTAGGTTTCAAGAAAATAATTTTGGATTAAATTAGGACATGAACATTAGAAACATGGGCATTCATGCCTCTTTCTCCAAATCTAATAATTACCTTTTTTAAGGGGCAAGATTAAATTGTCCCCTAGGTGTTTAGTTCTACACAGTGGGATAGATGAATTGAAGATTTTATCTGGATTTTTTTGCTGCCCTCTTTTAATGCACTGTTGGCCACTGCCTAAGGCAGAATTTCAGACTTGAACTAAGATACTCACATATTTCCTGTAATCTTAAATTTTTTGGTTCCTATGCAGCAAAACCACAGTAATAAGAGAGTGAATAAATAGCTTAAATCAAGGTCTACTGTGCTTACATAAATGAGAGCTCCATGCACGGAGGAAAGACTGGTTATATCATTACCTAGGTTTTACACAATGCATATATAATATAAATTTATTTCTGTAAATACGATTTATGATTTTTTTTTTCTCCTTCAGCAAGCAAATGAGAAGGTAAATGTTTTGCAGGTATTTATTGCTAATTAAAACTGTTTTTTACATCATATTAAGGACTAGTATAACATTACAATGGGAAGCTATCATCATAAGCTGCTCTTTTATTACTCCAAAGAGTTTAAGTACTCCAAAGAAATCTGTATTGTCCTTGAATCTGTTCTGCTGCAGCTGCTTTAATATGGATACTTTCTTTAGAACTTTTCCCTACCTGTCTTTCTTCTGTGGATATTAACAGAAAAAGAAATACACATAACTTTTCTAAGTGTATTTTTGCAGAATACTAAGAAGAAGGGTTTGGAACATAATAATCTAAGTGGCCTGGTAGAACCTTTATTCCACCTTGAGTTCAAAATGCATCCAGTCTAAGAAGAAAAATGGGCTGATAACATTCTCTATTAAATACAGAACAGTGCTTACATTTTTTATAACATCTTTTACTTTTAGTTACTTTATCAGTCTAATAGACACAGGGGTAGCCTTCTAACCTCTGTATGTGTGGGTTAGATATATCTAAATACATGCTACAAGGGATACGCACTGGGCAACAATGCAATGAGCATAGGTTGTTCAACTCTGCTGATAAATGTGGCAAAGAGTGTTTTATGATTCATGTTTCAAAAACATCTAGTAAAACATAATAAAAGTAAGGACAATAAAAGTGTAGGCAAATGATGATACCAATTTAATGACGTTCATTCTTTTTATTAGTAGTAATCCCACAGATGCCTGAGGAAACGCATTTGCCTACATGAAAACAAAGCCATTCTAGAAACTGTTCTAATATCCATCATTAAAGCACTTTATGTGAGTAGTTTATCTTACTGTATTATTAAACCATTCATTAACATGGTAGATAAAAACTTCATTGCACTAGGAACCTGCTGTGGTATTGCAGAAATCATAAAATCATGGAATCATTTACATTGGAAAAGACCTTTAAGACCATCAAGTCCAATCATCCACCTCACTGCAAAGCCCACCACTAAACCATGTCCCTAAGCACCACATCCACACATTTCTTATATACCTCCAGGAATAGTGACTCCACCACTTGCCTGGGCAGCCCATCCCAATCCTAAACCATTCCTTCTGTGAGGAAATTTTTCCCAGTACCTGATCTAACCTCCTCTGGCACAACTTGAGGCTGTTTCCTCAAGTCCTATCGCATGTCACCTGAGAAAAGTGGCCAACACTCACCTCACTGCAACCTCTTTCCAGGTAGTTGTGGAGAGCAATGGGGTCTTTCCTCAACCTCCTTGTCTCCAACGTACCCTGCATGGAAGTGATGCAAATATACCATGATAGGAAAACAGTAACACAATGTAAAGTAACATTAGGCATTTATTAAAACTTGTGTAATATTTCTATTCTGTACACCAAAGTCAGCTTCCTCTTAAAAAAAAAAAATAATCTTTTTTTACTAAAACTGAATCTTAGCTGTGCAGTTTATGAAATGTTTGCTAAAACATGACAGAAAACAAAGATGAAAAACTCTCTTTATAGAATTCACTGCACTGACTTCATGTCATTTTAAGTTCCTGATACAGTTCATAAATGTGCCTAGACAGCTGGAACTGTATCTCCAGCACTCAGCAAATAGCAAATGACTGTACTTAAAACACCTTAAAATGCACCACCTTAGACATAGAGGTCAGTGAGCAATGTATTTAGGCATGAAGGCGGTCATCACTAGCCTTTTATGTCTCCACTATAATACAGGAAAAACTGCATTTTCAAAGCTAGACTCTATAGATAATTTCTCATACTACTATTGCAGTGTTTAATCACTACACAGCTTTCATCGTCCCTTGCAGTGTGCCTGGAAAATAGAAAAGCATACCTTGGACTCTCTGATAAACCAGAATCAGAGCATCATTGAGGCTGGAAAGAACCTCTCAACATTGCCTACTCCAAATCCTCTGCTCAGAACAGAGTCAGCTAGAGTAGGTTGTTGAAGGTTGTGTCCAAGTCAGGTTTTGAATAAAACAATAAATTCTAATTATTCTATAAAGACACGATTTTCAATCAATCTTAAAGATGACATACAATCTAATGCTGCCATATTGTACCATTTGAGCTACAATAATCTTAAAATATTAAAAACCCACAGTGTTTATTTAAGCAGATCTTTATCTGAACTACTAGTCTCAGGATCCTTAGAGTAACATCTCACATTTTTCATTGAAAACACTGAAAATAATGTCCATACATTACAGGAATCCGATTTACCAACATATAAAGGTCAGGTTTTGCAATAATTATCAGAGGATTGTTGGGTTTATCACCAGGCAGACTCCAAACAGAAAGTTAAAGTGCATACGTGATACTACATAGAATGGTAGAAAACAAAACAGTCTCATATCACTTCATTTGTGTATTGATGATGACTTTTCCAGATATTGTTATAAACATTTTTTCACTGTTTACAAAATATAAAACATTCATGCTATTAAAAATCTCTTGTCTCTGTGGCAGAATTTTGCTTCTAAGTGATACTGTAGCTCCATGTAATATCCTTACTTTAGTATTTTATGTTTAACACACAGCCCTCTCTGGTTGAAAAGATCTTAAAAGTCTACATCTGAAATGGGTAGAGATAATACAACATGCATTCATTATTGTGATCCACATACGCTGCTACAGTTGTAATACTATCTGCTGGCATCAGACAGATGCTATCCAGTATAAAATAAGATGGGTTTAGGCCCAGCCTCAGAATAGACTACCACAGGCAATAAGACTCACTTTTTTTGGGAGTCTGGTAGAGATTCCATTTCATACTGTTGTCACTTAACTTACAGTGTGACACAGAGAGTCAGACCTCTGTACCTCTGAGGCTAAGAGTTATCCTTGGAAAACTTTGTTAAATTACATGGGAATTTCAGATGAGAGGAAGCAGAGCAACTATAGCTACATGTAATATCTTTTGCTATCCTTATCAACAGTCACATCAGAGGAACCAGGAAAATTTCAACATGGTACAATAGTCAGTTTGCAAGATTACAGTTAGCTATAGTTGACAGAGCTAAGATAGTCTATAAATGAAGGATAATACTGCAGTCAAACTGCATTACTGCTTTCATGGTTAAACTACTCAAAGTCCTTGTTTGGCCTTCATTATTCTTTTATTTAAATACTAAAAAAATTGTGATGTTATTCATCCCCACAGCCCCGAGTAAAGGACTATTTTCCATGCTGATGAACGGAAGCATAGAACGGCCAAAAATCAATTTAAGCATCTAATTCTAAATGCTTAAAAGCCTCTAAAATTTTGCTGTTATATGTGGACTGATTTGCCCCATGGCCACCAGCAGTCTCTGAGACAGGTGAACCAGAGGCATGGACACAATCATATCAAACCCATTTGGCCAGCACTGTCCTTCAATGATACTGCAGGCAACCATGTAATCTCAAAAATTTTTATACACTGTCATGCCATATCCTAATGTATGCAACATATACCTTCTATTTTGCTTAATTTCATTGCTGTATACAAGACATCAGCAATGACAGGCTCTATTAAAGTTCCTTCATTGTTTCAGATCCAGAAACATATTTACATCTTGGAGCCACAGAAGCACTTCATGGAGGAGGTTGTCATCTAGTGGGTTCTCTTGGGTCTACAAAGTTCAGTGCACAGAATACTCCTTTGTCTTGTTTATGCTACTGGTAGAAACATAAGTCATCGTGCCTGAGCAGTCAGACATTTCTCTCTGAATATAATATGGATCCTTAGGGTAAGTGTACTTCGGACAGTACAGCTAAGAGACATAGTCCAGAAGGAACGGTCTCTCCTGTTCCTTTCCATTGCGATAACCAACCGTTCGAAGTTGAGAGTATTCTCCTAGAAAACCACTTTTGTGTATTTGAATCTTCCTCAAGCACAGGAGGAAGAGGGATGTTTGATTTCCATTTCCTAGTGAGAGCTCACACTCATATGACTGAGTACCTCAATCTAAAAACCTCTGACATCTGGCATTATGTACAAACCTAATTCTCTTTGGAGAATTATTCTTAAGTGACTTGCTTAAGGCCACTTCAGATACTATGCTGAGAGACCAGACTCCTATGTGCATATGCCATCCACCTAGCTACTATTCTTTCTCATCAAACTTGTACTCAACTTCTAGTCTGCTTTAATTCTCATTCATTAGTTTCCAATAAAGTATGAAGAGCATGTCTCACCCAAATTGCGTGAATATTGCTTTCACAACCTCCTCCTAAAGCCTGTCATACTTGAAATTCTTTTTTTAATCAGTGAAAGACATACTATTTGTATCACCTAGGGATTAGTGCCATCAAAATCTAAGTAGTGCCACTTGAAGCTTCTGCTCTATTCACTACATATAATATCCAAATATCAGGGCATATATATAGCAGGAATTGTCATGACAGGAAAAAAACAAAACAAAACAAAACGGTTGTCAAGATCTGAGGACAGGACAAAGACAGAGTATTTAGTGCAGGCTGGAATCGGGTAAGCGAGCTACTGTTAGGAAATTTCTGAAATAAAATGTAGTAACTAGCCAACTACTTTGCTAGATAATAACTACTTAGCAAAGTAATTCAAGAGCAATAGGCCCATTTAAGTTTTCACAATTTAAGTTAATTGAATACTTAATTAAGTACTGTAAGACTCAAGTTAAGTTAAAAATGCAGATGGTCAATGCTTCTTCAAATGCTCTCTGAAGATAGAGGAGTCCCTGTAGTACTGTAAATGTTAGTTACTAAGGGGTGATTAAGCAAGACAAGGAAATATTTAGGTAAAGACACCCTAAATCATGGTTGTCCAATATTTTGGCTTGCCTGGGCCACATAGAGTAAAGAGGAATTATCTTACGCCACATTTAAAATATATAATATATATATAATATATTAATATATATAAGTAACAAGACCTACTTTTTGTCTTAGAATACAAAAACACCTGGCAACAATAGGCATAAAACTAGCTGGATATTTGAAAGTTTTTTGAAACTAATGCATCAGACTCCTCATGAGCTCTCAAGGTGTTTGTCAGATATTGTTGATCTAATTTTACTCTTCCTGTGCTTCATCCTTGAAAATAGTGGTTCACAAATGTATGTACTGCCAAAAGTGATTACATGAACAAGGTATGACTGTGAAGTGAGAGCTAATTTTCTCTGGTAAAAGAGATCTTATAAAAGACCCACCAACTTCCATCATGACTTTGCCACCCACCCCAATTGCACTGCAGCATGTGCTCCATCCTCTCCACCACAGCCACGTGAACAGACAGCTGTGGGACTGGAGATAAGGGTGAGGCTAAGCAGCCTCCTGCCACAGGAGTAGGTGGCACTGTTCATGGAGCAATGCAGCATCCTCAATCCTGTGCTGCTGTCCCTGCACCAGAAGCTCTCTGCCATCCACAGGATCCACAGGTGGCAGGTCTGATTGGCTGAGAGCCTCTTCCTTTGCTGTATGAACTGGGGACAGTCAAGGATGTAATGCTCCAGTGCATAAAGCCCAGCATGGGACCCATTACTGTGCTGCTCATCAACTGTTTCATCCACACCATCATCAGCCACTGGAAAGCACAGAGGCTGTGGGGCCTCAAGGATGATGGCACTGTCTGGGGGCAGGATAGCCTCACAGCCACCTCTCCATAGAGGACCTTCGCACTCAGCTCTGTGACCTCTAGCATCTTCACGGCTCTGAATATGAAGAAGCTCGCCAGCACATCCAGTGTGCTCTTTCACAGGGGCGCAGGTGAGCCCTGGGGAGTGGGAGCAGCCCCATGAGGAGCTGGGGCAGGAGGCAGCAGGGCATAGTTCCCAGGGCTGCAGCCACAGCTGCTGCACTCCTGGCCAGGGCAGGAAGTGCTGCTCTGGGGGGCAAAGCTGGTGCTGCCATGTGCATACTGCTGCTCCCTGGAAGAACTTAAAAGGTGTGTAGATGTGGCACTTCAGGACATGATCTAGTGCTACACTTGGAATTGCTTGGATAACATTTGGACTTAGTGACTTTAGAGATCTTTTCCAACCCAAATGATTCTATGATTCTGTATACCAACAGAGTACAGATATATCTGAATCTACTGCGTGCACTGGCAGAAAGCAATGACATGAATAAGTCATGACTGTGAAGCGAAGGATATTTTTCTCTGGTAAGCAGAGGTATTATAAAAGCCTGGTAAAGAGACATGATCAGATTTTAATTTGAGTTGAATACCTGCTTGCAACTCTACATTCCATTTGAAACTTCACAGATAATTTATGTCAACTGGAACATATGAAATATATGAAAATTTCTAAAACATGAAAATAGAATCAATAGAATCAGAAGTGTATCTAAAAACTGATGTTTTTTTCAGTAGTTTTGAAATGTATTCTCAATTTTTTGTATCAAGATGAAAACATGCCTGCATATTGTTTTGCTGCTCATAGAACTGCGTTTAGTTAATATATCAAATTGCACACAATTATTTGCCATTACTTGAGTCAGCGCTGCACTACACCCCATGCCCTGGTTTCAGCTCAGATAGAGCCAATATCACAGCAATGTGTGGTTATTGCTTGGCAGTGGGTGCATGCCGGCAGCCAGGACAGGCTGTTCTGCAGAGCAGAGCTGCTGCCATGATGACATGGGGCAGAGGGCGGCAGCAGGACAGGCTGAACCAGGCCACATGTGGCCTGTGGGTTGGACATGCCTGACCTAAGTAAATGCAATGTCTAAGGTATGATGAGGAATTCTGCAAATTAGAAATATCAGGAACTGATGAAGAAATGAAGCAGGGATGTGTATCTTGGCTTGACCACAAGCTACCAGTTATCATGACCGCCACAAGACATTCTCAATACGGCAGCACATCCAAACAAACTTTCACACTCAGTGAAGAGTACATTGTCAGATGTGACCTTCAAATTCCCAGGGTAAAAGTTAGTTTGCTACCAGGTCAAACCTCTATCCAAACATTTTAGTCATTTACAGTGAATCCTGCTGCTCTAGATACTCTTCCCAACTTCCCGATAAACAACTTCTGAAAAAAAATTTGTGATATCCATGGGTATCGATGAGTGAAACATCCAGAAACTTGAAGAGAAGTTTTATCTAAACATACATGCAGCACTCTGCATGAAAGGAACATCACAGAATCCACAGTTAAACACTGTGAGGTAAAAGACTGCTTACCACAGCTCTTGTCATCCAGGTTAAACTAGTAAGGCAGCAAGGGAAACTAATTCCACTCAAAGGGAGAACAGAGATGAACAGAAAGCACAGAAAGGCAGCTATTGCCAATCATTTTGAAAAGGGCTTTGAGCCCCCTAACTAACCTGTGGGCTTCTTCACTCAAACCTGACCACTAGTACAGGTTCTGCAGCCTTCTCTGAGGGGAACCAGCAATCATGGTCCAGTAAGCATCAGGTGACACTGAGCTGTGCATAGATGGGACAAACAAAAGTGTAAATTAAGCCAGGCAAAAGAGGACAGCCAACTGCTAAACTGGACACAGCTGACCAACACAAATCCACATTGTTCCAGGGCCACGGAGACACAACAGAATTTAGTCAACTACATGTGGTAAAGTGAAAAATTGTAAGATTCACAAATGCTCACAGCGAAGATTTTAGAAAAATGATAAAATACTGGGTAGGATTACAGTATTAACTTGAGCAACACCTCTGTACCATGTTTTTGTTCTGCTCTCTTAGACGAAACAGCCTCCTCCTTCCAGCCAGAGTACCGGGAAGCTCTCACTCATCTAGATGAGTCACCTCTTCAGTGATGCTGTGAGGCAGTCAGCCTGCTTCAGCTATCTCTCATCAGTCTGCTGGAGACTCTGATGGGTAATTGCTTTTCAGGTCCTTTCTTTGGAAAGCTTCCTACCTAAATCCTTGTGCACCTCTGATGCACTTATGGATTTTCTCTGCCTTACAATGGAAGAGCTGCATTTAAATTTATTTAAATATTTAGCATCTGTCTTTCACAGAATGAATAGTAACATTTCCCAAGCTTGCTTAGTGATGTACCTGTAGGAATACTTTCAGACTCTCCCCTGTTGCTGTCAGTTAAACCTGAGAAAAATGGATTATTGGTAGCAAGCATGGGAGGTTTACCTTCTGACTTATGAACGTCAAACATAATTCTTCAGTGCGCACTGCTCTATCTGACCCCTTCCTTCTCCTAAATGATACTGAAACTATTATCACTGGCTCTGTCTCCCATTCCCTATTGTTCCTTTCTTTCTAAGCTCTTTATTTTTCCCGACACTTCAATTTTCTGAGCTTCTGCTGTATAATTTTAATCCTCCCTGTGGTTCTTGTCTTCTAGAATTTTCTTGAAAGGTCCTAAGGTCCTTTCTTACAGGCTCTTCCTGCTGTAATAGAGAGAGTTCCCTAGGCTTATCTAATTAATTTGATTTGCATACGTTAGTAGCAATATAGACAAAAATGAATGAAAATTTGTGTTAAATTACAAGAGCTCAGGGATCTTCTGACTCTTTATTAGAGAAACTGGCAGTTTGAAGAAATATCAAACGCCTCAGTGTTGCTGACCGCACAATAGCGTTTTAATCTTCAGACTTATAAGTATCCATACAATTTCTGTTGCTTTCCCATTCTGCTTTTATCCAGAAGTATTGAAGCGTTTTGCAAATATTTACTAGTTTTACATCCATATGTTTGTGAGATATGAGTAAATACAGTTATGCTTACCGTAAAGCCAATTTACCTGGGAAGATGAGAGGGAAAGTGAAATAGCTCTATAACAGATTCACACCAACTATCACAGTTACCCTGGCCAGAAGAGCACACCACCAAGCACATCTTACCATTTCACTAATGAGGGGGAACATGTATCCTTCTTTAGTTGCAGGTGATGACATGCCCACCATCTGGCCCATGGGCTGACCAATGCCTCTGACTGGTAAATATGAACCATGGGACATGATGGACACAAACAGGCAAGGAAAAACTCAAAAATCTCTCTGGCACGCATCAGCTACCTCTGCTACTCTGAGAATGAAGTAGGATTTGTGTTGTTCATGTGGCTAGAGACCATTTCTTTGCTTTATGCTTCCCCTGTGACCAGAACAAGATTTGCTGGGACCCTATGCAACTTTCCAGGAACCATGAAACCAAAGCAATCCAAAGTAACAGATCTGACTCCCAATTTCTACTATGTGTATTTTCAGTGTATGAAAGCCAGATACAAAAGACTGGTCTGGGCTTTTATTTTTCTATTTTGTTTTCTCTCTTTTATTCTGGAATGTATTCTGAACTCTGAGGAATTGTTAACTTGGATATTAGCTGTTTCCCCAGCTGTTTGTGCTTAGGAAAAGTTTGTAAAATACAGACTGTGCCTTCTAAGGCATCTGAGAAAGAATGTGAAATTCCACAGCAGTGAAGAAAATACAAAATACCTGTTGAGCCACTGAAGCTCTGCAAGTCATTGTAGCAGGTTTTCACAAAACTAAGGTCTGCTTCAAGCAAGGAAGTGTTACGATATTTCATTCAGTGGCAGACCAAGAAAACCTACCTGACTGGCTAAAATCTGTGTCCCTCTTTCACTATTCTACTTCTCATTTTGTCAGGAAAAAAAAAAAAAATTGGCAAAAGAATTGAAAGAGCTGCTAAAACAGGAAATAATATTTCAGACGTATGATTCTCTGAGCTCTCCCTAGCACCAGCATCTTAGGCAATGGCTCATCACGTAACATTTGCTTTATTTTCTCTTTAACAGTAGGATATTTCCAAATTTGTGCATTCCATCTGTATCCATTTTCACAATGACTGAACAAATGCAATTAGCCTGCAGTCAGCCATGTAATGGTCTCCTACTACTACCACTATGTATTTTTAGTCCATGGATTCTCTTATTTCTCAGCTATGCCTCTTTCTTCTCCTAGCTTACATTTATTATCTGAACTGCTTCACTGCCATTCTCTGTCATGGAAGACATATATGCTTCATTCTTTCATATTTCTCTCGTGGTTACCACCAATAGTACATGCAGACTGTTGAAAAATCAGAGTATTTTCCAGGAAATTATTGCAAGATTTGCCCATTGTTTCTTCTCAAGCTCTGTACTTTTTGTTATTTCCTAATCTACCTACCCAGACTGCCTTCCATTGATTACTACACTTTTACAAAGATGTATGACTTCTGGAGAACATAAGCCTGAAGATCACCTTATTGACCAAGAAGTTGCATTTCCTTTTCCCACAACAGATTATCAATGAGTCTTTCACCTCACAGCAGGAAGTAACATGGATTTTTCTAAATACAGATAGCATTTCTATTACATGCTGAGCAGAGAAGGAGGGAGCATAACTCTATGTATGCTCTTCTTTGCCCATAAGATGGCAACTTAGCAGCCTTTCTTACTGTTTTAATACATCAAAAACAACAACATGTCTGAATCTTTCTTCATCTTTTCCGTGTTAAACGTGTTCTCTGAATTGGTCATTTGGTTCCTTCATCAAGTATATGTCATATGTGTATTGATGATCTTGGCTTTCTTTAATGCTACTTGTTGAATGGCCCTTTCTGTCTTTCAGACTGCCTTCTGTTACTGATGTATGGGAACTGCTGAGTCATGGCCTGAACCTCTGGTTAGTCACCTGAGGCAAGCAATGTGTCAGCCCTGGGAGCACAGGTGAAAGCAATTCACCTGTGCTGCAGGAAGGGGTGGAGCCAGGCTTCACCTCTCTTAGACCCATTTAAGTGCTGACTACCAGGGGGGAATGACCTTTCTTCTGGAGAACCGCTCTATCACAGAATAATTTGGGTTGGAAGGGACTTTTAGGATCTTCCAGCTCCAGCCCCTGCTATAGGCAGAGATACCTCTCACTAGACCAGGTTTGCAAAACCCCATCCAGCCTGGCCTTGAGTGCTTCCAGGGAGAGGACATCCACAATTAGTCTGATTTCATGCTGTGTATGTGGAATTTCCTGTTTGTTTTCTACAAAGCAGTCAACCTTTCTTAATTCTTGCTCCTTTTCTGAGGTACTTCTGTGGAAAAATGATGATTCTCCAGTTGCAACCTCGTCATTGTGAAGTACTTTGTTGTTCCTGTATCAGATTTGTCTTTATTGTGGACAGTGCATGTATTTATAGTCTTGTTTATAACAAAAAATATCCCAATTTACTTTAAACCAGGTTTTAAACCAATTTCACTCCACTAATTCAAACTCTTATGTTGAGTTTCTTACTTGGTATTTAGAAAATAAACTGAGTTTAGAAAAAAAATAAAATAAAAAAGAGAGCTCAGCTGAATGCCTGAGCTTTTTATTTAAAACTGCATCCTAAATAAATTGGTGTAACTTTCTTATATAGAAAAAACTTTGAAATACAAACAGTAAGATTAAAAAAAAAAGTACATACAGTCCGCTAGAGCATTTTTTCTTCTATGCTTTCAGTTCCCTGTCTTTTTCACACTTCTGTCTCTGATTGCAAGTACATTTTTTCAGTCGTTCCCAAAACAGAAACATGCATAAAATTCACTGCAGCTTCTGGGGACTTTACTGAGCACCAGAAATGTTCTTGTGCTCAAACCAGTGGCTGTTTCCCCTTTTACCCTGTTTTTTTCCACACTATCTCTGTGAATTCCACTGGCTCTGGTGCATATTATTTTTTTTTTTTTACAGTAAACATTTAGTTTACAGTACTTATCTTCAAAAATATAGCCAACTTCCAATTGGTAAAAATGATAGGAATATCTTCCAAATATATATATAGGGAGACACATATATGTATACTTATGTATATAAATGTACGTACATATACATCTCTATCTTTTATTTGAGAAAGAACCGTTAAAAGAAATATACTAACAGTGAATAGAAAATGAAATGGATTTCTACCTCTGGGTTTGCCTGAGTTATTCTCAGAGGCAGGATATACTAGAAGTTAAATAAATATAGCAAGCCTGAATCTTTCATTACCTATGTAATGAAAGATAGAGAATAGCCAAGCATAGCAGCAGTCATTTTATCTTTTAAGTCCAAAAATCTTCAGCTTGGAAACACTTCCTTTGCTTCCTTTTGAACAGGTTCAGAAATCTTTTCTGCCTTCATTTCTCTTTTTTCTCAGGAAAAAAATAAATTATTCTGGTTTCTCAGTCAGCCTATTTTCAATAAGTATTTCAGTTTGTACCTCAGCTCAGGTTCATATGTATGAAGCACGTATTCACACATGATTAAATGTTACCGCTGTTGGTGTTTTGTTTTTTTTCCCCTTTTGCATAGACAAATTTACTGTTACATCTCTTTCCCTTTGATATCAGATTAGTGAGGCTACATTAATTATTCATTCTTCTAGGCGACAAATGCTCTGTGTTCAATAGTTGACTGGCCTAGTTCTTTAAGCTCAATAGAGATGTTAGTTTTAGCTATTTCAGGGAGGACAAAGGAGAAAAAATACCTCTGCAAGAGTTCAAATATTTATAACAGATCATTTTCCTACTGCTTCTCATAGTGCTGCATGCCTTTCATTTTATGAAAGTCGACATTTAAAAAATCCTTTTATTTGGTGTTAGGCAATATTCTCACTCTGAAATTGGCAGAATTCTTAGGTTAAGCAGTCTCACCCCTATTCTTCCGCTTCCCTCACTTGCACCAGAAAATTCTTCTTCCTCTTACACCTCTATTGTACGGGCTCCAAGAAGCAAAAGTGCACTGGGATTTGGGCATTGCAAGAATATTTCAGGAAACTGGTTCCAAAAATAGCTGCACCTATGGAATTTAGTGTGGAATTAAGTGTGGTTATTTACCACAAAAGCATCCTTAAATCAAGCCAACAAGCAGTAAAAGGAATGAAAAATGTCTGTCTGAAATTTTAAATATGTGGTTGCAGAATTTTGTAAAGTCAAGCAAAAAGGAAGTGGAAGATGCATGCAGATCTCTGGTCATTTTTTTATGTTGCCTTTAAAGTTTCTTCTTACACATTACAATGTAGTTGAGAGACTGTTAAAAATTCAGACTCTCTTGGCTGAGGAGCCAGACTTCAAATGGAAGAGGATTTTCACTCAGGGAAGAATGATAGCCTTTATACTAAGTTCCATCAAAATACATTTAAGAATGCATTCAAAATCAAGTTTCTATTGCTACAAAATTTTGAACCTTAACCTCTTAGGTGAAAAGTGATGCTTCACTTTGGATCTTCCTTTGACTATTAATCACTCTTGCCTCTTTGAAAACCATGACTTTTATTTGGCAAAACATAGTCAACGCTTTGGCTTCAGTTTTAGCAAACTGTTATCAGCTAACTCATATAACACTCTTCCTACCTGATCAAAACCAAAATACTTCTGAAAATCACTGTTAAGTATCTCTTTCAGAAGCTTTTATTTCCCATAAGGTTTCACCCATGATTTATACAAACAAAACAATTGCCACATCTGGCTATCAGATGCGGTTACAGACATGCAATTGACTTCTACATGGGATATCCGAGGAGTAGCCCCAGCTGACTACTACATTTGCAGCATGGTGTTTGATTCATTTTTGGTCCATGATCCAGCTAACTGGGTTTAGTGCAGGGTACAGATTCTCACCCAGCACTTCTCAGGCATCACAGTAGCACCCCAGGTGCATTGGTACAGAGATACTCTCCAGGCACAGGCTCCATTTGCTACAGTTCCAGCATTTGATGAGGAAATGTTCAGTGTAAAGCCCCATTTAGCTGAGAGGACAGCAAAGATGACCAGATGGGACAAGGGATGTGGGTAGCAGGCCACAAGAGAACACTTCATCAGATGGTGTGGAAGCACTCATGGACTATGTGAGATTTTTTTTGTTTGGGATTTTTCATTTTGTTTTTTTTCCCTAATGGCTTGGGTGCCCTGAGGCATGAGAAGGTCCCATGAAACTAAAAAGCATCTAGATTTTTTCCATATAGATTTCATTAGCTGAGGGAAGATTGATACTGCAGGACTTTCTTCCAGGGTCGTTTCTAAAGGATGAGTAGTAGATTATGTATGCAGAAGGCAGGCAAAATGACAAGTATTCAACTGATGTATGGAACTGAGCAGAGTAAAGCAATGGCACATTTTTCCAGAACAGTCTGTTGGTGGAGGGATTTCCATCACATGTTCAGAGTTAGTAGCAATATGAAGGACTGGCTAATCTTCTAGAAAGACAACATTTGAAACAGGTACATATAGAGCTATTTTCATTGCTGCATTGTGAAAAGATAGCAACAAAGCAGAGAAAGGATAAACCAGAGCTAACAGGAAATGTTACAGACACAAAAGGCAGGCCAGGTAGTCTTCTGAAGGATGGACTTTTAACATGTGATTGAGTTTAGACAAGAATTAACTGCTGACAAGAGGACAGTAGTGAAGTGTGACTTTTGGCTGTTGATAATGACAGCAAAAGGAACAGATCAGCAGGTTTCAGACAATAAGTCTGTATTGACAAGTAATGAGGAAAGTTACAAAGGGAAGCTTCTTTATGCCATTCTGTTTTGATGTAGAACACTGTCTTTGTAACAGCTTATAAACGTTTGTGCTGCCATGTGAGATGCAGGTTGGAAACTACAGCTACATCTGTGCCAAGGAAAAGGACAAGAACAACAATAAGGAACAGATGAAAAAGGCAAGGAAAGAACACTAATCCTTGGGCAGAAAGAGAAGGTTGTGTAGGGAGCCAGAACTTTTCCAGTTAATCTGCTCAGTTTAAGGATGACCATATGAGACAATATTTCTAGCAGAGTTGTCCTTGAGGGGGAATCAGGAATACTGCAACAGCCAAGAATTTAAAATCAGTGAAGAAATGGCCTATCAAGAAATAATAAATGAGGTGGCTGCAAGGAGGATTATGAGTCCCTTTACTCCTCTAGGACAGGTATTGACAAAAGGATGTGATGAATTCAGAATGGTCCATTCAACCCCCCTCTCTTATCCTTGTGGAGTCCATAAATGATGGTAGTGACCCTCGATTAGTTCTTTGACATACATTTTCTTTGACCTAACAGCATCAGTCATTCTTTCCCATAGCCTTGTAACATGACTTGCAAATTGTGACATAGAATTGGTATTTCAGCTACTACCAATTCACCATCACAGCTTCAATTTGCAGGGATTCAAGATCCAGAGACAATATTTCTTCAAGAAGGCAATGTCAATAGGCTACTCTGTGGTCAGTGCAGTTTCTCATAATTCATCAAAAAGCAGCATAAGCAGTGAAATGGGAAGTGGAATGCCTCTGGTAGCTTACTGTCCTGAGGGCCTTGCTGGAAAGGGAGGAAAGGACAAACAACAGTGCACAACTACATGGTGGCAGATTATGGTAGCAGCGAGGCAAGGAGTCCTATGGATATGTAAGAAGATAAAGGATTTCTGTGTAGAAGCTGCCATGAGAAGGCAAACAAGGCAGAAACCTATACAGGAGCAACTCTTTCGTCAAGAGGAGAGGATGAAAATCAGAAAGATAAGAGTTGAGAAGGATCAAGTGTTCCTGGTAGACACTTAGATCTTGCATGCATAGTGGTGGCAATTGCACAATAGCACTGTGCACTAAACACTGCAAAACTTGATGTCTGTATATGAATGAGATGCATCCATTAATGAGCAACATGATTTGCAACAGCACATTAACTTGAAGGGAGTTTGTTGTGCAGTGCTGACTACATTACATCTTATTCCAAATGAGGACATTGGAGGCCTGTGTAAATGAATCTGAGACTATTAATTTCAATTTCAGGACAACAGGTTGGTTTAGAAAACTATCTCCTCAGGCAGCCAATTGCTCAGGGCAATGCCTTTTTACTATGGATCCTGAGTATAGTCAAGGGAAGGCAGATCTATTTTCTACCAGAGATACTGGTGAACAACATTCTGATGAGTTTTTGAGGTTCTCAGGGAAGGTAAATCTGGAGAAAAATTTCCTCTGCAATGCTTATAGGCAGCACAGTATGAGCTTCCTTACTGAGTAGGACCTGGCAACATCCACTAAAGAAGTCAGTTGGTAGCTGCTGCTCTGAATACAGAGTTGATCCATTTCATGTATACAGTGGAAGTCCCACCTTGGGCTGAGACTGAGATGGTCAAACTTAGGTTTCTTGGAAACAACTGGAGAATACACGCCTAGCTATGGATGTTTATAGAGTGTCACTGATTAGGCTGCACACTTTTGTCTTCAGAAATGGCTAGTTATGCAGTATGTGATGCACACTGAAGTGTATGTATCTTATTATTATCTTGGTGTTTTGAGAAGAAACTGAAGTGATCCTGATACAACATTACAACTGGTTTATCCATACCTGCAATAAATGTAGCAAACAGATATATACAAATTCTATAAAATTTGATATATAAAAATGTGTTTACACACAGTGACAGATGTCATCACACTGTGTCAGACTCTGCATTTAGCAGCTTACAGAATTTTTCTATCGACATATTGTTAGATTAAACAGAGACTTTATGGTGAAGTTCTTTTAGTGGAAGACGTAATCTCAAACAATTATTTCTTCTTTTCCTGAGCTCTTATTGCTGGTCAGAACATTGTGGGACATCCTTTTACTCTGTTCAGGACAAATGCCCTGGCTGTGTCCTCTCACAACCATTTGCCCACCCCAGCCTACTTGCTATAGGGAGTAGATTGGGGGGGAAAAGAGAACCTCCATGCTGTGCAAGCACTACTCAGCAACAGCTAAAATATTGGTGTGTTAATGATAATATTTTGGTCACAAATCCAGAACACAGCACCATAGGAAGAGAATTAACCCAATTCCTTCCAGACCTGAGACAAGCATGAAACAATAAAATTCTGTTTATGTTTTGATTAATGCTCCACATAAGAGAACTGTGAAACATCAAACTACACTCCTGTGGTCAGTACAAAAATTGCAATAATAGCAACAAAAATAATTTATATTATGTAGTTGGAGCAACTGGAAAAAAATGAAAATTAATAAAATGAATCTCTGTGCAAAGAAAAATAAAATATAAACGCATACGTTAAACATTTCATCTTTCTCTTCCACCATTGTTCAAACACTGCAGTTTCCTGCAGAGAGGTTGTAAGACTTTGCAGCCCTAAAGAAATGTGATACTTTGCATTCTTTTCATGTAAGAAGAAAAAGAACTAGAAAGATAACAGGAGAAAGAATGTGTTAGTCTCATACCCTTGAGCTGTGATGAAATACCAGTCTACTTGCATTTAATTATGTTCAGGTTATAACAAAGTATTCAGCAGAAAACATCAATAAGAATGTTGACAGACTCCTTCTAATAAGAACGAAGTACAATTATGGCTGGAAATCTAGCATCTAGGATTTAACTGAAGAGGCAAATTTTGCTGTTTATCAATTTATTCTCTCTATAAGGTTAACTAGTGTTTCTAAAGGAAAATTATTGGCTTGTTTAACAACCAAGTTATGTGTTAAGATCTGTTTAAGGATTAAAAAAAAAACAACAGTACATTTCTCCAGAGAAAGACACTCTGGGACTAAATATACACTCCAATATATTATCTGTTCTTGTCTATTAGTTAATGTTCTCTGGAAGGAATGGAAATAAATATTGCATGGAGCGAAGACACAAACTTTGCAACTGATAAATTCGCTGCGGAGTTAACAGAAATCTTAGGTCAACTACTAGGAATCTTTAACTAAGGCTCTTGCAGGAGGTAAAGGGTTTCATAGAACAGGGCTATCTCTTAGATTAATGGAGTAGAGCTAGATAAACCCAATGGCAGGTCTTGTGGGAAGCCAAATACCAATTTTTCTAATAACCCTTAGGAGTGGCTGTTTATGCCTAAGCTCCAGTAGGGTCAGGCACCCCTTGACCTATGATGACTTGGTGTTAATGGCACCTCAAACAGTCAAAATAGAGTTTAGAACCCTACAGTCTTAAATGGTTATTTCCTAGAAGCAAAACCCAACAGGTATACACAAAACTCCCTCTGACACTGAGAACAATTGCTCTGAAATAATGGAAAGAACTTGAAGGTATTAAAATAAATGAAGTTTGGTGCTATTTATTGTGGATGTGGCACATGATGCTAAACATGACATATGCACATTAAGCAACTGTCACTTCTGTAGTGACTGTTTATTTCAATGCTTTCAGTCAAGATTCTCAATTTTAACATAGCCACAGGAAAAAAAATCTGATGTTAATTTCACAGAAATCAAACATAGGAAAACAACAACAAAAAAACATCAAGTCCAATGAGCTTTGAAAAAGTAAGAATTTAAATTAGTTTGACTTTTTTTCATTTTTACTTTTGAATCAACATGAATTCTTTCCTTTATTGAAATAGTATTGCTTTCTCAGGTTGAAGATTCCAACTCCATTGCAAACTTAGAAAGACAACTCAAATGAAAACAGAAAAAATAGATAAATGTTCACACCCATCATTGAGTAGAAGCCTAATTCTCTTGAGTCTCATCTGGGAATCATACCAGTAGCTCACAGTCCCCATTTCCACTGGCAGCGGTGCATTCATGTAACTCAGAAAACCTAGAGGTTGTGCTTGCCTCACACTCGTCATCCACAGAGCTTGAGCAGCAAGGCCCTCTAGCTGGGCGATACTAATGTACCCATTACCTATAATGAGAATGTATTGCAATTTCTTTAATAGGTCCAAGACTAATGAGACTTAATGGAGAGAGAACTGTGCCCCCTGGATTCCATTTTCATCTCTGCTGCTACTCTGAAGTTTGGCTTTGGCTATTTATTTTTACCTCCTTATAGTTGCTTTTACCCATTGTAAGGTGGGGATAATGAAAATGATGGTCTTTTTGCAGAAGATCTTTGGATTAAAAGACTCTGGAGGAAAGCTTTTACTTTTTCTGTTGTATTGAACATCTTTCTCTCTCTTACCTCCTTCCTACTCTACATTTTTTTCCCCACCTTCCTTGCCTTCTCTTCCCTCCCCTTTCCTTTTTCCATTTCCTCTCTCTCTTTCCTCCTTCCTATCCCTACTTTCCCTTCTTTCTCTTTTTTTCTTCGTTTGTCTTCATTTTTTCCCTCTCTCTCTTCTTCTCTCTTCTCCCTTTTTCCCTTTGTCCCTTTTCCCTCCTTCTACCTTTCCTTACACTGAATCTGTAAATTGCTGTATCAACCTTAAACGTCACAACTCTTTTGTAGTATTATCACTGTTAGTGTCCTATGGTAGAACTGAATTGGAGAAAGAATGAACAGTGCAATTTTACAGCGCAGCATCTGTGGAAACCTACAGAGCTTTATACACTTTATTTTGCTTTATTTTCCCTTCAGTATTTAATGGTAGAGAGGTTTATACAGATTTCAATGAACAATGCTATTTTTTAGCTTAATGTGAGGCTATATTGTGATAGTGGTTTCCATTTGGGTTTAAAATAAAGGCCCATTTCCCCTGTGAGGTCAAAACAAATTTCTACTTCAGTAAAACACAACCTGAAACTGGTCTTGAAAGAAAAGACACATAGTATGCATTATGCCACTCCAGCATGCACTGTGTCAAAAACTTAACAGAATGATATCATAAAAAAAACAGTAAGGAGAAAAAAATGTAAAAAGTAGCAATTACATTTAAGACATGGTTGTCCAAACCTTTAGCTTTCCTGGGCCACGTTGAGTGAAGAGGAATTGTCTTGGGCCATTCTCTCAGACTGCCCCTCTCCTGCCATCTGTCACACAGCAACAAAATGTAACTGAACATTGGCAGGAAGGTTCCACCTCTACTGCCATAGCCACCTCTGACATCGTGAGCCAACATCATGAAACAGGAGACATTACTTTTGGAACAGCCCTCATAAAATAAATAGTATGTTTAATGTATATACGTAACAAAACATTTTAATTTTTAATACATTTTATTAAAACATTAAAAAAAAAAAAGTAACAAAACCATAGAAGTAGTGGGATATGTGACCTTATAAATAACACACTAACACACCAGACTGGTTTGGTGGCAGTGGTTGCAATTCTGAATTTTTTTTCAAAAAAGTGTTGTCAGAGATTTTTGATGAAATTTTTCTGTACTTCAGCGTTGAAAAGAGTTGCTCACAAATGTGTGTACTGCCAAAAGCGATGACACGAATAAGGGCTGACCCTGAAGCAGGGGATGTTCTTCTCTGGTAAGAGGTCTTAAC
The DNA here is from genome assembly GCA_035772895.1 of Perdix hodgsoniae. NCBI lineage: Eukaryota > Metazoa > Chordata > Aves > Galliformes > Phasianidae > Perdix > Perdix hodgsoniae. The sequence goes on along the minus strand of JAPSGF010000028.1, from coordinate 288,131 downwards.
AAAAGTCTGGTAAAGAGACATGATCAGACTTTTCTTTGAGCTGAATGTCTGACTGTAACTCAGTACATTCCAGTTGAAAATGTGGGGATTTTGTATTTATGTTGACTGAAAATGGAATTGCAAATAGATGAAAAGATTGTGATTTTTTAAATCTTGAAACATGTTCTCAAATTCCTTGACTAAAACAGAAAGCATGGTTACATATTTTTTGCTGTTCACACGACTTTGTTTAGCCAACGTATCAAAATCCACAAACCTATTTGCCATAACTTGAGTTAACACTGCACTGCAACCTGTGCCCTGGTTTCATCCCAGATAGGGTCCACACTGCATGGGTGTTTAGTTGTTGGGAAGTGATAGGTGCTCTCCCCTGGCTGGGATGCTTGGTGGGCGGAGTTGCTGCCATGATAGAACAGGGCAGGGTCAGCCACAGTGCAAGCTGTGCCAGGCTGCATGCAGACTATGGGCTGCTGGTTGTATATGCATCATTCTAAGATAATTACTTACAGAAAAACAGAATGCTTATGTGAAAAATGCATACAGAACAACTTCTTCACTTGCTAGAAACACAAATTTGACTGGCATCTCAGCAGTAATCCATCACACAGAGAAATGACTTTTTGTGCTGATTTCATGTTTGATAACAGCATAGAAGCCTGAACATTTTGACAATATAACAAAAGAGCGACTACATTAGGCTGCAGTGTTCCTTTATGAAAACATTATTCCACATTTCCGATGAGATAGATAGACTGCTGTACACGCTTTAGCAAAAACATTTCCAAGAAAATCTAATAAAAAAAGTAAGATAAAAGAGAGTTTAAGTTTTTCAATTACATTATGGCTCAGTTTAGTAACTTATACCACTTACAAATTTCTATGTTTGCCCCAATGGGGACCTATTCTAACTCTAAAGAAAAAGAAACATATAGGCTTCCTTGGAAAACTGAGTTAGTAAATCCAACAAACAAATAAATTTGTGCTTCTTGTCACAGTAACAGCGTAGCTGCAGTAACAATGTGGAATCAATGATATCAAGGTATGGAGAAAATAATGAACAGTGGCATCCCAAGTGATTTTGATCATTGAGTCCACACAGCAAAAGTCAGTAAGGGAAGAGTGGAAAAGCATGCATAACTCATTGCCCCAAATTCATTACCTTTTTTTTTTTCAACACAAACTGCTTTCTCACATCTGTGCATTATATCAAAACCATGTTTTTGAACAGTAGTTCACAAAATCTCTGCAGATTTCCTGGGAAGCCATAGTCTTAAAAACCTTACCATTTTCTTAATGCACAGTAGCAGTGGACGGACCTCGTATGACCATTATTAGGCTTTTAATAAAGTCTTTATGTATTTCTACTGAAGTAGAAAAGTGAGGAATTTTCCCATGTCATGACTGTATCAGATGGCAAACACTTTGTTTTAATTAACAGCTACTGACATATACAAGTAAAAATCTACAAACTCAAAGGTCAAAGGAAAAAAATTCCAAAGAAAACCCTGTGGGTTTTTTTGTTTGTTTGTTTTTTTTTTTTTTTGTTTTGTTTTGGGTTTTTTTGCCATTTATCAGAAACTATCATGCTATCCCGAAAGTATCATAGAAGATTAGAACTACATAGAGAACTAATATTTTGATTAACTGACTTAACAAAAGAGAAAAATCAGTCAAGTTTCTCAGTGGTCTTTAATCTTTAAAAAAATAGCAAAATATTAGAACATCAAAATGAGATAGCTCAGCTTTCAAAACAACTTACTTTGGATGTATATCAAATTCAGCTAGTTATTTTCACTGACATTATACTTATCCAGGAATTGGGCAAAAGCCTATTCAATAGAGTCCTGCCATCCTGTAAGTGAAAGCTCCCCAGGGTTTACAGCATACAAGTGCTTATGTGTGCTGGAGATGATGGGAGAGGTTCAGAGAGTTCTAGCAAAGTATTTAGCTGCCTTTTGAGCACTGAGTAACTCCAGACTGCACTGCTGTAATTTCCCATTGACCCCAGTAAAGGCTTTTCTACATGTTTTAACATTTTTAGAAAGAACATGAAGCTTTGCTGCATGCCCAAGTGAAAGTACAACAATTTGTATCCATCTGCTAAGTATTGTGGACTAGTTTCAAAACAGACATAAATGGTGTTCTAATCACAGTTCAACAGACTGCCTATTTTTAAAATAGACTGCTGAACATAACGTTGGGCTATAGAGCACACAAATAAGAACCTACTATTACTGTCAGAAGTCTTGTGAAGGGCCAAGTGCAACTGAAAATAGCATCTGTAAGCATGCCTTAGCATGGTCTCCTATCCAATCACTTCATGTGTTGTTTTTGTTTTAAACTTAGCCTTTAAAATCTGTAAAGGGCTTTTTTCTATTTTTCAATTATTTTTTTAAATGTGGGATGGAACATGGAAAGCTGGGGTTTTGCCTCTACCATTACCAGAAGAGAAGTAGCTTATTTCTGCTTGTTATTTTAGCCAAAATTAGTAGTAGCTGGAAAATGCTCTTTCTTGGCTGCCCTGGATATTGCTGCAGATGCTTGAGATTTCTTTTAGAAACTCTTATCAATGAATTGAAGAGGTGTTCTGTGGAACAGAACATTTCACCGAAATGCTCTAATTCTAAAAGAAATGCTGGTCTTCAGTACAGATCTTATATATTCTAAACAGTCTGATTTATATACTCTTCCCTCACAGTGCCTTTGCACTTCAGTGCCATGTCCTGTGATGCTCTCATTTACTGGTTTTCCAGTTAAGACTTGCCTTTGTTCCAGTTTCTAAGATCTGGATATCAACACCAGGTACGGCGGACTTGGTGAGGGAAGCTGCCCACATTTTGTAAATGCTTTGCCTGTTTTCCTCTGCAGTTGCCCATAGATGTCATATTCTATGTGTTCTGGTAGAAATAACAAGGCTGTTAGAAATGACAAAGAGACTGACCACTCCCATCTTTTTAACGTCTACCACTAACCTCTTTATGCATGTTGGTACAATTAAGAAGGATATTGTTGCTAATATTAGGGCAACATCTCTAGCAGAAGGAATGCCCACTACCTTAGATTTGGCAAGAAATCAATTGCTCTGCCAGGGTCCCATCCAGCCTGGCCTTGAACACCTCCAGGGACAGGGCATCCACAACCTCTCTAGGCAGCCTGTTCCAGCAACCCACCACCCTCTCAGTGAAAAATTTCCCCAACATCAAATCTAAATCTCCCTTCTTTTTCTTTAAAACTATTTCCCCTTGTCCTATCAGTACCTATCTGTATTACTGATTCTCAGAGCAAGAAACAAACAAGCAAACAAAAAACACGTTACTTTGAACTGCTTTTTTTTTCCTTTTTTTTTTTTTCTTTTTAATGTCATAAAGCATGTTATCTTGAATCCCCTTTCTATAATATCTGGTTTATATTAAACCTTTGAAAGCAAAGATTCATACTGACTGCTGTAAGCAGCAGTGGGAATTTCAAGCCAAGCATACCTGGGAAAACCAAGAATAACCAAAATGTAATCTTTTCATTCAAATTGAGAGAAGAGTAGACAAGGAAACCTTGTATCTCAACGTAGGAGATAATTCTACTCTAGAAAATAAAGAAAATCTAAATAGACTTTGACAGAGACTGGAAGGTGAACTGGAGTAACTCATATTAGGCTACACATAAGGTGGCAGAACTGAAAACATAATCTTTCAAAGTGCTGTACATGTAAGAAAATAAAATTACCCAGCAGCAAAATTCAACAACTTATTTACAGCATTTTGACAGCATTTGTTTATTCAGACTGTTAAGGATACTGTGTTGTGATTAGATTTTGATCTGTTGCCAAAAAAAAACATGCCATTATCCATTACTTATATTTTGGCAATGGTAGTATTTGTTAGAAAGATTGACTTCAAGTAAGTAGAGCATGCTACGTCACATAGCTACATTAATTTCCCCGTAACATAACTGGGATGGAGTACTGCCACAGCACTCTTGGGAGGTTCAACTGCAACCATCGTAAGCTCAGTTCCTGGGGACTCACATTCAGCTCTAAAGGCTTGGGGCACAGTGGCTGGCAAACTGCATAGAGGAAAAGGATCTTGGGTGTTAGTTGATGGCCATCTGAACACGAGCCAGCAGTGTACCCAGGTGGCCAAGAAGGCCAATGGCATCCTGGCTTGTATCAGAAACAGCGAAGCCAGCAGGAGCAGGGAGGTGATCATCCCTCTATACTCAGCACTGGCGAGGCTGCATTTCGAGAACTGTGTTCAGTTTTGGGCCCCTCACCACAAGACATCAAGGCCCTGGAATGTATCCAGAGACGGGCAACAAAGCTGGTGAGGAGTCTGGAGTACAGGTCTTACATGAAGCAGCTGAGGGAGCTGAATGGAGGGCCGGGGAGACCTGATCACTCTCTACAATTGCCTGAGGGGAGGATGTGGCCCTGAAGGGAGGGTTGGCCTCTTTTCCCAGGGAGTGCGTGACAGGACAAGATGGAGTGTCCTTCAGCTGTGCAAAAGGAGACTGACGTTGGGTATTAGGAAAAAAAAATCTCGGATAGAGTGGTGTGGCAGTGGCACAGGCTGCCCAAAGAGATGGTGGAGTTCCTCCCCGCTGCAGGTGTGCAAGAAATGCGTAGATGTGGCTCTGAGGGACATGGTTAGGCACATGGGCCGTGGGTTGATGGATCATCTGGATGACCTTGGTGGTCTTTTCCAAACTTAGTGATTCTGTGCTTCTGTTCCTTATCTCAAATTATGAAAGAGAACCAAACCAGCACACAGCATCTGCACTTTGCTAGTAATGCAGCTGATTACTACAATTCTTCAAGGCAGCCTGTTGCTGGCACCAGTTGCATAAAACGCCTTCATATTGCTTAAGGGAGAAGGAAAGAAACAACCAAACAACGGGCCGACTTCAGCGCAGCGGTGGTTTGGCAACACTCTCCACGGCGAGGAGCGGAACTTAAGGCCCGGGCGGTGGAGCTGTGGGCTCCGCGCCAGCCGTGCTCCGGGCCGCGCCCCGCGGCCAGAGCAGACAGGGCGGACCCGCGGCCGCCCCCACCCTCTCTGGGCGCGTCCTGCCGGCGGCGGGCGGCCACGTTGACGGGGCGGGCGGCGGGCGGTGCTGGCGGCGGGAGCGGGGTGCGGGCGCGCTCGTGCGGGCGCTGTCAGGGTAGACATGTCTTCGCCTCCTAAAGAGAAAGCCGAGACCCGGGCCGGACACCCTCCTGCCGGTACTGCCGCCGGGTCCCGTCTCTCCGCTCTTTTTCTTATGGCCTTCGGGGCGGGCCTCGGGGAGGGCCGGGGCGGCGGCGGTGGAAGAACGGGGAGGCCCCGAGGGGCGCACCGCGCCCGGCAACGGTGCGACGCCCGGCCCGGGCTGGGCCCGGGTGGCCTCTCCCGTGCTCGGCCCAGCGGGCTCTGCGCGGCAGGGGTGGGAGGCAGGGAGGCAGGCGGCTGCTCGGCCCGCGAAGCGCTCCGGCGCCACGTAGCCGCGTAGCGAAGTCCGCAGGCAGGAGGTTCAAGGCTGAACCTGTTTGCGCTCCGTGTTTGCCTGCTGAGACGGTCGCCAGCTCGCCGGCCTCCGGCCCCTGCTGTGTCCTAGGACGCGGAAGCGTGTGTGTGCCCTGTTCAGGTCTCAGCCAGCAGCTTGCCATCCCTCTCCGAGCCGTTCGCTGGCTTTCTGGCAGCTTTCCTTCCTCAGCGACAGAGGCGGCCCTTCCCCTGTGCCTTCCTCTTATTCATTCTTTCCCGAAAAGCTCTCTGCTTGCACATGCTTTCAGGCCCGGACGCTGCTGCTTTTGGCACTTTCAGGTTCTGACCTGGGTGCTCATCCGTGAGCGTGTATTGTCCTTGAAAGGTGAAGGAGGTCTGGAAGCAGCCGCGAGACTGACAGAGGTGCCCTGCCTGCACAGGAGGGGGAACAAGCAGCCTGAGTTAATAACAGCGCGCCCTGCCATCTGCGAGGCCCTGTGTGCCAAGTGGAAACACAAACCAGGAGCTCAGTTTGCTCCTCACATCCTTTTTTTGTGTGTGTGCACAGTGGTTCTGGTGCTGCGTTAGGTTGAGGTGATTGAAGCTATGCAGTGATGAGCTTTAGTTCTAGAGATGAGTAGAGAAGGAGGCAGAACAAGGCGCTCCCAGGCTGAGGCTGTTCTGGCAATTTCCACCCAGTGCTGCTTGCTCAGAGCAGTGGTGGGGCACAGGATGAGCTGAGTCATAGCTTTGGTGTTGCATAGATCTGTCACCAACCATGGACGGGAGCTCCTGTGTGCAGCAGGGGCCCATTGCTCGTAGTGTTGTTCTTTCATACTCTGCTAATTTTTCTTCATCTTGATTACAGTATTATTAAAATGGGGATTTCGGTCATTGTTCCATGGGCTTTTCTTAGATCTTCCAGTGTTTCCTAGTGGAATAGTTTTTCACGTGTTTCGGTCAAAAATGCTGAAATTATCAGAGTTCGCAGGATGATAGAAAGGTGTGGGTTGGAAGGAACCTTAAAGCTCATCTTGCCTCAGCCCCCTGGCAGGGGCGCAGTTTACATCCACCACATCAGGCTGCCCAGGGTCCCATCCAACCTGGCCTTGAACACCTCCATGGCTAGTTAGATCTCATGGTGAGCTCATTCAGGCAACAGAAGCCATTGCTCTTGAAATTCAATCTCCTTGAGATGATGTAAATGAATGTTTGCTTCAGGATAAAAGAAATACTAAGATATGTTGGATTGGTGCAACAAGAAGACACACCTAACCCACCAGCAGAAAGGGGAGGAAGGAAGACTGCTTCCAGCTAGCTACCTTGTAGTTATATTTTTTTTATATTGTTGCTTATTTGATGGTTTTGTTTCAAAGCCTGTGTTCTGAATCAATGGTTTGTTATTTAAAAATCTCTATAGGCCAGCTTAAAAATGAATGCACAGTGCAAAACTGTAAATGGAATACAACAGATTTTCCTTGCTGTCAGAGTGTTTCAGTATTTTCTCCCTTTGTAAGATGTGCATCCACATATGAGCTGAAGAGCTTGTTCGGCTGTTTACCGTTTAAGATCTTTAGCAACCCTGAGGGTGTCCTGTGAGTGTGCACCAATTCAGCTTTGGAAGGGGAATGCCAAGTCTGTCTATGAGATGAGGGAAACGGATGTTTTACAGGATCTTCGAGTCATCCCAGGAAGAGGATGGTTCTGAACTGATTGTCAAAGGAGAGGACCTCTGATGTGTTGTCCTTTGAATGCTTTGAAAATCCACAATGAACATGCTGACTAATGGCAGTTCATATTTACTATAGAGGCTGAAGCTAGGTTTTAATCCTCTATCCCAAGCTGTTTTAGATCCTTGAATAATAATGTAATGCCATATGGCTGTTTGCACAGAGGTTTTAATGAGTCAGGAATTCTTCAAAAATAAAAAATAAAAAAGAATAACCGGTAGGCAGTTTGAATAGTATTCTTAAATAAATAGGCTAGTTCTTAGGCAAGCAAAGCTGTAAATAGGAGAACTTCATTGACTAACAGCTTGGAAGCTGTGCATTTGCTGCGTATGGTTGTATCTGTAATCAATACCATTGAGTATGAATCACATGCATAAAAGTTAGGAAAGATTTGGATCATGAAATTGAAGCTGAATTGACAAACTGATTATATTTCATGTGCACTGTGAGCCCTCGCTGACTGCATGCAGTCTGCTAGCTTCCTCTCTGCATTGATCTTTTCCCATAGGTAAAACAAAAAAGACAAGAAAAACACTTGAAAAAAGAAAGGATAATGAAATAGAAACCTTAAGACCTCAGGTTGGTAACAGGGTACATGAAGTGGCTTTGAACTCCTTTCTGAAACTTAATAAAGCTTAAGTTGAGGGCCTCATATATATCTGTCAGTAAGATCAATGCGTCTGTAATACAATACTGTGTAGGTTTGTATGGCTTGCAGCAGCTGAAAAGGGCTGTGTAATTATGCTTTTAGCTGTACATTTCTTCCAATAACTACTGTGGATGAGTAAAGCAAGGTGATTGTGGTAATAGTTTATTTATGAAGCTTTACAGTGGATTCATGAAAATACTGATGTGCTTTAGTTCTGCATTGGAACAAATAGCTCTAAGCCAGGATTTCTATGAAATGAAGGTATATAATAACTCTTACTTCCATTGTTTTGTCAGGCGCTAATGTTTGTTCCCTTAAGCATACAAAAGGGCTTATTTAAGGTTTCTCTTGGTCTTGGGTTTTCGTACATCTTGCAGTAACAGCTTCCATTATACTGATGTGGTTCATGAGAAATAAATTACTGGTATTTAGCACTACACTCAAGGTGTACAGGAAGGAGCTGAAGATCTTGTCTAAGCTGTTGATTTCTAGAGGCTGTGAATGGGATTATTTCAGCGGAACCAGAAGGTTTGCCCAGAGCGGGCTGCCCTAGGCCATGAAGTTACTTACATGCTGCCCATCTGAATGAGCTGTGGGCAGAGCGGTCATTCAGTTACAGTGTTTCTGCAGGTGCCTGCTGTGATTTATTTAGGAAGTCTAGGAGCACGGCAGTGGGAGGGAAGGTTAAATAAGAATGCTTACTGATTCCAGGTCACCTTGGATATGAAGCGGGTTGCTTAGTGCATTTCTGGGAGGTGTCTGGAGTAGCCATACCCGTAAGAAGAATGCAGGCTTCATTCATAGGATAAACAAGGCAGTCCTGTCTGCAGCTCAGAGCAAACCAACTAATAACTAAAAACAGTTTCTTATCCAGTAACTGGACAAACAGACCTTTCTGCTGCTGTTCCCAGAGTTTGCTGGCAAGTGAGCCCTTCTTCATTTCATGCTGTGGAAGATGATGGTACCTCATCAGCTCCACAGCAGCCATTCCCTGGTCCCCTGCCTTCACAGGGACCCTGTGCCAGCAGCACTGCAGATTGAGGTTTGCAGAATTACCCATCTCAGTACGGGAAGTGTTTTGTTCCCAATCCCAGAGCGATTGCTGGTACCTTCCTGTTTGGGGCATGTATTCCTGGCAATGTTCTGGAAGGTGGTTTCTCATTTAAGTCCTTTTTCTGCTGCACAAAGAATCTGAGCTCATATTCTCTTAAGAATAGTTTTTAACTGTCAAAATCACTGTGGAAAGCATTTGTCCAGCCATTGTATTAAAATCTAGGCAAGTAGGAAATAGATGGATCCTCTAAATCCAAGAAAATCTCACAAATGGAGTATTTTTCCTTCAAGTTGGGGCGTATAATCATTTCTTCTCTGTCCACGCTGGTGTGTTGCTGGGTTGAAATCTTTTGAAAAGGAAGTTGAATTGTGGTGTGAAGATATTCTTTCTCAAGTCTTTTGAAACTAGTTTAGGTATTACTGTGTTGTATCGTGGCTGGCATAGATGTAGCTCAGCTGCATGTACAGGAGGCTGGGGTCAGTATTTCACTTTTGCTTTCAGAAATTCAAATGATAACTACCTGCAGAAGGATCTGAAAATGTTAGCTGGATATCCTTGCCAGTGTCAGCTAAAAGAAAACAAGTGGCTGCCAGACTGATGATATATAAAGGAAGAGGTGTTTTAGACCAGCTGAATCCTTGGGTATTATTTCACCTGTTTTTCTATTAGATGGTGAAAAGCTGCAGTGTGGGAACATTGTCCAGAAATGCTGTTTGTGACCTGGCATCCTCTACAAAAAAGAATTTGAAATGGAGCTAAGAGGGTCCAATTATGCAGTGAGACTAGGTCTAAATGTTACTGTTTAAAAAAAAATAAATAAAAAATGAAGGTAAAGCAAAGTGAGTGCTGCAGGTAAGGATGTTAGGCTTTCAGAAATGCCTCGGTGTCAGCAATTTAGCTGGTGGGTCTTGCTCTTCTTCTAGCTTGTAGACTTTGATTAACTAAGTTAAATCAAGATGTTAGAGCATGTCAGTGCTTCATAAGACACACGTTCCCTGGCACTGTGCTCACACAGTGTGCTATCTCTGAAGCTGCCCATGGACCTTCCACTTGTGTAAACAAGGAGAACAAACCAGCCTGTCTGTAGGTTTTCTTACTGACTGCAGTGGTGGTTTTCTGATGTGGTTACTGATTGGAATGGAACTCTTCCAGTTTGTTGTGGTGCATCCTCTTATATCCAGGCAAAGATGCAGGTTGAGTAGAGAATAGCTTGAGAGCAGCCCTGAGGAGAAGGATTTAGGACTGTCAGACAATGAAAGATTCAGCATGAGCCAGCACTGTGCGCTTGCAGCCCAGAAGGCCAACTGTATCCTGCGTTACGTCAAGAAAGGTGTGACCTGCAGGTCAAGGGAGGCGATTCTGCCCTTCTGCTCTGCTCTCATGAGACACCACCTGGAATACTGTGTCCAGTTCTGGAGACCCCAACAAGTCTCCAGGCAAGGAGGCAAGAAGGACATGGAGTTGTTGGAGTAGTTTCAGAGGAGGGCCACAAAAATGATCAGAGGTGCTGGAGCACCTCCCCTACTGGGATAGGCTTAGAGAGCTGGGGCTCTTCAGAAGAGAAAGCCCTGAGGGACCTTACAGTGGCCTTCCAGTTCCTGAAGGGAACTACAGGAGAGCTGAGAAGGGACTTTTTGTAAGGGCATGTAGCAAAAGGAGATGAGGGGAAATGGTTTTAAACTGGAAGAGGGTAGATTTATATTACGTATCAGGAAGAAATTTTTTACCATGAGGGTAGTGAGTCGCTGGAGCAGGTTGCCCAGTGAGGTTGTGGATGCCCCCTCCCTGGAAGCACTCAAGGCCAGACTGGATGGGGCTTTGAGCAACCTGGCCTACAGGGAGGTACCTCAGGGTTGGGAACTAGATGATCTTAAAGATCCCCTCCCACGCAAACCATTCTGTGATGATTTCCCATGTTTGATTGTAAGCGTGCAGAGCAATTGCTGAAGCAGAGAGAAGCCTACACTATTAAAACAAAGTCCACCAGAAGAACCCAGCCTGTTGCTCTCCTTAGTTGCTGCAGTGTTACAGTCTGGATTTAGATCTTATTTCATATTTCTCATTGGTAGGGGAAGATGTGAATTTGCTGTGGATTTGCTTTAAGTGGATTTGCTTTCACTTCTCGATCCGTATTTCAAAGGGATGCATTTTGTGATTACGTCATTTCTAAAACTGAAAGATGACAAGGATTTGAAATGTGGTAATGATGGCCTTGCAAAGTAAAAAGCTCTATTAACGCAAATAGAATCTTCCTAAAACTTGCTTTTTACTATACTATTTATGATTTTTTTTAAATAAAAATTACCACTATAATATTTGAATTGCATTTCTGACTTAAAGTGACAAATGAGGTTCTTCTGCCCATCTTGTTTTATGGGAGTATTTAAAGTTTGTGGTCTTTTGGATACTATTATGCAAGCCATTGCCTCAATTTCTTCTGAGTACTACAAGTTAACAGAGGTAGGGGGAGAGTTAAAACAGACTTGAATATTCTGAAACAGTGTTGGAAGCAGGTGGTGAAATGAAATGCAGCTTCTCAGGATGAGCGAAGATGGCATGATGTGAATGAGAATGACAGATGCAGTCCTGAAGTAGATGCTTCTCAAATTTGCCTCTGTTAAAGAGTTTGAGCCCCTTTTTCAGACAGTGGTTGTTTATAAGTTACTCTGCAAAATACTGTGTGTGGAGAGGTCATCAATAAAGCATGTTATTCACTTGTGCTGGTTTAAGTGAGGTTTTGTCTTTTTCATTTCTGTTCCAGTTAAAGCGGGTGGGATGCGGATTGTGCAGAAACACCCACACAGTTCTGATACCAAAGAAGAAAAAGATAAGGATGATCAAGACTGGGAAACCAGCAGGTGAGTGTTTTGGCTTTGTGAATAAGCTGCAGCTAATTTCCATTGCCTTGAACGTTATCAGCAGTTTGTTTTACTTGTAGATAGCAAAGCAGTGGTACAGTTGTTTTTGTATTATAAAATTGATTTTAAGCAACCAAGTTATGTGCTCTGTGAAGAGATTTGGAAATTCTGGTGTTTTTTCCACACTGAGCCTCCATTAAATGAGCAGGTAAGAGAAGGTTAGAGGGAAATAAAATACAGTAGTTTAAGTAAGATATCATCTTTCCTAAAAGTCTCTGAACATCATTTCAGGCTGTGCAGAAACAGAAGCTTTTGGCACATTTGGACACAAGTTTAAGGTTGTCAGTCTCCATATGAGATTGTCTTGCTGTGTGCTAGTGGAGTCCTTTTGCTGTTCAATTTGTACTTCCTTCTCTGTAAAGCATTTGGCAATATGGTGTCAAGACAAGAAAGAATGAAGTTATTAACATGAGCCACTTCAGGTGGGCGTTCTGCTGTTTTCGTGGTGGAAGATACCGAGTCAGACAGCTGTTGTGTAATAAATCTGCTTAAAAATGCTAAGTAACTGCTGTGTAGAAATGAAAGCAGGAGAGCTTCAATGAACTAAGCTGTATGTTCAGAACATTCACACAATTGCTTCCAATATTTTTTGCTGCTTTCCATGGCTTGCTCTTTTTTTTTTTTGTAGCCAGCACTGTATTTACACAGAACTCTTCTGTACTAGCTATAACTTCATTGCTTTGTCCTTACAATTTCCTCATAGCAAAAAATGAGAGCACTATTCTTGTGCTTTAGTGAGACTGACTTAAGTAATGTTTATTTAACATCTAAAACAATGGTAAGAAAAAATAAGCATTGCAAAAGTGTCTGAATAAAAACTGACTACTGTTGGAAAACTGTTCCAAGTCACACTTTGCATTGGAAAGAAGTAGCACACTTATGAGAAGGAGAGAATGATTTTAATCGATGTTTTCAAATGAAAGGTTGGAAAACTAAAGTTTCTGCTATTTCTTTGCTAACCAAATTAGTCACCTTGTTCTTTTTAATGGAGCATAAGTTGGAACAGAGCCTGTATTGCAGTTGAGTTTTGTCCAAAGGAAGGAATCGCGTTTTGTGGCTAATTTAAACTTTGCTTGGGTTTACATGCTTTTATTTATCCTGTGTGTTATAGCTGCTGTTTCTTGCATTTCCTTGGCATACCAACATCACAGTGAGGGAATCTCAAAAGAGTTCAAATGACAAAGCTTTTATTACTTATTCACTGATCTAAACCTCTCGTATAGTTTAGTTATCTGCTCGATTTGTTTCTTTATACAGGATTGTCATTTTCTCTTGTGAGTCAAATAGTGTAGGGAGAAGTTTAAGTTCTACCTTGGTATTTCTGGCTATGTTTGTTTTAGCAAGTATCGTGGCATGATAGGAGCAAATCTGTAGGTGGAGACATTGCTGAAGACTTAGTGCTCATACTGTGTGTGCATGTTCTGGAGGCTAGTTTGGTACTTTGGACTGAATGGCCAATAAAAGCTGGCATGTGTTAGGTATGTCCTTGGAGTACATATTCCAATTTAATTTTGTCTGTGAAGAGTCCAGGTTGGGCACCTGTAGATAATCCACAATGTGAAGAAAAGTGGGGGCAGTAGAATGATTAGAAGGTTGGGAGGGCAGGTCGCCTCCTGGTCTTAATTAAGATGCTAACATTAATTACATTAATATTGAAAAGCCGATCCAGGATCAATTTTTACTCTTAAAGGAGAGTAAAAAGTGTGATGTCTTCTGTACCTGCTTTATTAACTGGAATTTAGTTAGCTGTTGCACCTCATGAAATTCATTGCCTTAGCAACTTGATCAATTTATTGTCAAAATATGCACTTGGAGTCTGCTCTTTGCTTTGCTTTTGTTTTAGACCATCTGTTATCTGTCTTTCAGGCTCTTGTGCATATTTATTCTTAAGCATGTTTTTTAATACAAATAACATTGGTCTGAATTTCTTTTAACTCTTCCTGTGAAGGAAAGTGGCAGGATGAATATAAGGAGCATACCTAGGTAGAAACCAAAGTGGATTATAAAATTTTAAGTTTCCTAGCAGAACTGGGAAACATTTCTCTATGAGGGTAAAGAGTTTACTGTGCCTGTTTTACATTCCTGCAGGGATACATCTGCAGCTGATGGCTGTACATTCTGTAGATGTGAGCAAGAGGCTGTTTAGCTATAGACAGGATAAGCGAGTTCCACAGGTCATAGTACATAAAGCTGTCAGAATTAAATTAACATGCCTTGTATCATGATAGCTGTTTTCCTTCTGGAAGGTGCAATCCCTAATTCTGTGCCTATCTATCTGGTGGTCCATGGTAACTTTCCAAAACGTTTGGATTTCTAATGCCAGAGGTTTATCAGCTGTGCTAGAAGAAGCCACTAGCGTTCTGTTGTGGTTCTGGCATCAGTATAGTTTTGTCAAGAGACATAAAAGTTTCTTCACTAAACAAATGTTTTTAACTTTCTACTGTTAAATTTTCAGTTCTTGCCATTTTAAAACAGCCATTTTAAGGCAGTATTGTTGATATGATGCAATCTCTACTCCATGTTGCATACGGAGTCCAAAAAAAAAAAAAAGCAAACAGATGTTGAAGCAGTTCTTAGCAGGTGTTACCAGCAGCTCACAATGATTTAAGAGAAAATAATAAAACAAAGAATAATAGTGTGCACGTTCACAGGGTGGCTACAGTGATCTAGCAGTTATTTTAATCTCATTGTAGGTTTAGTTGGGGAAAGACTAATGGTACTGGCAGTAAGTCGTGGCAGAGGATTTCAAGTTCTCCTAGAATTCCCTGGGAGCTTTTGAGAATGTGTACTTTCCAAGACTGAACATCAGCATGGGAATCTAAATAGTTGTTTAACAAAGAACATAGAGCTGGAAATACTTAGGGCTTTGGAGAGGCTAATACTGCTTTTATAGTGTGCTTGAGGGATAAGGCATTAGGTTGGTATTTGTAGAGTTAGTGTAAGTGAAGCTAATACAGATAACTGAAGTAATTAACAGTACAGTGACCTATAAAATGACATTCACCAGGTATGTCTTTGATATTTCTTTTACTTGGTTGTTCAACACCTTGCAGTCCAGTTACTGTAATTTAGTTTCCAAAATATTATATAATATTAATATTATTTTCATCTTATATAATATTAATATTATTTTCAGTCCTGCTTCCTACAGTAACAGTTTGTGACAGTCTACTATTTCATGACTGACTTTTCATCATGGCAGTTTGTGATCTCTTAATATGTGGTAAGATGGTCTTGTATTAATTCTAAACTTTTCCTGTAAGACAGTTCTCAGCTTCAAATGGTAATGGTATTACTATAGTTTTACTTAAAGAGGAATGGCTGGTCTGGTTCTGTGAAGAAGAGCTTAATGAAGAAGGCAGAAATTGCATTGCTGGATTTAGGTGAACTAAAAAAATCTTGTGCTTGTGAAATCCAAAGCCAGTAGTGTCACTGTGGCCTGGATGTCAGTGGTGAACCTGAAGGCGTGGATGAGATCCTTGGCCTTTATGTTCTTTAGGACAACAGTGATTTTGATTAGATTGACTGGAGATAGTACACTGTCTGGGTAAACTTCTTATCAAACAGTTTATTGCTGTAACTGCTGCAGATGTCTTTTTTTTTTTTAATGTTGCAGTGTTGATTAACAGTCATTTTGATTACTGCTGGAAAGTTTTCTGGTACATGATGAAGGTGAAACATACAATTAGGTAAGGTTATGAATAGAAGCTGTCATTTTTCAGGGTTCTTTGTCATTTGGAATAAATAGGCTGTTCATAATTCTAAATTTTGCTAGAATGCATGTTTAGCTGAGATTTGCAATATCATGCTCAGTTCTGTGTCAGAATTTGACTCTAATAGTAATACTGAAGGGCAGATAACTTCAAGTGTTTAGTTTTGCACAAAAGCTCCATTGTCAGTTTAGGACCTCAAGAAGAAGAAATGATAGGAAGACATATTGGTATCTGGATGGTTAAAAGAAAAAATAAGGCAAATATCTGGCTCATTTTCTTATTTTAACAAGCTACCAAGGCTTGCAGGACTAAAGATTATTCTCTTTTGTTTCATTTCTGATACAGGGTGGGATAATAACAGTGACTTAATTACTGAATATAAATGCAGTAAAGCTTGAATATTTTAGTTAAGTTGCACTTTTTTTTTTCTTTGAGAAGCGCAGTGAAAATTAGAAGTCTAGACAGTGGCTATGTACTTTCATTCAGAAATAAATTTGTTTTTCCTTTCCCTCAATTAGCTTTCTTGCAACTAACAATAAATAAGCTGTAGGCAATATTTCTGTTTTCATTTGTCACTGAAGAGTCTTTTGTCACTGAAATTTTTTGCTATGTAATAGCCCACGTTATGCAAACTTATGGTAGAATTTAAAAAGTATGAAGTAATTACACATCTAAGCCATTAGCACAAGTGTATATATTTCTTAACACCCTAAGCATAGAAACACTTGAAATTATTTTTATTTCTTGCATTTCATGCTGTTCTGTTTATTTAGCTGGTGCAGAAACTGTGGAGTTGAGGTCCTTGCCCTTCAACTTGTAGCTGCCATACATCATAACCAAGAACTGAAAATGACATCATTTGACATTCAGTTCACTTTGCACACAAGGCTTGTAGGAGGTAGTGAACATCATGGATGAAGATATTTCAGTCCAGTTTGTTCTAATATTGTCTGTTTTAGAGATAATGCTTGCTTGATGAAAGAAAATCTTGGAAATTCTAAACAAAGAGTCAAAAAAAAGAAAAAAAAGACAATTTATAGATTGTTGAACTTAGAACCCAGCCCCCAAGAATGGGCAGCTCTACTTCCATATGTATTCAGAATGAACAGTATGTTAATGTTTACTGTGTGTAGTTCACCAACACAAATCTGAAAGAGCTCCTCTTCATCTGTGTTCCTGTATCTGTTAAGTAGAAAATGGTAGAAAAGTGAGCACTGACTCAGTAGAGTGAATATTCAAAGTTTAAAAAAAAACAAAATAGTTGGGAATAGATAAGATAATGTATCATCTGCTTTAGTTTTTGGAGAGGAAGTACTCAACTCTGGATAGGTCAAGGATTTGACCCAGACTTTTCTGTGGATGGTGCCACTTCTTTGCCTTTATAGTTCCCTTGGACTATTGTATCACTATAGGCAGTTCTGCAGGAGTAAATTGATAATACCTACAGGTATCAGTCATCAACATCCATATCTTTCTTTTTTGACAGTTCACATTTCTTTTACTGCTTTTTGTCTTTCCCCACTATCTTTTTGGGGCTTTATTCTGGTACCTCTCTGAGGTGAGATGTTTTGATGCAAAGACTACATCCAAGGAGAGGTTGACCACATGAAAACTGAAACTTAATTAGCTGTGTGGATATAGTAGTTGTGACTCCTGAGGGTTTTTATTCATGTCTTTAGTTTCTGAGCTCTGATTACTCGGGTGTGGAATTTTGGAGACACTTGGCCTTAGAGGATGAAATGTCTGGAGAAAATGAAATGGAAAAAGCACCCTGGCTGTGAACACCATACTTGCAGTTTCTGGGAAAAATTGCAATCCACAGCTAACGTTGGGTGTTATTCTCTTTTCATATTAGAGTTTGATGTGACTCAGACTTTTTCTTTACTTGGTTAAATATTTCAAAGGCTAAAAGGCAATTTTGCTATCAAAAAGACTGTAAAGATCTGCGATTATACTTTTGTGATATTCTTAAAAAGAGTACAGAGCATCTTATCCTAGTAAGGGAAATAGGTTTCTGCTCTCCAAACCATCTTTATTTTTCTGAAAGATTGTGTCATTTGTAGATTTTTTTTTATTTTTTATTTTTTCCTCTCTAATCTTTGTATTTATTATTTTGGACTTAAATTCACAGTCAGGAAGACAGCTTCTTAAGTGTTACATTCTTCTCCTTTATGTAAGTGATATTTTCCTTAACACATTTTCCCACCTCATTTTTCATCTTCTGTCTTAATCTTTTGCATAGAGCATTTATGATTAACAGATGCTCAAGCCTAATGAAGTTGAGCTATGCATAATTTAATTACATAAACATAAGTAGTATTAGCAATTTTCAAGCAACTGTTTCAGGAGAATAACTTTTCCTGGTGGCCAGTCATGCAGAGAAGTAACAAGATAAGGTTCAACACAGGTCATAGCGTTATCAAATGCATATATTGTTACAGATTTAGCTCTAACTACCTGCCAACAGTTTATGGGTTGGTTCTGCGAGGGGGCCCATGAATCCATGAGCTGGGAAAAGGGAAAGGGGGAGAAGGTTAGGAAGATGGGCCTGAAAGCGAAACAGCAGCAGCGATCTAAGGAGAAACAACTAATTTACTAGAAAAGATAAAAGGAATGCAAGATAACGCAATATAATAGGAATTGAAGCTAATAAATAAAATGAACGTCCAAAAACCAAAGGCCTTACTCTAGTACTGAATGTGAGATATCCAGCCAGAATAAGCAGAAAGGCAAAAAAGAGGGACCTCTCATGATGTGCAAACAGTTCTATCTTTTCATCTGAACAGAAGATGGAAATACAACAGTGCAAAGTCCTCTGGGGTATGTAGTATGTAGTTCTTGTCTTCTGAGAACCAGGTACCTGGAACTATCGACAGTACACAGAACTGAAGTGTTAACTCTTTAACTTCCAGTGCACTGCATGATGTTATGCTGTGAAATACCAATAACAAAAGACCATAAACCATGATACTATCTAAAATAGCATATGTAATACTGATTTCTAAATTCAGAACTTCTATAAAGCAAGAAAAGTGTTTGTGAATATCTGTTTAAGTGAAAACATTTGTATGTGAATGGAAAAGAGGAGAAGCTAGACAAGATTATTGATGATGCGTTCTCATACAGGAAGATGCTTCCAGTATTTCTTGGTGCTTGAAAGAGTAAGTCAATAAAACCATCAAAGTGCTACTTATTTTGTTGTATGGGTAGCTGTTTTTGTATTCCAGGTATTCTGTGCATGTGTGAAAAGAACTAAGAAAAGTTCTGATATTCCATCTCTCAAAGTGAATAGTAGATATACCATCCGCCTCAGTGAGAACTTTGTTCAGTCTCAAAGAAACATATGTTGCCTTACGAAATTAACTGGAATGCTGAGTTGATTTGTCAGCCAAGCTGGTGTAAGAAGAAGACTGTAAAAGAATGAGTCTCTGTGATGTATTCATATGTATTCTCTGTGGTGAAGGAAGTGAGAAAGCTTAGTCATATGTGAGAGTAAAATGAATGTGAAGGGAAGTAATATCTTGAGTGACAGAGTTCATGTAGCATGACATTTCATGTCTGTACAAAATATAAAATCTAAGATAATGGCTTCAGCAGTTATTTTGCATTGTATTTTTCTCTTGGTATCCTAATGTAATGCATGAGATAAAGGTCCCTATAGTAGCTTGACGGTAGAAAATAGTATCGAAAGAGGGTGTTACGTGGGTGTTATAATGCATAAAAATCTCCAAATCCAAACAGTACAATCGAATGATTTTCATTATGCCAACTAAGCCCAAATTGTTATTACTTAAGTATTCAGCAACTCTGTGATCCTTTCTAAAGCTGTCTGAATTTCTATTAGAAAAAGCTGCCAAAGAGCCAGATGCTACTCATTTATTTAGAATCAAAAACCTATGTTTGAAGTGAAGCCACCATGAGATAAAATGAGTAGGAGGTGTGTGAGATTGACACCATGTGTGCCAAGAGGGGATCTAGTTTTTTCAAGTAGCACCTTCCTTTCCCTTGGTTTTTGTTTTGTTTTTTCAGTCTCAACTGTGTTAGGGTCTGAAGCAGCTTAGCATGAAACTAAACTTTAGAATTATCTCTTTTTTTTTTTTTTTTTTTTTCAATTGTCTTTGGGACGAACAGGAAGGGATTTCATGCAGCTGCTCCCAGGACCCTGGTAGTAGAAGCTAGAGACACGTGAGAAAGAATTAAAGACAACACTAAAACACTTATTACATTATTATCAAAGTTTTATTTAGTCTGCTGTAGCAGTTGGGAGAGCTGTTCCATTGCAGCAGATTACTTGCTTAGAAAACATTCACTGCAGTAGGTTTGCTGCCTTCTGATTTATTGTAACATTTCAGTGATTGCAGCTTGGTTGGAGGCATCCTGTTAAATAAACTGCAATTAGCAAAAATATACTTCAGCAAGAGTCACACAGATCTCAGTTCTGATGGGTTTGGGTTTCTCTGGGACTTTCTGGGAATTCCTTAGAATATGTATAACACTGTATATGTATAGGGCTGGGACTGCTAATGCATTCATGTAGAAACTGCTTTTCTTTCTGCAGCGAACAATGAAATTCCAAGATTTACATGCTGGGAGATTTCTTTAACATGAAACAGGATAGAATTTTTTATCCTTCTTAGACTTGTTTAGCTTTAAT
The DNA here is from genome assembly GCA_035772895.1 of Perdix hodgsoniae. NCBI lineage: Eukaryota > Metazoa > Chordata > Aves > Galliformes > Phasianidae > Perdix > Perdix hodgsoniae. The sequence continues at coordinate 267,957 of JAPSGF010000028.1, read as the reverse complement.
TACCAAGGATTGTGTCATGGTTTAATATTTTTGTAATTTTGCTATCAGCATTCCACATCATAATATCATGTAAAGTATGGATAATTCACCAAATGTTCAGCTCACAGAAGAAGACTACGTATCCCAGAGGACATCACAGTCAGGGATAAGTCACGGGACAAGGACAGTATATAATCTCACTCCCGGGCTGGAATCTCTCTCTTGGAATATCGCTCTTGGATCCTCGGAGCGTGGGGTGCATTCCAGCCGTTTCGCCTAGAGCTTACAGTAGGCCTTTCGGTTTTTGGGACTCACTCTCTCACTCTCTCTCTCCTATTTTCCTTAATTATAATTATATTGTAATATATTGTATTATCCTGTATTCTGATATAGCATTTAGTAAATAAGTGTGCCTCCTTAGATCGCTGCCGCTGTTTTCTTTTCCCATTCCCTTTTCCCCTTCCCTTTTTTTGGGCCAGCGGCCCTGCGGGCCAGCTGCCCCCCCTGTCACGGGCACAGGTAGATCTTGCTTAACCCGTGACAGATTTTGGTGGAGAATGCGGGCGCAATGCACCCTAATGCCTGCATTCTCCACCAAAAATCTGTCGCGGGTTAAGCAAGATC